>CM064418.1:30163529-30518061 GCA_032690845.1 Eleusine coracana subsp. coracana
TTGTCAAGTGTTATCTACGCACAGGTAAGGTTCGGTGGGTGGAGGATAAGAGGAGTGGATAAGCGTTGGCCTCCCATTGGTGGCTTGGGGCTATGGCGACGCCGACGTGGACACACATGTGGCACGGCCAGGATCCACTCCTTCCTCCAGCTTTTGCTTTGTGGGGCTGAATCTGGGATCTCTCATTCTCTCGGTTTCAGGCTTTCAGCCAATAAGCTGTACGAATGGATGCAGCGAAACATCTTTTCTTTTTTTCTTCCTCATTTCGTAACCAAACCGGACATAAGAAAAGTGAAAAAACAAACATTAAGGGGCCAGACGGATCTCACTTCACATTAGGTAGGTTCACTAGTTTATCAAGTGCACGAGATACTAATAAATGTCTAAGAAAAGTTGTAGATACTATGGAGAGAAACAGAGGAAACATACACAACAACCAAAATGTTCTGTAGTGACGGTTATAAAAGCACTGTAGTGGCGGACAGGCCACCCCGCCGCTACACAAACGTCACTACAAATATACATTTGTAATGGCAGGTGGTCTGTCGCCCATATAAACCGCCGCTATAGACATATTAGTAGCGGCGGTTGGAGATGTCAACCACCGCTGTTGTTAGCCATCAGTAGCGGCGGTTGAAATCTTCAACAGCCGCTATTATTGGCTATTAGTAGTGGTGGTTGATAAAATCAACAGCTGCTACTTTTTATTTTCCAAAAAATAAAAATAAAATTTAGCAAATATACAGAAATCACAGATTCTGCATACATAAAAATTTACAAATCTCATCATAGATATTTACGATATCTCATCACAGGTATTTACAATCTTGTCACAGATATTTATATCTCATCATAGAATATATACAATATTGTCATCAAAATGTTCAATTGAGGTTACAAAATATTTTATATAAACCCTAATGCATAGTCATCATTTTTTTCGATACATTAGGCTTATATGGTGCTCTTGAACCAACCCACTCACAAAGAGATCTATGTTTTACTGCTAGTTCACTATTTGAGTCAAAGCACTTCCCTTCTGGACTAATTACCTCTCTCAACAAAAAACGACAAAGAGAAGCTACAACTAGATACATGTTATTTGTACTCAAGTTAACGCGTGATTGAGGAATCATACCCTTTCTGATCTCGACGTTCCTCTTCATCTTTGCAGCCCATTGTGCCTTTTCCCTTATGGCCCTAAATGTCACATGAGTAGAGTATGTTAATATGAGATCTCAAAACTTCATTGTTCGAGTAAAGTAAAATTGACATAAACAAAATCAACTTACCTCATTATTAGACTCCTCAATAATATGATCTAGGTAAGATGAAGAGCTAGATGCGAACACACATGTGTAGTAGCCGAAATGCACACTACCTTTTTGTTGCTTAAAGCACTATGTAGTAGAGAACACAAGTTAGTTACACTTTATATGATGGATACTATGATAAAGACATGTATGTGATGCATATAAATCTCACCCAAAACTGATGACGGAAGTACATCTTGTTTTTCTGTTTTGGATGGCATTTCCCTCCCGCTATGACATATTTCTCATAAGCACTAAATGGTCGACAAAAACATCAATATATGATATTAACATTATCAATTCATATACACATAGAGTAATTTGTTACCTATCAATGACTTCCACCATGTCGCTGTACAACTTCTTGTCATAGTCGAGACTATCCAGCACGAGAAGGTACCCATTTTTGGGAATTATTATAAAACAAATCCAATGATCGCTACAAGAATGTTGACAACAAGTTACTTACGGTTGGATTTAACTTCAACATATGATAGATGTCGAAGGCAGTAGTGGTCCAACTTACTTGAAGTTGTAGGGGGCTAAGATGCATTGTCTATCTTGCCACTTCAGGAAGCACTCGCATAAATAATTTATAACCCGAGTTCTTGCTTCATTTCTCAGGACCGCCTTCATTTCACCTATCTCTGCCAATGTCTTATCCTGATAGTGATCCGGATTTACCGTTGGGTTTATACTACTTTGGTTGATGCGGTTTAGGTTGACGTAGGCCACCTTCCAATCTTTTCTATCAACCCTTTTTCTTTGATAAAAAGAGTTCATGCTATAAAAAAAGATATAAGGTAATATATTGAATTGTGTTTGAAATTCAAAGTAGATCAAACGTGAAACTTACATGCACCACAGGGTGATGAAGGTGACGTCCATCCTGCCTAGGCGAAACATTAAGTGGACATCCTCCCAAAACAGGCCTAAGGTTTGTTCATCGTCCTCTTCATTGAACACCTCAGTTGGAATCCTACAAGTGATTGCGGTGACCCCTTCCTTCGATGCCATCATGTACCAGTCATGCAACTTCCGCATCTCCCACGATAGGTTCTTGTACATGTTGTTTGATATAAGGGGCTTACCCAAATTGAAAGTTGGGTAGTCCATATCATCCGCAGGATTGTCCAAAATGTGATCATCGTACGACACTTTACCCCGAGGATCTTGTTCTTGGAGGATGAGCTTACGGGTGCGCACTAGATGTTTTTTCAATCCAGCCAAGTACTTATCAACATCATTTTTTTCTTTTGGGTCCTTTGGCTCTTTGTCAAAACCAGTAATTGTCTTTGGGATTACCAAAGCCTTGATGACAACTGGCGCAAGAGGCTGGACTTGGATTACCGAAGCCTGAACTTGAACCTCCGCAACACTTGTTGACATAGGCTTGACTTGAATTGTTTCCTGAGACTGAACACTCTGCGGAAGAGGCTCATTGTCACTATAGATTATAGGACTGTGAGTCAAGTCGGCTTCCGTATGAGGAGATTGAGGCTTGTTTCTTGAGACTGCCGTAGACATAGGAGATGGTTGTCCACCTGTATTGGCTGGCTGGCTTGCATGAAAGGACCCGTGCCCAGACAACAGGGGTGGAGAAACTCATGGTGAGAGGACAACTTCATGGCATTTCCAAATAATGAAAGAGCCGAGGGCATCTTGGAGAGTTTCTATACCCGCCTCAGGTATCGGGCATTCGATCCCATTGTCCTTATAGCTAGGTACTATTTCTCACACTGTGACACACATGTAACATGGGGGGATATCCCTGTTATGGAGCATCTCTTCTGGAAATGTTGTGCCCGATGCAACCTTCATCGTCTTCCCCTTGTAACCAAATGGCACATGCAACTCCCAAGGAGTATCCTCAATGATGTCATCCGTGCCTGATTGCATGGAGACTGATGATTGACCAGAGACTGATGGTTGCGTGGATGTGGACGAACCATGTAAGAAGGCATCCACCGCCACCTGTAGGTTGTGGTCCAAATGACCGCTTTCTTTGTCGATAGAAAACATAAGAAGTTGTCGCCTCCAATCATCCTTGGCTTTATCTTCTTGCTCTTTCTTATGCAATGTATGCTTCTTATAGAGGCGTGAGGATGTTTCAGAGAAACCTTCTTTCCATATTGCCGATGATGATACTCCTCGTACATGACCACCATGTTCTTTGGTCCCAATAGCCTTCGCTAGCTCATCCTTGTGATACTCCAGTGTAAATAGACCAGCCTTCGTCTGCGTCGTGATAGGGTCTTTCAAGGCTTGTACGACTTCACTTGTTGCAGGATCCTTCACAATGATCTCTCCTTCTTCGGTTAAGTCAGAGCAACCATACACCAAGTTCCTGGTACGCTCATTGGTATTTGGCAAAGGATCAGGTTTTCCTTCCGCGCGGAGCTTGGCTTCCTGCTCTCTCCAAATTGGAATCTTCTTTTTATATCCGCCCGGACCTAACCGTTCCTTGAACTTGTTTCTCTTGTTTATCTCAACCATCTTTTCACTGAGCTCCTTCGAAGCATTGCTCATCTTCTGCTCAATAAACTCATCCCATTCCTACTGACTAATATTTCTATGCTTGTCGAATGGGGTTTGATTTTTCTTGACATATTGGCAGTTGAGCTTAGACTTGTCATCTCGAAAGATGTGATTGAGAGTGGACATTCTGGCCTTCTTGGTTCTCTCGAGATCTACTGGCTAGAACCGGATAGTTGCCATGACATCAGCCCACATATCATCTTTTTTGCCATCCTGGACTTGGCGCCAATCTTGCCATGTGATTTTGCAATTGTCCCTGACCACTTTGCCGCAACGGTTCCGCCATTTGGTGTTGACACCAGCGGTTTGAATTGGTTCTCCATCTTTGGGGTCTAGTGCAGTAACCTCGTAGATGCCCTCTGCCTTGCGTTTGTGTGTGGCAACTTGAGCAGACACCTCTTCCACTTGCTGCTCGAGGGCCTCATCTGTCGTAGCCTCAGCTGCAAATAGCCGACGGGCACTTCGTCGGGGGCCCTAGGATATAATTAGTAGATTTTAGTTTACAACTTAATTGAACAAATGAGAGAATTTTCTTTGACAAGATACCTCATCTTGAGGCACGAAATCAGGATCCGGGCTCCCCAATCGATGTTCCTTTGGTATTCGAGGATACGGATCTTCTGGTTCTTCCCAGTGTTCGCTTGTTCCTTCATCGTCTGAAGACGACCTCGCTTATGAGTGCGCCTTGAGGGCGTCTTCCTCTTGAGAGGGCATATTGTCCGCCATGACGAGAAGACTTTGATAGCTAATGTTAGATATGACGACTAGTTTAGAAAACAAGGAGTATGCACCTTTCATCATTGAGCATAGAGACAAAGAAAACAAAAGAAAATAATAGAAAATTCAAAATTTGCTCTCAGTGCGGGTTGCTGAATCAACGGCCTTCCAACGCTCTAAGATCCTTGACTCGTACAACAACATATATTCGATATCCTAGGATATGGTCCATGTCGCTGGACCAGCCTCACTTAGCCCGCTTTCATCATTGAGCATGGGTTGATTGCTTACGTAGAATAGATAAGTAGTACAAAGAGACAAGGAGAAGAATAGAAAAATCAAAATTTGCTCTTAGTGCGGGTTGCCGAATCAACGGCCTTCCAACGCTCTAAGATCCTTGACCTATACAGCAGCATTATCCAATATCCTAGGATATGGTCCATGTCGCAACACTAGCCTCACTTAGCCCCCTTTCATCATTGAGCATCGATCGCCCACGTAGAATAGATAAGAAGTACAGAGAGACTAGGAGAAGAATAGAAGTAAATAATAAGTATAGAGAGACTATAGGGCAGTAAATAATATGGCATATATATGGCCACAAGTAAATAATAAGTAGAGAGAGACTATGGCACCCAGTACACACAAGCACTCTCTCCAGACTTTCTATATGTAATTTACTAAATAAAAAGCCTAGAGAGAATGCTTGTGTGCACTAGACTTCCCTTGTTAGATAGTATAGCCAGAAATGGTAGCAATTATAACACACAAGCATGAAACACATGTATGGCAGCAAGCATATGGCAACAAGCATGAAGTATGGTAGCAAGCATATAGCATACGGCAGCAAGCATATAGCACACAAGCATGAAACTATGTACTACAAGCATGAAGTATGGCAGCAAGCATGAAGTACGGCAGCAAGCATATAGCATATGGCAGCAAGCATGAAATATAGCAGCAAGCATATAGCATATGGCAGCAAGCATGATGAGGCAGCAACATTACTAGAATAAATTGTTACAACAGCAATAACATGGCTTGAAAAAATTATGTCACATATACAGCAAATATAACATGGCAGGGGCATCGGTTCAGCACAGCAAATATATCATGGCAGGCAACAGTGAGCATAGGAGCAATAGTGATGACAAAAGAAAACTAGTCATTTCACATAACACAGGGAACAAAGGGTGGTAAGTAACTGATCAAGGCAACAGTGAGCATATGGCAACAATGATGACAAAAAAACTAGTCATTCTATTTTTTTTATTAGCTAAGCCACAAATATTATGCATGGTCATTCAACAAGCATATTCAGCAAGCATATTCAGCAACAGATAACAATGTCATATATAGCACCAAAATGAACAATGTCTAGAACCATATCATAGCAAGTATGGTAGAAAAATACTAAGAATCTATAGTACAACAACAAGTATCAGTAGAAGTGAGAATTTTCAGATCATAGCAATAAGTATGAGCATCAAACACATGTATCACATCCGAGCATGGCAGTGAGCATGTATCAGCACCAATACAAGCTGAAAATAAAATAGAAGAGGAAGTGTAGCAGCACCAATACAAGCTGAAAGAGAAATAATGACAGAAAGGTCAGGCAGCTATGTACTACAAGCATATAATAGTATGGGACTCCAACAGCAAGCCACAATATCCAACAGCAAGCAACTAGGTACTACAAGCATATAGCAGTGAACATAGGACTATACAGGCAGCAAGCATAAGAGCAATCACAACTAAGAGCATACATACAAGCACTATGGATAAACTAAGCAAGCACTCACTAAACAACAACAATACTCACTCACTAAACAACCACAAAAACAGAGCAGGGCAAGAAGGCTCGGGCACACAAGTATTGCACATCAAGTCTGCCAAATAGCCTCTAATCCCACTCACTAAACAAGACAAACCACTCACAAGCCTTGAACAGAGGGGAAGAGGCACACCATTGATCAGAGAGGCAAAAGGACGGGGAGAGGGAGAGGGGAACGGGCTGGGCGCACCTGGTGTAGAGGAGTCGGGGAAGAGGTGCTCAGGGACGACGCAGAGGATTCGGGGAGGCTGCTCGGGGATCGTGCAGAGGAGTCGGGAAGCCCGTACTCGGGGAGGCGTCGAGGAGGAGGGCGCGACGCGGGTTGCTCAGGGAGACGTCAGAGAGCACACGCACCGGCACTCTGGGAGGCGTCATGGAGGAGGAGGGGACCCGCGGTGGCAACCATCGAGGCAGGGCTCGGGGACAAGAAGGGGGCCCGTAGCAGCGGTGCTCGGGGAAGGACGGGGTCCATGCGGCGGCCATCAAGGCGCTCAAGGA
The DNA here is from genome assembly GCA_032690845.1 of Eleusine coracana subsp. coracana. Taxonomy (NCBI): domain Eukaryota; kingdom Viridiplantae; phylum Streptophyta; class Magnoliopsida; order Poales; family Poaceae; genus Eleusine; species Eleusine coracana. The sequence continues at coordinate 30,170,433 of CM064418.1, forward strand.
CGGAGGATGGGGCTGATGGCAGTGGTGCTCGGGGACGAGGAGCGGTGATGTGGTGGCGCTCGAGGACAAGGAGGGGGCCCGCCGCGATGGTGCTCGGGGAAGGACAAGGCCCACGTGGCGACCATCGAGGCGCTCAAGGACGAAGGAGGGAGCCAACGGCAGCAGTGCTCGGGGATGAGGAGGGGCGATGTGGCGGCGCATGGGGACAAGGAGGGGGCCCGTGGTGGCGGTGCTTGGAGAGGAGGGGAGGCGGAAGTCGGGTAGCCTGTCGGCGTCAAAGAATAGCACCGGAAGTATGGTTTGGTCCCCGCCGCACCCCTGCTTATATGGGGGTGACCAATTTAGCGGCAATTCACAAAGCCAACAGCCACTACAAAGGAATAGCGGTGGTTGGATTTGTGAGCCGCCGCTAAAAAGTTGTGGTTCCCCTGATTTTTTTAGATAGAACTATTCATTTTTTCAAAAAATGTATTATTCATTTTATTCCCCTAATTTATAAATAATATATTAGCCCTAGAATTTTACAAAAGAACAATATGAGTTCATTATTAATTATGTTTTAGTCTTGTCTTTTTACACTTAGGCCCCTTTACTTAATAAAAAATTAATGTTAGGTCCTAAAATTTTGTAGAAACAACCCTATTCTTTTTATTACTTACATTTCAGTCCTAATATTTTTACACTTCAATTTTGTGTTGATCCTGGATTTTTGCAGAAACACCCTTACATTATTTAAATATTATAGTTTTAATCCTCTTATTTTTTCTTGCACTCTTATTTTTTGATTGCATCTTAAATTTTTGGTCTCCTCTTACCATTTCAATAACATCTTTCTATTTAAATAAGTTAGACAATCTTTATATTCAAATAAGCATAAATTACATAGAATATAATTACATGATGCATGAGTTAGCCTTGAACGACTTTTCCTTGGCAGTGATCGGTGCGCATGTAGGGCATTCCGCCGGCAAAGGAGAGTCTTGCTTCTAAGACTTTAAAAGTTTGCGGATCTATGAAACAAGGCACCTCGTCATATTGATTGTAGTCATCTCGATCCCCCACATTCTCCACTCCAATGATTCTTTGTTACCTGGAACAATAATGTATTTGTTTTCGTCCTTTGGATCAAGTATATAAAACACCTATTCCACAGTCTTGGCAAATACCCAAGGGTCATCACTGTGACCAACATTGTTAAGATCAACAATTGTGAAACCATATTCATCCACCTCGACAGCATTAGGGCGCTTCACCCATTTGCATTTAAATGAGGGAACCTACAAATTTGCACCGCAGTCTAGTTCCCATATTTCCTCAAAGTACCCGTAATACGAGGTCACCTGGTCCTCTTCATCAATGGCTTCTACTCGTACACCGTTGTTTTGACACTTGCTCTTCTTATCCTTCTGTTAGGTGTAGAAGGTAAAACCATTGATGTTGTATGCCTGAAAGGTAACCATGGTTCTTCTCGTGCAGTTAGCTAACTTTCTCAACATTTTCTCTTCCACAGACTTGCCACTTGGAAGGTTTAGGGACCTAAACCATGATGTGAACGAGCGCTTGTGCTTGTCTACGATCCATTTATTCGTCGCATCCTTGTTGTTCCGGTGGAGATCTAACAGATGTTTCTCAAAGTACGGTCCTACAATCTATGTGCATTGCAATACATTGAAATGTGCTTAGTCCACTTATTTGAAGTCACGGTCAATGAATGATCTATGTCCTTTCGTACCTTTTCCAGATCATCTACCTTCATGACGAGACATGGGGAGACCAATTGATCTACTACCATCATTAATGTAATCTGAGCAACATTCGATGATCTCCTAAGTTGTGTAACCCTCGATCATAGAACCCTTTGGATGTCAACAAGTACGTACATAGCGTTTCAATACATACATGAACCTCTCAAATGGAAACATCTGATGTAGGTCAGTAGTAGGTACTTACGCTTATGGCATAACCATGGTGGAATGTTGTACATTGCTAGTATCACTAGCCAAGTGCTATGCGGATTCCTCATTTGATCGAATGGGTTTATCCTGTCTGTACTCAATGCAAATTGTAGGTTCCTTTTCTCATTAGAGAAGTCTCAATGATCCTCATCGAACTTTTTCCACTATGTTCCATCTGCGGGATGCCTGAGCTTACCGTCTCCCTTGCATGCATGCCATGTCATCATTGCCGCATCCCTAGGGTTGGCGAACAAGCGTCTGATGCGATCGACCATGGGTAGGTACCACATGACTAAGGCAGGAACCTTACTGTCATCACTCACTACTACAGAACATACATATAGTAGCACATGCTTGTAACACTTAGGCATTAGTGTTACAATAGATTTTATGGGAACACAAAAGTATGTGTTACAAATAACTTTGTAACACATGATTTTCATTTTCAAAAAATATGTTGCAAGAAACAGTTTTAGTAACAAAAAAAACTAGTGTTACATTAAAAGTGTTACAAGAAAATTTTTATTGTAACACAAAATAGTGTTGTGACAAAAATGTTACAGGGTTAGAGCCTCATAATCTTTAGCCTGCTATAATACATTAAATATTTTATCTTCTAATTAATTTAGCTCCAGATGCAAAATATTTTTGAAATCATGTGGTAGTGACTTCATCGTTAGGTTAAAACTTCATCCTCTTTAATAATTATAAAATGCCTATATGCTTATGTTAATCAAAATTCTACCTTAGCCTAGATGAAAATGTCACAAGTTTGAAAACTAAACACCTAAGTTCATTTTTTATAAACGCATTACAAGTTATTTTTTTTTGGTACAAAGGAAACGTATATGCTTCTATGGCAAACAATTGAACATCAATACTCACTTAAATATCCACATGTCAAGCAACATTATTGAATTTCTTTTAACAATAGTAATATGATTCAATATTCACTACAACCAAACAGTGATATTGTAACACACTCTGTCAAGTAGTAACACATATATTGTCCTTTTCTTCTACTACAAATTCTATGTTTAGAAATCATAATCATAACCACATCCTACCCTGGCTGGTGTTGCCATCAATCTTAAAGTGTGCCACCAGAGTTCGATTCCTAGTACAAGATATTATTTTACATTTAACACTATTTTTTTGGAATCATTAGTGTAACACTTTTGTTGAGTTCATTTCTATCAATTTTTCTTATCAATAGTAACATGTATATGTGTTACAATAGAATTTGTTTGTTTCACATTTTCTCATAATTAGTAACACATAATTGTGTTACTACAGAACATGCTCTAGTAACGGTACAACCTAAATCACTTATTAAATGTGTTACAATAGGTCTCACTAACATTTTTTTCTACATTTTGTAGCACATAAAAGTGTTACTAGAAGGCTGACCTGACGTAGTGACTGTCATCGATGATAGAACTCCTTTTTTTTCTTTCTACTCTTAGTTGTATTTTTAACGCCTCCATCGGCGTCTCAATCATTGTTCCTCTTGTAACGACTACGTTTGCAGCTTGGGCATCTCACAGCGTCCTGATACTCTTTTTGATACAATATGCAATGATTTGGACACGCATGAATTTTTTGAATGCCTAACAAAAGTGGGGAAATCAGCTTCTGAGCAAGGTATGTTGTCCTTGGCAACAAGTTGGGCTTCGGCAGCGCATCGGAAATAAGTTCCAACAAATCCGTGAAACTAACGTCCGACCAGCCATGCATGGCCTTCACCTTCATCAGCTCAAGTACAGTACGCAACACGGTGAACTCTTTACCACATCCCTTAGATTCATCATATAATGGATCCTTTAATGCCTTCTCTATTCTATGAAAATTATCAAGCTCTTTAGTTGTACCAGCATTAATCAACACCTGCGGCTCAATGTGACACAATAATTGCTCAACATCAAAATCAGCTTCACCAGGCGAATCCATCACATCTGCACGAGGGGAATTGACAGCCTCGACTTGAACTTCAATATGCTCATCAAATTCCATATCGACCACACTGTTCTCACCATGTTTTGTCCATCTCGTGTACCCTCAACAAAACCCCTCCGCACCAAGTGTGACTTTATTACTTCTATATGATTCCACAACTTCTGATTCTTGCAATCAAAACACGAACAATATATGTCAGTCGGCCGTTCACGCCGAGCATGTTCTGGGGTAGCTTCGATGAATTTAGAAACTTCTCGTAAAAATATTGGACCTGATCTTGGTGCCTCGTACATCCAAGATCTATCCATCGTGAACGACCTTGAACGGAAACCCAAAAATTAATTAATAACACAAATTTAAATATTGATTGTATATATAAACATTAAAATATAATATGTATGAAGTAAAAAATATTATGCAAGGTAAATTAAAAAAGCAACAAATTATTTTATATATTATTTAACTTTTATCACAATCTATCCAAAATATTAGAAATTAATTAATTAATTATGTGTAACAAAAAATTTAAATATTCACTAAATATATAAACATTGAAATATAATATACATGAAGTGAAAAATATTATGCAAGGTAAAATAAAAAAAGCATCAAATTATTTTATATATTATTTAGCTTTTATCACAATATATCCAAAATATAAGAAATTAATTAATTAATTATGTGTAACAAAAAATTTAAATATTCACTAAATATTTAAACATTGAAATATAATATACTTTAAGTGAGAAATATTATGCAAGGTAAAATGAAACAAGTATCAAATTATTTTATATATTATCTATTTTTTATCAAGAAATGATAAAACAATTGACATCCCTCTTGCCCTAATACTACCTCCTCTCTCTTCTAGAAATCAAACAAGATCTAGATTCTGATTGACATAAAACAAGCAAGATATAATAATTTTTTTATATAGTGATGAAAAGAGATGATGTATGCCTTCATAAACTTTAACTATATCCAAATAGAACCATCCAAATCAAACGACTTCACCCTAAAATTGATGAAAACCTAACAAACTTAAACCCCAAAATTCTACTTGTTTTCAAAATGAGAACACAAAAAAAAAAACAAATGGGATGAGTTCCCCTTACCTCAAAGATCAAATTTTCTGCAAAAAAAATGAACTCAAAACCTTCCCCCCTTGACTTTCGTGATTTGCCCAAATTTTCAGGCCGCCACTATTCATGTGAGGGCCAGAGCTGTCTGAATAAGGCTTTTATAGCCTGGGCACTTTATAGCGACGGTTGATGTTGCCAACTGCCACTAGTATGCACTAGCCAACCGCCGCTATAAACATGGGTCGTGTATAGGCCCTGTAGCGGTGGTTTTAGTTGGAGCAGTCCCCATTGGCTCTGTAGCGGCGGCCGACTTTGGCTCGTGCCGCTACGGCGGTTTGCCTGCCGCCACTATAGGCCCTATTTGTGGTAGTGATATAATATAGTTAAAATAATGTTTAATAATTTTCAAATTCTTCCAACATTATTTAAAGTAAGACTATATTTACATTTCATTATGTGACATATAAGCACTATAAGAAATCTTATGACAGATGACGATTTGTTTATGCACAAAAACTGTTAATACCTTACTGACTGAAATCTGTTACTTCTGGGTGACCAAAACCTGTGCATCACATAAAATGTGTAACAAAACATGTTTTGTCATAAAAGTTTCCTGGCTATATTTGTCTAATTCATCTTATGATCAGGTGGCACAGTAAGGAAATTGTGGGTCACAACATAATTTGTTGTACACAGTATTCTAGGGCCAACATGATGATATGAACAAGGTTTCCCGATCTTCCGGTGGATTCCAATAAACCATAATTTGACGAAGGCAAAACACAAATTGATCGGACTTCCGAACAACACATTCAAAATCCCGCAATCATAGCACCACGTATTGATTAGTGTTGCATGGTCAACCTCATCCAGAAGGCTAATCAACACCTGCAAATCGAAGAACACAAGCAAGAACAACATCCAGTTAAACAAAATTGCAAATGAGTCATTCAACTCACAATGTTAGGATCTCACAAATTGACAAACAGCAAAACGTTTTTTGAAAGAATAATCTAGGAAATATCCAAACCTGAATGATGAGATCGCTGTTGTATATGAAGACCCTATGATCATGAAAGGACCCCTAGATGCGCTCCTAAGTGAACTCAATAAATACACTGCCCAAAGGACAAATATAGTGTTGCAGCATCGAGATAAATTCAGGACGACCATTTGTTTTGTCGATTTTGACATGAGACCAGAACCATTACAAATGTTATCTTCTTCAATTTCATTGCATACATAGAACGTGCCAATCCAATCATGTATGCACTTTGGGGAATCGTTTTATTACAGCTTGTTCTCGAAGACCAAGTCAGACTTGAAGTTGATATGGTTTGGATATCCATCTTAGCTTTGACGTTCTTGCTAGACCACTGCGGCTGCAATCACCTTTGCACCAATCTCATCATCATATCAAGGATTCTTAACAATAAGTTATTCATTAGGTAGCAATTTACTCTCAAAACTACATATACAAAGCATTTTAAACAATCTCGCTTATAAATTTGATAGCCGCGCATGAACTAGCATTATACATACAGTAATGTTATGTGTATCCATAGAGATGATGTCCTCACCATTTTTCCCATTTTGAATTGGGTAAATTGTCTAGAACACATAAGAAACTGTGGCTTTGTCCTGAGCACACCAACAAAATTGAATTTAGCTGTTGTCGGTGTTTCGATCACCGGCTAGTACAATTTGTTCCGAGGATGCACGTTTAGGCTCGGTGATGGCAATGCAAGAGGACACAAGGGTTATATTGGTTTGGGGTATCCCCCTATGTCCAGTTTGAGTAGCTGCTCATGTTACTTGCAATGGGGTGTACAATGGGGGTGAGACAAGAGAGTTCTCCAAGTCTCGGTGAGGGTGTGTGCCGTGCATTCCGATGTCTCAGGAAAGAAGAAGGACCTCCCTTGTTATACTTCAAGGGATGGGCCCATGTTACAGAGAGAGAGAGAGAGAGAGAGAGAGAGTAGAAAACACGTGTGGGGAGTCGGTGAAACCGTGCAGAAGGAGGCATGGTGTTCGGTCTATGGCGTGGTCTTTAGTTGACATGACTCCCATTGTCTTGACCCATACATAAGGAGGCACTGTGTCGAAGCATGCCCCCTTAATCCGTCGATGGGTCGTACCGCTCTGTCTCTGTAGATGGCATGGTTCGCGAGGTGGGGTGGTGCAATATAAGTGGCGTCATGATGCTTAGGTGTTGTCTAGTCCCTCCTGTCCATCAAGCCATCCTACACCACTATTATTAAGGGTGTCATCATGGAAATATTTTAGGGGTGCAGCGTGGGCTACCTTACCGCGTCAGGCTCTGTCCTGTCGGTCATGACGATGATGACAAAAGGAGTAGGTTTGCAGGAGGACTTGACCCCATGATACTATGGCCACATGCTTGGTACGACATTTAAGACTAGACAGAGGGTAGTTGTTTACTTTCGCCCTGTTCAACCCCTCTCGTCAGGGGACGATTTGTCATGTTGCGCTTGGCTGGGCTTTTTTTGCAATAGGATCATGTCCCGCCTTGGTAGTGTAATCGAATTTCCCTCCCCATCACTCCTGCATCAACACTGATTCAAAACACTATCCCGTCTTGGTGTTGGGGTCCAATGACAAGCGCTGATAGGAATAGCAGATGTGTTAGTGCCGTCGTGCCTATACGTGCGGGCGCAATTATTATAGGGGTGAAGCTGCCGTTCTTATCACCGATGCTCTTGACGCCAGACAGGAGGCTCGAGCAAGACGGAGTGAGTCCTTACCCTGGTGGTAGGAGTTGAGCGTGGTCTCGACCCTTTGGGGGTCAATCAAGGCGGGCCGCGCTCGGCCTTATCCTCAAGATTCAATTGGCGCGTGGGCCCCCTCCGCTGGACCATCTGGGGTCTGTACGGATCGTGCTTTTTGGACGTCCATTGGTAATCAAACATAATTAACGAGCTTAATCACTGCCATGTGCTGCCACTAGTTGTTACCCCCGGTAGCATCCCCCGAGACCCTGAACGAGTCGTTGAGTCATTCGGGGGATCTTTGTGCTCCCTCGGTGGGCGAGGTGAAGTTGTGTCTTGTTAGTTTTTCCTCTAGTGAGGGTGCACGTGAGCACACCCGCCGGGTGTAGCCCCTGAGCTAAAGGGTGAGTTCAAAGGCCCATGTTTTGGCTTTATTTGTTTGATTTGATCACGAGAAGGTTGTGGAGACTGTGTCCCTTGGGCTCTGGCGCATACATGGGTCAGGCAGCTCTTTGTAGCATGCAGGACCCAGGATGGGACACGTCGGGCGTAGTTTTTGTCTTTGGCGACCCCGTGATGGGGGGGTATCTCTTTTTCATGGGTGAGCAGGTTGCTATGCTACTGAGGCAGCAGGTCTTTTGTCACCACACGGTGTGGTGAGGGGCCAGAGCATCTTCATATCGGGTGTGCCACTAGCATACTGTGCGTCGGAGTGATCCAAAACTCGGGCTCAAAGCCATTTGGTTATTTAAAGATAGTGCAGGGTAGCACGTCCTCCTCATCCCTTCTGGCCGGTTTTTCCTATGTAGACCAGCCAACCTAAAGGTGTGCCGCTAGGTTTGCATTGCTGGGTTCTGATGAGGACATCCCACATGATACACCGTTGGTCCATCTTGATCAAGACAATGTCTCATGCTATACCACCATGTGCTCAACATGACAACATCATTAACTTGGAGTCAGTAACTTATGCAAGAGAGAAGCTACTCCAACACGAGTGCCCAAGGGAAGGTCATGGAAGGTTGCCCAAGCGCTGATCAAAGTTGCTATCAACCTGATGATTCTCATGTTCTGTTCCTGACATTGATGACAAGAACTGTATCATTTTATAAACTGTCAATAACAGTATCCTATGTGGATAGAAGCATCATCAAGCATATTTTCCATTGCAACAAAGATCACATTCATTGAAGCTGCATGGAAAGATTTATCCTCCTTTCGGTGAGACCTATTTCTAAAGATGACAAGATTATGTGCCCAATGTTTAAGCCAACAACTGTATGAATGCAGCAACTTTGGTCATGAGTGTTATACTTTGGAGGAAAGGTGAAGTCTACTTTCATATGAAACAAACGGCGCATCCATTGGATCTCTACAGAAAGAGTTATGCCTGTTTTAGTGAAGACTGCTCAATCATACTATCTCATGGCATGTTAATTTTGTTCATGGTGTGTTACTTTTACTCCGAGAGTGTTCCTTTCTCAGTTCATACTTGTCCGATCCGAATGGCATGCTCTTGAAGCAGGGCGTGTTACTTTGTTATCATGGTTAGATTGTTACTTAACTTGACAATAGCTTGAGTTTTCAGTTTGTATACCACATAAATAACCCTCCAAGCTCCACAAATAGACCTCTATTTTGAATGCACTATGACTTTGATTTTGCTTGATCTATCACCTTTATTGTGCCAACTATCACCAAGGTTTATGCGACTCACAAATTCAACAAGGACCACAAGAACCTCAGTGGTAAGAGAAGGTGAGATTGAGTGATTTCCACACAGCCACATAACTTGATTTGGTTTATTTCTTCCACTAACCATGGTAGGTGATGTAATGAAAGAGACGAGTTATGTCACTCAAATCCAAATGCAGCAATAATGAAGGCATTGACAGAGGATATGCATAGAAGAGTACTTGATGATAATGCCAATGAAGTTGCTACCCATGCTGCTGCTATACACGGGGCAAGATTCGGTGGAGGTGAGGATGGTGGTTTCCACTACCATGTGAGAAGTCATGGACGTAAAGTTGCTGCTACACAAAGGGTTGAAATGAAGTTACAAGCTGCAGCTCCAATGACCGACAACCCAACTTGCAGCTCGTTGTCGTCATCCAATGGTTCAAATGATGTGAAATTTGACTTAGGAAGAACCCTATTTTCTACAAGCCCAAACTCGACATCAAAATCTCTGCCTAATGATTCAAATGCTGTGAAAGTTGACTTGGGAAGAAACTTATTTTCCACAAGCACAAACCCAAGATTAAATGTTCAACCTGTTGTTCCAAATGATATGAAGTCTGACCTAGGAAGAGGTTTGTTTTCAGATGACCATGACTCCAACTCAAATGCTCAACATTCCATGCATTCCCGTGACAACAAGACAATCATCGAGTGAGGAAAAGTCAATCGGTTCAGCCACAACCACAAACAGTCCCAAATTTTCACCTAAAAAAGTTGTACCAATCAATGGTTCAATTCTTTGGGACATAGCCATATTTGGAATGATTGTTCCAGAAATCATGTGGTTATTGAGACTGAAAGTGTTCAAGGTGAATCAGCTGGTGACAGTGTGGGTGAATGTCTCATAGAACAAGACAAGTTTGTGCTGCCAAAATGAATGGATAAAAAGAGTGCATGTCATACCTTTCTGAGCTTTAACCATATCCTTCTTGATGTCATAACACTAAGTGATCATATCAAGAGTGATCAAAACACAATGGTGTAGCTCACCTCAGCCCAAATCCCACCTAAATGTCAGTTTTGGTGAGTTGACAATAGATTGTAGTGGTTGCAATCTTCTTCATTGCATAAAAAATTTTGATTGATTTGGGGAAGCCCCGCTGAATCATCCTGGTCCTTCATGTGTGCAGTGTTTGAGTGCTGATTGGTATGTGTAAATAAAACATCGGGAGAAAGGTGCTTTCTACAAATCTGGATACATCAAGGCCAAGTGTGATGATATGCTGTGGATGTGTTGGTACACCCTTATGGAGAGATCACGGAAATTTTATGCACATGCTATATATGAAGGCCATGGCACCTCTCATAGATTAATGTGGGAATGTAAAGAAGATGAGCTGCGTCTCCTGAAGATCACTGCAGCCAAACATCTTAAGAAAATTGAGTCAATGAAGTTGGATGAGGGTGAAGGACCAAGAAGGCGACCAGAGGGGGGGGGGGTGAATGGGAGGCAATTAAAATTCTTCTCAAGAACTTGGCCTATGTCCCAACTGCAACCCGAACCAACCTCTAACCAAGTCATCAAGATTACACACACCAACTTGTGATGTGCTAACCCTAGGAACGACTCATACCAAAAGGACACATAGCAGAAGCACAAGAGAAACAAAAAGGGAATCAAGGAAGATCCAAAAGATCACAAAACTGAGCCTGACGGAAGTTCCGTGGTGCCCGACGGAAGTTCCAAAGCCCCCGATGGAAGTTATGTCAATCACGAAAGTTCCGGGCGATGGGAGAACTATCACTCATGGAAGTTCCGTGGTTTTTGACGGAACTTCCATCATGCTCACGGAAGTTCTGTCCTAGCCACGAAAGTCCTGTCTGGGGCAAAACAGCAGCTCCATTCAGGAAGAAAAATTACCAAAACCCTATCAAACGAACTCCAAAAATCATGAAATTTGGACCAGATGATCCTCAATACATCACGACCCTCGTCTAAAGAGATCCACTCCAAAAACACAAGGAATCATCATGAATTTTAGATCTTGTGCCAAGAACACCAAAAAGGGAAAACTTAAGAAATCCTTCAAATCGAAGGTGCTAGAGCTATTGATTCGGTCAAGGATCCATAGAGGATTGTTCTAGCTCATCCTAGCAACAAGTTTCTTAAGAAATCCAAACCAAAAACTCATCCAAAAGTGAGATTGAAAATCACCTCGAAAATAGCTCTGAAAATAAGAAAAAGGGAATTTCGGGATTCAAGTGAAGAGGGAAATCTTGAGCACGAAAATACTTCTCATATCATAGAAAGGTGCTTACAAGATCCATAGATACAAGGCTAGGAAGCCACCCTCATCCTCCCACTCTTTGGAAGAGCAGGAGATGTCTCTCACACACCCTTTCCTCTCCTTTGAAACATGAAGTCCTCTCCTAGCACTTTGAATAGAGTCCTAACACAAGGCTAATGGGAAGAGAGGCACCTCTCCCACTAGCCACACCTCTCCTTATATAGGCCTAGGGTCTATTGTCCACATGACCACTCTACCCTTGACCTACATAACACACCCACCTACCACCGGGGGCATAACCGTCCATCTTTCACCTCATCGCCCGAATGCTATCGGACGCTTCACGTCTTAGCTTCATCTCGAAGCAAGCTCAATGATGGTGCCACATGCACCACCAACCACCGCCACCAGTTTTGAGGCCCAAACGGGGAAACCGCCTTGCACGCTTCTTAAAGCATGACTTCTCAATATCGACGCGTGTCACCTTGTCCCACGATCCTGACCACCGGCAAGTCTCTCCAAGTCCCTGTCCATCGGGCCCCCTTGTCACTTGCACCGGCATCCCGTTCGCCTTGACTTGGTCAACACGCCGTCTTCATCACCACCACGGTTTTGAGGCTCCACCGTGAAACCATCCGTGCTTCTTGCCTCTCCACGTGTACGGTGTGGATCACCCTTGACTTCACCCGACATCCCGATCGTCTGGCCCTAAGTCCCCTACTTGTGCCCGATCCTCTCGCCGTTGACCGTCAAGTCGACTCCAGTGACCTACACATCATGAGACAAGCAAACACATTTCCCATCTCCTGCAACATCACCAATATCTCCACCAACTCCGGTTAGTCATAACCATGATATGCAAACCCATGCAATCCCTGGATTCCCGCATTTCAACTCAAACACCAAATCCGCTCAAGTCAATTACTTATCACAAATATAGCAAACCATGGCACATATCCACATGGCTTCTCAATCTCCCCCTTGATGAGTACATTGACAACACCAAATGCACAAAGATTAGAGATTGAAATGCGAAGCCGAATAAGCACATCCAAATGGCCAAACCCAAAGAAAAGGTGAAAACAAGCCATCTAGCAAGTAGGGATCACAAAACCAAGAGTTGGCAAAAAGATGCAAAGAATGTGAAAAGCGCAAGAAACCGCTCAAGATCATGATATGCTCCCCCTCAAGTTGTGGTAGGTCTCATGTAGTGCAAAATGGATCATATGAGTTTCTTAGCATTATTTGTGCATGACCCCAAAATTTTCTCCCCCTTTGGCAATGAACTCATCAAAGAGACAAAAGAACAAGCAAACATGCAATGCATGAAAATGGAAACCTAAGGAGCTTCAACAATTATGCAAACAAGCATTTAACTTTGCTAACCATAACCATAGTGCCATGAAGTGTAAAGGCAATAGCTCCCAATCATGCAAAGATAAAAAATAGATAGCAAAACATAAACACCATGAGCTATATAGGCTAAGCAGAAAGATTGACTAGCTTAGATAGAATCAAATTTTGCTTATCATGAGAAAATCTGCCACCACATATGTAAGTACTCTCATCCAAGGTAAAACAAGCACCAAGTGAATCATAAGAATCTAGCTAGTTTCAATCTCAACAAGGGCAACAAGCACTCGCAAAAAATGAGCTCTACAAACGCTCACATATGCAACATAGACTCAGTTTGATCAAGTGATTATTGTTTATCCTCATGTGTCCTCTTATCCATGCGGAGGGTCGCACGACTGGGTATGGCAAACACCCCGAGGCTTCAAGTCACAATGTTTGGATTTAGCATTATTGAGTAATTCTTGCTCAAAGCACTTTGCAGATTTTTCAGGATTATGCACAAGACAAAAGAGCATGCCTTTGCGGCAAAAGGAACACATGTTCCCACAATGTTACATCATGAGCTAAACATTTGCAAAGCCTTCCATTTTGCAAACACAAGGTGCCAAAGCCAAGACATCCTCTAGACTAGCCTCAATGCAAGCTTCAACAAGGATAAAAACAATTATACACATGGTGAGCAAGTTTTAGCAAGATTAGTTCATAAGGTTCACAAGAAGCTCAGTTTGTCTTTAAGATTAGCAAGTTGCTCACATGAGTTTATAACAGGCCATCTTGAAAATCAAAGCATGAGAGATTACCATCACATCCACATAACTTAGCTCAAGCTCAATCATAGCAAGGAGAAATGCAAGGAAGCATAAGAATAAAAGCTCATCTACCAATGCATATATTACATATGAAATGCAATGTGAAAATGGTAAGATACATATATACCAGAGAAAACCAACTCCCCCTCAAATGATGCCATAGGGATGACAAACACCAAGTTCCCCCCGAAGAAAAGCATGTCTCGAAGCATCTAGGGGCTTGTTGAGGATATCGGCTAGTTGGTTTGTGGTATCAATGTATTTGAGCTCAACATCCCCCTTCTCAACATTGTCTCTCAGGAAGTGGAATTACACATTGATGTGTTTGACCTTACCATGTTGGACTGGGTTTTTGGCTAAGCATATGGCACTGGAGTTATCACACATGAGTGGAACACCCCTAAAAGTCAACTCATAGTCTCTCATGGTAGATACAATCCATAGGATTTGTGAGCAGCAGCTAGCAGCAGCTACATACTCAGCCTCTATGGTGGATTGGGCAACACTCGACTGCTTACGAGAAGACCAACATATCAAAGAAGTACCCAAGAAATGGCAAGTACCAGAAGTGCTCTTCCTATCAATTCTACACCCAGCGATGTCCGCATCTGAATACCCAATGGGATCAAGAGATAAAGATGCAGAGTACCAAAGACCGAACTCAAGGGTGTATTTGAAATACCTGAAGATGCGCTTGACAGCCTTGCGATGAGTCACCCTTGGGGAAGCTTGAAAGCGAGCACAAAGACACACCGCAAAGTGTATGTCGGGTCTTGTCGCTATCAGGTACAAGAGGGAGCCAATCATGCTCCTGTACTCCCTTTGATCCATCGCTTCACTGTCTTCATCAGGGTCAAGAGCCGTTGTAGTGAACATTGGTGTAGACAACGGCTTCATATTGACCATGTCGAACTTCTTCCGGAGATCCTTCGTGTACTTGGCTTGATGTATAAAAGTGCCTTGCTTGCACTGCTTGATTTGAAGCCCAAGAAAGAAGGTGAGCTCTCCCATCATCGACATCTGAAATTCACTTTCCATAGCTTCCTGAAACCTAGACACAAGAGCATGAGAGGAACCATCAAAGATGATATCATCCACGTAAATCTGAACCATTAGAAAGTCAGTGCCATGCTTGAGAATGAACAAGGTTTTATCAACACACCCCATGACATACCCACGCTCTAGCAAGAAGGTCTTAAGCCTAGCATACCATGCCCTAGGTGCTTGCTTTAGCCCATACAAAGCCTTCTGAAGGTTGTACACACGGTTTGGGTATTTGTGGTGCTCAAAGCCAGGGGGTTGCCTCACATACACTTCTTCCTCGATGAAACCATTTAGGAAAGCACTCTTGACATCCATTTGATAGAGTCTAATGCCCTTGGAGGCTGCAAATACAAGCAAGATCCTAATGGCTTCTATGCGAGCAACAGGAGCAAAGGTTTCACCATAATCTAAGCCCTCCACTTGGCTAAAACCCTGAGCAACTTGCCTAGCCTTGTTTCTCACAACCTCACCATCCTCCCCATGTTTGTTTTTGAACTCCCACTTGTTTCCTATGACATTGACATTTTTGGGAGGCTCTACAAGGGTCCAGACTTTGTTTCTCTCAATGTTTTCCAACTCCTCATGCATGGCATTAACCCAATGTTCATCAGATAGTGCGTGTACAACATCTCGGGGTTCAAAGGTTGCAACAAAGAGAGAATTGGTAAAGCAAGCAAGATGTGCAGACCTTGACCTTGTTGTCCTCTCATAGAGATTACCGATCATCTGTTGAGGTGGCTGTCGACGCTGAATGTTGTGAGGAGCCTCTCTCTCAGAGTGTACCTCCCCCTCAACCACAGCTGGAGCTCGCTCGATAGCTGCTGAAGTCGACATAGAAGCTTCTGGACCCTCTGCTGGAGTAGTGGTAGCAGCAGGAACAAGCTCGGATGAGAGATAAAGTGAATCATCATCGTCATCATCAAAGCCCTATAGGTCCTCTTCTACAAAGATGCTCTCTTTCATCTCCTTGTCTCCTGCAGACTCAATTACATTCCTTGCACATGAGTTTGATTCATCAAAGGTTACATCGCAGGGTTCTATGATGGTGTTAGTCTCCAAATTCAAAACTCTGTAGGAATGACCAAGAAAGATTCCATCGGAAGACCTTGACTCAAACTTATCAAGATTGCCACGCTTGAGAATAAAGCACTTGCAACCAAAGGCAAGCAAATGAGAAACCGATGGCTTTCTCCCAAAACGCAGCTCATGAGAAGTCACATTAAGGATTGAGCGCAAGAAAATCCGATTGGAAACATAGCAAGCAGTGCTAATGGCCTCAGCCCAGAACCGCCTCGGAGTCCTATGCTCATGGAGCATCGTCCGAGCCATCTCCCCTAAGGTTCTGTTCTTTCTTTCAACCACACTGTTCTGCTAGGGAACACGAGGTGCTGAAAACTGATGCTCAATACCATGCTCAAGAGAGAAAGCATCAAAAGAGGAGTTCTTGAACACGGTGCCAATATCACTGCGAATCGCTCGTAGTGCACCAGGGAGTTCCTTGGACAACCTCAAAGCTAGGCTCCGAAAGTGATGAAACACATCATCCTTGCTCTCAAGAAAGTAAACCCAAGAGTAGCGAGAATAGTCGTCAACAATCACAAGAACATACCACTTCCCACCCGCCGAACAAACCCAAGAAGGACCAATAGTGTCCATATGAAGTAACTCTCTAGGGCGTTCAGTCATCACCAAATTAATTGGTGGATGAGAAGCGGCAATCATTTTCCCATGATGACACGGAGCACAAACCAAATCCTTGTCAAATTTGAGCTTAGGCAATCCTCGGATCAACCCTAGGCCACTCAAGCGACATAGCAAGTCAAAGCTCATGTGACCCAGTCTCCTATGCCATTTCCAGAGCTCAGAAGAAGAATGAGCAAACAAGCACTTGTGAGAACCAGGAGAACCAGCAAGCTTGGACCTAAGCGAAGCAATTTCAAAATCAGCACTCTCCAACTTAGACTTAAGCTCTCTACTCTCATGAACAACATTGCGAAGCTTATCATCTTGCAAAAGCAAAACATCGTGCAAATGATCAAGTTCAGAAGGGAGCTCATCAAGAGTGGGAGGTATCTCGCTTGTGTCGGAGTCGGATCCAGAGTCGGTGTCATGGTCGTTCGTTGCCATGAAGCAAAGCCCGGTGAAGTCATCCTTCCTCTTGACTCGTGGCTTTTCAACCTCCTCCTCCGAGCTTGTAAGGCCTTCGCTTGATGTGAAGTCGACATCGCTCAAGGCGGCAACGTAGGCGTGTGCAATGGCCTTGGCGAACTTCTTGGAGTTCTTGCCCTTCTTGTAGAAGCGGTTCTTCTTTTGCATGAAGTCTTCAGTGTTGTTGTCGCGGTACTCGACCATCTTCTTCTTCTTGGGACAATCAACGATGAAGTGTCCCGGGTAACCGCACTCGAAGCAGGTTCTTGAACCACCTCCTCTTCTCTCCTTCTGGTTGTTGTAGAAGCTCCTGAACTTCCTTGTGAGCAAGGATAGGTCCTCGTTAGGAATGCACTCCATTTGTTCATCGGAAGCTGCAACAAGAGAAGACAAAGCAAACTCAAAAGAAGACTTGTCAAGTGAGGGGTTAGTTCCATAAGAAGCACAACTGTGATCACCCATCTGAGAACTAGAAAGCAAAGCCATGCTAGAAGCAGGAATAGTAAGATTAGGACGAGATTTCCTAGACAGTTCATGAGATTTCAGCTTGCTATACAGCTGCTCATAGTTCAGGGTATTGAATTCAGCAGTTTCTTCTAGAGCAGCAATTTTAACCCTCCAAACATTTTCATCAAGTGAGTACAACAGTTGCTTAGCTCTATCATTGTCATTGTACACAAGGGTACCACAAGCCCGCAAATTGCACACAATTGCCTCAAACCTACGAAAAGTGTCATCTAGTGACTCGCCCGGTTTTTGAGCAAAGGTTTGGTACTGTCTATTGTAAGAATCCTTACGCATAGACTTGACCTGGTATGGATTCTTACAATAGACAGTACCAAACCTTTGCTCAAAAACCGGGCGAGTCACTAGATGACACTTTTCGTAGGTTTGAGGCAATTGTGTGCAATTTGCGGGCTTGTGGTACCCTTGTGTACAATGACAATGATAGAGCTAAGCAACTGTTGTACTCACTTGATGAAAATGTTTGGAGGGTTAAAATTGCTGCTCTAGAAGAAACTGCTGAATTCAATACCCTGAACTATGAGCAGCTGTATAGCAAGCTGAAATCTCATGAACTGTCTAGGAAATCTCGTCCTAATCTTGCTATTCCTGCTTCTAGCATGGCTTTTCTTTCTAGTTCTCAGAAGGGTGATCACAGTTGTGCTTCTTATGGAACTAACCCCTCACTAGACAAGTCTTCTTTTGAGTTTGCTTTGTCTTCTCTTGTTGCAGCTTCCGATGAACAAATGGAGTGCATTCCTGACGAGGAGCTATCCTTGCTCACAAGGAAGTTCAGGAGCTTCTACAACAACAAGAAGGAGAGAAGAGGAGGTGGTTCAAGAACCTGCTTCGAGTGCGGTTACCCGGGACACTTCATCGTTGATTGTCCCAAGAAGAAGAAGATGGTCGGGTACCGCGACAACAGCACTGAAGAATTCAAGCAGAAGAAGAACCGCTTCTACAAGAAGGGCAAGAACTCCAAGAAGTTCGCCAAGGCCATTGCACGCGCCTACGTTGCCGCCTTGAGCGATGTCGACTTCACATCAAGCGAAGGCCTTACAAGCTCAGACGAGGAGGTTGAAAAGCCACGAGTCAAGAGGAAGGATGACTTCACCGGGCTTTGCTTCATGGCAACGAACGACCATGACACCGACTCTGGATCCGACTCTGACACAAGCGAGGTACCTCCCACTCTTGATGAGCTCTCTTCTGAACCTGATCATTTGCGCGATGTTCTACTTTTGCAAGATGATAAGCTTCGCAATGTTGTTCATGAGAGTAGAGAGCTTAAGTCTAAGTTGGAGCGTGCTGATTTTGAAATTGCTTCGCTTAGGTCCAAGCTTGCTCGTGAGGACATTGTTGTTGAGTGTGAGTCTTGTCAAGTTGTGATGAGTGATCTTGCACAGAGGGAGAGTGTGCATGCTCAAATTGCCAGTCAGCTTGAGAGTGCGCTCAAGGAGCTCGATGAGTTCAAAGCTAGACTAACTCTTTGGGGTGCATGTCAGAAGTGCCCCAAACTCATAAATGAGTTGGACGCTCAGTCCCTCAAAGTCAAAGAGCTTGAGTCCAAATTGCTTCATGAGACTCGCTCTAAGGTCCTTCCACCACCTTGTGAGGTGTGTGTCTCTCTTAAGAACAAGCTTGTAATCACTAGGGAGGAAAACAAAGCCCTAGTTTAGGAAAATGACTATCTTGTGTCTAGGCTCCATAGAACCCTAGTGAGTGAAGAGAAGATTGAGAGTGATTTGGCAAGAGTGAATGAGAGTGCTTCTAGATCAACCTATAACATGGGTTTGGGATTTGAGAGGTGTGACGAGGAGAGTGAGAATGTGGGTAAGTTTGTACCTAGCTCCAGCTAACAAGGATGAGGAAAACACCATTAAACCCACTGACACATACTATCCACCCAATCCAAAACCCTCCTTCAGCCCAAAGCAAACAGAGAAGCCAAAACCCAAACCTGCAATGCAAGCCAAGCCTAATCCTGAGGGTGTCTACATTTGCATGTTTTGTGGTCGCAAGGGCCACTTGGATGAATTCTATTATAGGCGTAAGAGGATTGAGAGGAAGCAAGCCGAGTTGACTAGGGATGCTTTTTATGATGATTTTGTTGACTTTCAGCCTTGCTCTTTTTCTTGTGCCTATCATGAACAGGGTCATTTCTCTTATGGCTTTGATTCACAAAATAGAGGCTTTGCGCAGCAGCACTTTGGTGCCCCACGTTTTCCCCATCGTGGTGAGCGTCATTCACGTCGATTTGGCTTTCACATTGATGATTTCTATCCTCACAACCCAAGGTTTGAGTCGAGACGCTTTGACAGGCCACGTTTTCCCTGTTGTGGTTCTCATCCTATGCGTTCAAATGATAATGTGCAAAGAACTGTGATGACTACTACTGGTCGTATGATTATGTGCTGGATTCCTAGATCTCTTTTGACTAACCCCAGGACTGAGCCATCGACTTTTCCTTCTCGTTCTTTGTAGGCAGTAGGTGGAGGCTTGGAGAACAAATGGTTGATGGACGCCGGGTGTTTGTGCCACATGAACGAAGATGCAAAGTGGTTCTCCAGCCTCACTCCACTGAAGCGGCGGGAGTATGTGACCTTTGGAGATGACAAGAGAGGGAGAGTGAAGGCAAGATGAGCGGTAAAGGTAAATGAAAAATTCACTCTCAAGGATGTTGGTTTGGTTGAGTATCTCAAGTACAATCTCCTCTCTGTCTCTCAGCTTCTTGATGTTGGTTTGGAAGTGCGCTTTAAGTCGAATGCTTCTTGTCTTCTTGATTCGAGTGGTTCCTTGGTTTGTGGGATTTCTCGCATTGGCAGAGTTTTTCAGGCTGATTTCGCTGGTTCTCCTGGTTCTCACAAGTCCTTGTTTGCTCAATATTCTTCTGAGCTCTGGAAATGGCATAGGAGACTGGGTCACATGAGCTTTGACTTGCTATGTCGCTTGAGTATCCTAGGTTTGATCCGAGGATTGCCTAAGCTCAAATTTGATAAGGATTTGGTTTGTGCTCTGTGTCGTCATAGGAAAATGATTGCCGCTTCTCATCCGCCAATCAATTTGGTGATGACTGAATGCCCTTGATGAGGACATCACCATGCTGGATACGCGCATATCATGGCCTTCCCCAAGTTACAAGTCGTCACCAACACGGTCGCCGCGTTTGTTTCGGATTCAGACGACACCCCTTCACGGTTTTGATGATATCTCCCACATCCGACGTCCAAACAAGGCGTTCTTTGATGCTTGGAAAGGGGACGACAACGCCGTCGTTTTGTTTCTGGTACTAGCTCCAGAAGGGTCGTGAGTCATAATACGTGACCATGACAAGGTGCTGCGCCACCTATTTTGGGCCAACTTGGGCATGTATCGTGTCGGGCCTTAAGCCCATGTTGTGGGAGCCCCCCCGGTCACCCCCAACCCTAGGACGTCCCTGGTTCCTACAAAAACTCAGTAGCCACCGTCTTTTAGTTTCGGGTTTTGTTTAGTTCAGTTTTCTAGAGAGAAACTTGATTTAATTATTGTAACTGTGGCGACAAGTCCTTTTACAGTAATCCAGGGCCCCTGTTCTTGTTCTACACCACTGTGGCGATTAGTCCTTTTGTGTTCAGAGATTGAACCTTTAGTTGATTTGCTTCATCCATATTTGCAATTTCAGATTGTGTGTTTATCCTCTCTTGCTTGTGTTCTCGATTTCGCTTGCAGGAACAATCAAGTTGTGCTTGGTGTAACGGTTGCGGGGTTGGATCGTGTCTGATTCAAGCCAGGTCGTCGACGCCGAGTTTCCCAAATTCAAGTTTATCCCCTTACCTCTCGGAAGATCGGGCCATATTCACATCAGCCTTGGAGAGTTGCTTCATATGGACCCTGTTGGTCCTTCTCGGGTTCGTTCGGTAGGTGGGAAGTGGTATGTTCTTGTGATTGTTGACGACTATTCTCGCTACTCTTGGGTTTACTTTCTTGAGAGCAAGGATGAAGTATTTCATCACTTTTGGAGCTTAGCTTTGAGGTTGTTCAAGGAACTCCCTGGTGCATTACAAGCAATCCGCAGTGATAATGGCACCAAGTTCAAGAACTCCTCCTTTGATGCTTTCTGTCTTGAGCATGGCATTGAGCATCAGTTTTCAGCACCTCGTGTTCCCCAGTAGAATGGAGTGGTCGAAAGAAAGAACAGATTCCTGGTGGAGATGGCTCGGACGATGCTTGTTGAGCTTAGGACTTCGAGGCGATTCTGGGCTGAGGCCATTAGCACTGATTGCTATGTTTCCAATCGGATTTTCTTGCGCTCAATTCTTAATGTGACTTCTTATGAGCTGCGTTTTGGGAGAAAGCCCTTGGTTTCTCATTTATGTGCCTTTGGTTGCAAGCGCATTATTCTCAAGCGTGGCAATCTTGATAAGTTTGAGTCAAGGTCTTCCGAAGGCATTTTTCTTGGTTACTCTCTTCATGGTCATTCCTATAGAGTTTTGAATTTGGAGACTAACACCATCGTAGAATCCTGCGATGTAACCTTTGATGAATCAAACTCTTGTGCAAGGAATGTGATTGAGTCTGCAGGTGACAAGGAGCTGACGTAGAGCATCTTTGTAGAAGAGGTCCTATAGGGCTTTGATGATAATGACGATGACTCACTTCATCTTTCATCTGAGCTTGTTCCTACTGCTACCACTACTCCAGCGGAGGGTCCAGAAGCTTCTACATCGACTTCAGCAGCTGTAGAGCGAGCTCCAGCTGTGGTTGAGGGGGACGTACACTCTGAGATAGAGGCTCCTCACCACATTCAACGTCAACATCCACCCCAACAGATGATCGGTAATCTCTATGAGAGGACAACAAGGTCAAGGTCTGCACATCTTGCTTCCTTTATGAATTCTCTCTTTGTTGCAACCTTTGAACCCCGAGATGTTGGACACGCACTATCTGATGAACATTGGGTTAATGCCATGCATGAGGAGTTGGAAAACTTTGAGAGAAACAAAGTCTGGACCCTTGTAGAGCCTCCCAAAAATGTCAATGTCATTGGAACCAAGTGGATGTTCAAAACTAAACATGGGGAGGATGGTGAGGTTGTGAGAAACAAGGCTAGGCTAGTTGCTCAAGTTTTTAGCCAAGTGGAGGGCTTAGATTATGGTGAAACCATTGCTCCTGTTGCTCGCATAGAAGCCATTAGGATCTTGCTTGCATTTGCTGCCTCCAGGGACATTAGACTTTATCAAATGGATGTCAAGAGTGCTTTCCTAAATGGTTTCATAGAGGAAGAAGTGTATATGACGCAACCTCCTAGCTTTGAGCACCACAAATACCCAAACCGTGTGTACAAGCTTCAGAAGGCTTTGTATTGGCTAAAGCAAGCCCCTAGGGCATGGTATGCTAGGCTTAAGACCTTCTTGCTAGAGCGTGGGTATATCATTAGGTGTGTTGATAAAACCTTGTTCACTCTAAAGCATGGCAATGACTTTCTACTGGTTCAGATTTACGTGGATGATATCATCTTTGGTGGTTCCTCTCTTGCTCTTGTGTCCAGATTTTAGGAAGCTATGGAAAGTGAATTTCAGATGTCAATGATGGGAGAGCTCACCTTCTTTCTTAGGCTTCAAATCAAGCAGTGCAAGCAAGGCACTTTCATACATCAAGCCAAGTACACGAAGGATCTCCTAAAGAAGTTCGACATGATCAATATGAAGCCGTTGTCTACACTAATATCCACTACAACGACTCTTGACCCCCATGAAGACAGTGAAGTCGTGGATCAAAGAGAGTACAGAAGCATGATTGGCTCCCTCTTTTACCTGACAGCGACAAGACCCGACATACACTTTGCGGTGTGTCTTTGTGCTCGCTTTCAAGCTTCCCCAAGGGTGACTCATGGCAAGGTTGTCAAGCACATCTTTAGGTATCTCAAATACACTCTTGAGTTTGGTCTTTGGTACTCTGCATCTTCATCTCTTGATCTCATTGGGTATTCGGATGCGGACTTTGCTGGGTGTAGAATTGATAGGAAGAGCACTTCTAGTACATGCCATTTCTTAGGTACTTTTTTGATCTGTTGGTCTTCTCATAAGCAGTCGAGTTTTGCCCAATCCACCATAGAGGCTGAGTATGTAGCTACTGCTAGCTGCTGCTCATAAATCCTATGGATTGTGTCTACCATGAGAGACTATGGGTTGACTTTTAAGGGTCTTCCACTCATGTGTGATAACTCCAGTGCAATATGCTTAGCCAAAAACCCAGTCCAACATGGTAAGGTCAAACACATCAATGTGCGATTCCACTTCCTGAGAGACAATGTTGAGAAGGGGGATGTTGAGCTCATATACATTGATACCAAAAACCAACTAGCTAATATCCTCACCAAGCCCCTAGATGCTTCGAGACATGCTTTTCTTCAGGGGGAACTTGGTGTTTGTCATCCGTATGGCATCATTTGAGGGGGCGTTGGTATTCACTTGTATATATGTATCTTACCATTTTTGCCTTGCATCTCATATGTAATATATGCATTGGTATATGAGCTTTGACTCTTATGCTTTCTTATATTTCTCTTTGCTATGATTGAGCTTGAGCTAAGTTATGTGGATGTGATGGTAATCTCTCATGCTTAGATTTTCTAGATGGCCTGTTATAAACTCATGTCAACAACTTGCTAAGCTTAAAGGTAAACTGAGCTTCTTGTGAACCTTATGATCTAATCTTGTCAAAACTTGCTCACCATGTGTATAATTGCTCTTATCTTTGTTGAAACTTGCATTGAGGCTGGTCTAGAGGATGTCTTGGCTTTGGCACCTTGTGTTTGCGAAATGGAAGGCTTTACAAATGTTTAGCTCATGATGTAACATTGTGAGAGCATGTGTTCCTTTTGCCGCAAAGGCATGCACTTTTGTCTTGTGCATAATCTTGAAAAATCTGCTAAGTGCTTTGATCAAGAATTACCCATAAAGCTAAATCCAAACATTGTGACTTGAAGCCTCGGGGTGTTTGTCGTACCCTGTCGTGCGACCCTCCGCATGGATAAGAGGACACATGAGGATAAACAATAATCACTTGATCAACTGAGTCTCTGTTGCATATGTGGGCGTTTGTAGAGCTCATTTTCTGTGAATGCTTGTTGCCCTTGTTGAGATTGAAACTGGCTAGATTCTTATGATTCACTTGGTTCTTGTTTTGCCTTGGATGAGAGTACTTACACATGTGGTGGCAGTTTTGCTCATGATAAGCTACTTTGATTCTATCTAAGCTAGTCAATCTTTCTGCTTAGCTTGTATAGCTCATGGTGTTTATGCCTTGCTAACTATTTTTTATCTTTGCCTGGTTGGGAGCTATTGCTTTTACACTTCATAGCACTATAGTTATGGTTAGCAAAGTTAAATGCTTGTTTGCATAATTGTTGAAGCTCCTTAGGTTTGCATTTTCATGCATTGCATGTTTGCTTGTTCTTTTGCTTCTATGATGAGTTCATTGCCAAAGGGAGAGAATATTTTGGGGTCATGCACAAATAATGCTAAGAAACTCATATGATCCATTTTGCACTACATGAGACCTACCACACCTTGAGGGGGAGCATTTTCTTGCGCTTTTCACATTCTTTGCGTCTCAAGTCGCTTTCTTTGCCAACTCTTGGTTTTGTGATCCCTAGTTGCTAGATGGCTTGTTTTCACCTTTTCTTTAGGTTTGGCCATTTGGATGTGCTTATTTGGCTTCTCATTTCAATCTCTAATCTTTGTGCATTTGGTGTTGTCAATGTACTCATCAAGGGGGAGATTGAGAAACCAAGTGGATATGTGCCATGGTTTGCTATATTTGTGATGAGTAATTGACTTGAGCGGATTTGGTGTTTGAGTTGAAATGTGGGAATCCAGGGATTGCATGGGTTTGCATATCATGGTTATGACTAACCGGAGTTGGTGGAGATATTGGTGATATTGGAGGTGATGAGAAATGTGTTTGCTTGTCTCATTATGTGTAGGTCACTGGAGTCGACTTGGCGGTCAACGGCGAGAGGATCGGGCACAAGTAGGGGAATTGGGGCCAGACGATCGGGATGCCGGGTGAAGTCAAGGGTGATCCACACCATACACGTGGAGTGGCAAGAAGCACGGGCGGTTTCGTGGTTGAGCCTCAAAACCGTGGTGGTGATGAAGACAGCGTGTTGACCAAGTCAAGGGAAACGAGATGCCGGTGCAAGTGACAAGCAGGCCCGTTGGATAGGGACTGGGAGAGACTTGCCGGTGGTCTGGATCAAGGGACAAGGTGACACGCGTTGACATTGAGAAGTCGCACTTTGAGAAGCGTGCAAGCCGGTTTCCCTGTTTGGGCCTCAAAACCGGTGGTGGCGATTGGAGGTGCACGTGGCACCATCACGGAGCTTGCGTCGAGGGCAAGCAAATGTGAACGGCTCGATGGCATTCGGGCGACGAGGAAAAGTATGGATGGTTATGCCCCCGGTGGTAGGTGGGTGCGTTATGTAGGTCAAGGATAGAGTTGTCATGTGGACAATAGACCCTTAGCCTATATAAGGATAGAGCTAGTGGGAGAGTAGCCTCTCTTCCCATTAGCGTTGTGTTAGGACTCTATTCAAAGTGCTAGGAGAGGACTTCATGTTTTAGAGGAGAGGAAAGGGTGTGCGAGAGACATCTCTTGCTCTTCCAAATAGTGGGAGGAAGAGGGTGGCTTCCTAGCCTTGTACCTATGGATCTTGTAAGCACCTTTCTATGATATGAGAAGTATTTTCGTGCTCAAGATTTCCCTCTTCACTTGAATCCCGAAATACCCTTTTTCTTATTTTCGGAGCTATTTTCGTGGTGATTTTCGATCTCACTTTTGGATGAGTTTTTTGTTCAGATTTCTTGAGAAACTTGTTGCTAGGATGAGCTAGAACAATCCTCTATTGATCCTTGACCGAATCAATAGCTCTAGCACCTTCGATTTGAAGGATTTCTCAAGTTTCCCCTTTTTGGTGTTCTTGGCACAAGATCTGAAATTCTTGATGATTCCTTGTGTTTTTGTAGTGGATTTCTTTAGAGGAGGGTCGTGATGTATTGAGGATCATCTGGTCCAAATTTCATGATTTTTGGAGTTCATTTGATAGGGTTTTAGTAATTTTCTTTCCCAAACAGAGGTGCTATTTTGACCATGATGGAACTTCCGTGATCATGACGGAACTTCCATCAAGAACCACGGAACTTCCGTGAGTGACAGTGTTCCCGTCGCCCGAAACTTCCGTAATTGACAGAACTTCCGTCGGGTACCACGGAACTTCCGTCAGGCTCTGTTCTGTGACCTTTCGGACCTTCCTTGTTTCAGTTTTTGTTTCTTTTGTGCTTCCGCTCTGTGTCCTTTTGGTTTGTGTCATTCGTAGGGTTAACACATTACAAGTTAGTGTGTGTAATCTTGGTGACTCGGTTAGAGGTTGGTTTGGGTTGTAGTTGGGACATAGGCCAAGTTCTTGAAAAGAATTTGAATTGGCTCCCATTCACCGCCCCCCCTCTGGTCGCCTTCTCAGTCCTTCAGCTATTATTGGACCAAACCCAGTACAAAGTTGTTGTTCTCACCAACATTTCACCTACAAATGGATGAAACATCAACAATGGTCAATTGCACAGTGCACATGCTGCTATGGGCAATTATCAAAGAGTGAGGATATTTCTTGCCATATGTCAAGTTTCCACTTAGTATGGCAGTCCATACTATATTACAAATGTGGAGCATGTTACAACCATTTACAACACATTATTGGCTGCCGCTTCCACCAAGAGAGCAAGTAAATATGGAGGACTCCAAGCTGGCTGAAAATGAGAATAAGATTTGCATCAAGGAAAAGCTTGAGAGTGACATGATATCAGGGTCCTATGCAATCAAGCTCTAGAAGAACTTTCACAATATGATATTTGACCCTGAACATTTAGATTGCGAGTGTCATTACATGGGCAGAATTCACATGAAAATCAACAAGGAGATTGGTCATTCAGGATCCTTGCTATCATAGATGATAATGCTTTCAAGATTACAACAAGCAACAGATTAAAGGTTGCTTGATTATTTTTTTTATTCTTACTTGCTTCTGAAAAATTAGAGTTGAGGTTGACTCTTTTTGAAGAAGGGGAGGATGATGAGGACATCGCTCATGATACATCGCCGGTCAATCTTGATCAAGACAATGTCTCATGCTATACTACCAAGTTATGTGCCCAACATGACAACATCATTAACTTGGAGTCAATGACATATGCAAGGGAGAACCTACTACACCATGAGTGTTCAAAGGAAGGTCATGGAAGGTTGCCCAAGTGCTGATCAATGTTGTTGTCAACCTGATGATTCTCATGTTCTGTACCTGACATTGAAGACAAGAACTATACCAATTTATAAACTGTTAATAAGAGTATCCTATGTGGATAGAAGCATAATCAAGCATATTTTCCATTGCAACAAAGTTCACTTCATTGAAGTTCCATGGAAAGATTTATCCTCCTTTTGGTCATACCAGATTTTGAAGGTGACCAAATTGTGTGCCCAATGTTTAAGCCAACAACTGTATGAATCCAGCAAATTTGGGCATGAGTGTTATACATGGGTGGAAAGGTCTTGAAGTCTACTATCACATTCAACCAAAGGCACATCCATTGGATCTTTGCAAAGAGAGTTATGCCTTTTTTTAATGAAGATCACACCATAATCATTATGTCTGATCTGAATAGCGTGCTCCTGAAGCAGGGTGTGTTACTATTGCTCAGAGCATGTTACTTTTTCTTAAGGAGTGTTCCTTTTTACTAGTTCAGACTCCGATCTGAACGACGTGTTACTTTTATTTGCATGTGTCGCTACAGGCCCATGTAACTTCGGTTTGGCCTAGCTAGGAGGGGTGTTCCTAGTATAAATAACCCTTGCACACCTGATAGAAACCCTAACCATGAATTAAACTTAGAGAAATAGAGAAGAATATTGCTCTTATCATAAGGGTTGGTGCCATAGTTGCCCCCTTGATGATTAGGACTTTTATCTACCACTTGTTCTTGTGTTTCCTTGTGATTTGTAAGAGCATCACCTGTCCTTTGCGTGGTTCAGGTTAGGCATGGACCGAAGCATGTTGTTGGGTGAAATCTCTATCACAACATGACTATTCTAGCAGTTGCTGGTGCCAAGATTCGTCAGGTTTCATGGGTCAGTTATCTTTAGGTCCTACGATGAGAAGATCAGGCTAGCCCCCGTATCAGGTTCTCTCTTTGCTCGGGCCCTGTCATCGGCATGGTCGCTCGGGGCAGCTACCTACTAGATAATGAGTGTGATGGTGAAGACGGGGATGATGTCTTAAAGACACGCCACTCCACGCTCTTTGCCTTCATCATTGAAGTGAGCGAAAGAGTGGAAAGAGGTCTGATGTGGGGTGAAGTTGGCATTGTCATGGCCTACGGCCGTGGGTGACTAGGTGAGAAGAAAGGGGCTCTCTTGCAAAAGGCCAGGATGGTTTCGTAGTTGGTCTCCTATGCATCTTAGACTACATTGACAAGGATAGGGACAAGAAAAAGGCGCCGCACTGGCCCTCTTGTTCCTGTAGGGGACCTTAGTCCACTAGAGGCAGCAGTATTTGCATCCCCAAGGCACGAGTATTCAAGGGGATCTGCTTGCTTCATTGGTCAGAAGAATACCACAGCTTCAAATGAGGGCATCTTCCTTGTGATGACAAAGCATTACAGATGCCTTCCCCGTATGTCCTGTCGGGGTGCGGAAGCTAGCTTTCTCGTAATAAGCCAACCGAGTTGATTTTTATTTTTCCCTTTCTTGTATCACAAGTTGTGAATACTTGTTTGCAAGAAATCAACGTAAGAATCAACCCTTCGAGGTTTTGACTTATCAAAGAGGCGTTGTGCGACCCCGTCATTGCATACTTGTTTGTGAATACTTGTTGGCGATGTCGTCCCTCGAGCCCTCGCATGGTGCGGTGGACCTAGTCATGTAGCCGTTTCAACTTCGACATTTTCTCCTTCTGTGTTTTGTTTTGTGAAATGGAGAACAGAGATGGGCCACAGTTTACCTCGAGGGCCAAAACATGGTGCTCGCCAAGCTGCTATCGGGTTCGTTCAAGTGAAGCCCCTGGTTCCCTCTCGACGGGGTCTCAGTGAACCAGCTGGTGGTCCACTTCATAAATCTATTTTCTGACTCGAATGGTTGCCATGAATATTTGATGGGTCATGGTGGCTAGTTGCCTCTCTTCAGGGAGATACAAATGGACAAGTCAGAATGGGACTCAAAAGCAACTCCGCGATGCAGGCCCATCACTCATGTGGGCCCATCACTCGTGCCTCTCATTCTATTTTTGCGCCCGAGGCGGCCTTTGAACCTTGGCGCCATTGGGCTATCGAGGTAGTTTTCAACCACTGATTTTGTCTTACCTATGTCGGTTGACCCCTGCCAGGGTCGATTGAATCGCTGCCCATCTTGTTCCATTCGCAGTCAATGTTGACCGAACCCAGTAGGGTCGATCAAGTCATTTCTTGTCTTTGTGTCTTTCCTAGTCGGCGTTTATCAAGCCATTGCTGCAGGATACAATTAGCGAGGGTCATTTGATGTCAAACCATCCCCATGTTCATGAACACTAGATTCTAGGAGAGAATTTAAGCGACATAAATGAGGGAGTTTGGGTGGCTAGATCTGTTTCCCCACATTCAGAATTTAAATCTAGGCGTGGGGATTCAAATGGTTTCGAACCATTTCTCCACTACCCAAGGAAAAGGTCGTGTGTTTTACCTTGCGCGTGCATTGTGGTGGCCCTGGCTGAAGCGGGGTCGTCTCACCTTGCACGACGTGGTAACCGTGCGGGCGAGTGGTAATCACGCGCACATTTTCCTTGCCCCAAATAATGAGGATGGTGGGCTTGTGCGACGTGAAGCCATTGAGGTCTTGAGAGTTGAGGAGTCTAGGGGAGAAGTGGAGTGTTTCCTGCTGCACATTGCGCAAGGTGGGGGAGTTAAGAGGATTTACCTTGGGAAGGTCATGGCCGGGCCCTGTGGTCAAGTCAGAGCATCTCCGATGGATGGTTCGCCTATTTAACATGGGCCATAGTTGTTTCATCCTTTTTCTCCTTTCATTTGCTTTTCACCGGCTCCTTTGCTATCCGTATTCTTGAGCATGAATAGAGCCTTGTCGTCTGTTGGTGGTTCTTAAGCCTAACAGGTAATATCTGCAAGTGTACAGATGCCGACGTAGCCTTCACCCGGGAGTATTCCAGAGTATCGATTTCCACAGGGAACGAGTAGAGTGTCACTCCTAATCTATCAAGTCCTAGTGATGAAGGGGAGCAGAACTAAGTGTATTCTATAGGCAGAAGAAGTCCCCGGGCCAGGCAATCTAATGTAGTGATCCTTCTCCAAGTAACTTAGTGAGAATTTTATTTCCAAATATCTGCTTCGGGGCACGATAACAATCCATAGGTAAGGGTCGGTAACTAACCTCATGTACTAGTGGGCACGTTAATGGTAGACAACCCTGTTTGAGACTTCTCGAACATGGTGGAATTCAATATTAGACGGATAGGGCTGTCACCACCTACCGCCTACCACACAACCCGTGGGGACGAATGCACTCCCAGGAAAGCTAAGTCTAAACACCACGTCTAAACATAGACTTTCTGTCGATACTAATATCGGTAGTGGATCACAGGGCTACCAATGATCCTTGTTTATCAGTAAATGCATGCGCGAGACCGAGAGTCGATAGACGCACAAGACGCAAGGTTTGGACAGGTTCGGGCCTCCCGAAGGATAACAACCCTACGTCCTGTGTTCTGTGGTGTATTATGTATGATAATACGATGTCTATGAGAGAGCCCCTACCCCTCCTTATATATGCGGGGGGTAGGGTTACAACATGATCTCCAACTGGGATTCTATCTCTAACTTTCTATCTCTAGTATTGACTTGTCGTGTACTCCAAGTAATAATCCGAGTAGTTATCTTCATGGGCTTTATCTTTATTGGACCCCGGCCCACTCGGCAATATATCCAAGTGGTGAGGTATCCCTGGTATATATATCCCACAGTAGCCCCGAGAGATTTGCAAGTTAGTTGTTGATCTTCAGTTCATTGACTAATGCTTCGCCATGAATATGATTAAGCTTTTTCATGTACAACAACAAAACTTGTAAAGGTCTCCAAGAATTTTCAAAAAGGATTATGCACCAAATTATATCCATATGCAGGGAAAAAATCTACCTACTAGGTGTAGGTATAGCCCCCGACTCAGAAGGTATTTAGATCACAAAATATCTTGTGAGTCAAAAATAATCATATATAAATCTTGATCTACCACTGTCCCCGACTGATTCGATGATGAGTTTTAATACGGTAGCCCCCAAGATTGGTTCTACCACTCCAACTAACAAAAGGAACCATTGGTACTAATGAATCCGAGTGATACTTGATCAGATGTATCAAGCATAGCAGTCAGCAAAATATCCAGATGATACTTCATCCAATATAACAAGTATAAGATCCATCAAAAATATCCAAGCAATACTGGATTAAATATAACAAGTATAGCAGCCCCCGGGCGTGGTTCCGAGTGAAAAATAGCAACTATTGTAAGGATCTCTAATACTAAGTAAAATCATAAGCAATCAATAATGGCCGAGTGATCCAATAATATAGCCGAATGATATAACAACTCAAGACTAGAAGGCCGAGTGATTCAATAATATAGTCAAATGATATAACGACTCGAGACAAGAAGGCCGAGTGATCCAATAATAAAGCTGAATGATCGAATGATATAACGACTCAAGACAAGAAGGTCCAGTGATCCAATAATGAAGCTAAATGATCCAATAACTCGAGATAACAAGACTGAGTGATTTTAAAATGAAATGGCTCCAGGTGATATAGCCAATATATTTCAATGAAACTAATGTATTCAAAATGTAATAAATTGACAGAATAGATAATATATTCAATAAGCAATACATATTTAAAATGAACAATGTATTCAATAGATAATACATTGATAAAGCAAATAATGTATTCAATAAATAATACATATATAAAATAGAGAATGTATTCAATATGTAATATATTGATGAAACAAACAATGTATTCAATAGCTGATACATTGATAAAACAAGATGTACTCAATAAGTAATTCATATAAAACAAACTTGATCCATTACCAGAAATGTAATAGATGCTTGGGTGATTAAGTATTGTATGAACTCGAGTCTAACTCTCACAACCAGTAAATATCAGGTACCAATACTACTAAACAACTTCCTTAATGTTCAACATGAAGCATGGAGACTAAGAACTCACTCGGATGAACATGTGAGTCAAGGTAAAAAGCCGCCTCGGTCCTCAACAAACGACATGAACCATAGAGACTAAGAACTCACTCGGTCAAGCATATGTGAGTTAAGGTGATATCGAGAGTCTAATGCATCAAGATTATGCATGTAACACCCTGATTTTTCAAAATTTAGAATATTTTAAAATTTTCTATAGTAAATTAATTTATTAATATTTTTGTAGCAAATGGTTTCTTTTTTAAAGAAAGCATTTAAATATAAGTATTTTTAAAAAAAACTTTGATTTGTTGTATTCTAGTTAATTAGTTGCACTTAGGATTTTATTGTGTAAAGTTTTTTTTTAATTCGATTAGGGATCAACATTTTGTTTTAGTTAGGAATTTTGGAGGAGAAAAACATAGAAAAGAGAGAGGAAAGAAAACCCCTTCAACCTGTTGGGCCAAGCCCCTTCTCTCCCCCTCTCTTTTCGGCTTGGGCCTCAACCCCCACCGAAGCCCATCTCCCCTCCTTCCTCTCTATCCCTCCCCCTCTCCCGGCCTTGGGCCAGACACCTCCCCCGCGGCCCAGCTACCACTCCCCTCTCTTCTCTTCCCGGCCAGCCCAGCAGCGCGCCCGCACGGCTTGCCCGGCCCACTCCCGCCCCGCACGCGCCCGACCCATGCCGCTCGGCCCACCCGCGCCCCGGCCTCGCCCCCGCCCCCAACCCTAGCCGCCAGTGCCACCGCTGCTTCGGCGTGCGTGCCATGGCAGGCCTAGGGGCCCGCGCCCCTATAAATAGGGGGGACCCCTCCCCGCGTCGCCTTTCCCCTGCCGCCGCGACCCCGCCGCCTAGCCGTCCCCGTCGCACGCCGTAGTGCCATCGCCACCGGACGCCGCCGCCTCGCGTCGACCCGCCTCGACCCCTTCCCACGCCGCGTGAGCCGCCGGTGAGCCCGCTGGCCTTGCCGCCTCCCCCGCTCCCCTTCTCGCCGCTTTCCGCGCGCGGGCAGCCGCTCCCACGAGCTTCGGCATGATGGCAATGGCCGCCGCCGAGCCCCGATCCACGGTGGACTGTGGACCACGGGTCAATGCCGGTCCACAGACCCATGGACTCGGTCCATGGGGTTTTTAGGATTTATTTTTTATTTATTTTTAATTAAATCCTGAGTAATGCTAGTTTTACACATAGGCCCCTGGACTGTAATGAAATTAGGTTTTAAACTAATTTTTCTGCAGAACTTATATTTAGGCCCCTAAGTTATTAATTAATTATTTTTAATCCTGTAATTTTACAAAAACACCCCTGTACATATCTTAAATTATATTTTAGTTTTGTAATTTTACATAAACAACCCAGTACCTTCTAGTAATTCTATTTTAGCCCTAATTTTTGTAAGTAATAATTTAGGTTGGGCATTTTACACTTAGGCCCCTGTACTTATTTCTAATTATGTTTTAGTCCTGTCTTTTTACACCTAGGCCACTAAACTTATAAATAATTATATTTTGTCCCAGTAAATTTTATAGTTAGGCCCCTGAACTTTTCCAAAATTATATTTTAGTCCTCCAATTCTTTATAAATTATATTTTTATATGTATCTTTTACAATCTAGTCCCTATACTCTTCATAAATTACATTTTGAACCATAAAATTTTTGTAAATTATATTTCATATGTATATTTTATAGTTTAGCCCTTATATCTTTTTAGAATTACTTTTAGGCCATTTAACTTGTCTGTTTTGACATTTTAACTCTTGAAATTTCAAATCTTCATAACTTTTCAATCATAGCTCCGATTTAAGAAATTCTTTCACCAGAGCGATTGAAGTGTTTAATATTAATTATTCATATTATTTTATAATATTTTACTAATTTATTATTTTTAGCCCTAGAACTTTAAACCATCGTAACTTTTTACTCGTAGCTCCGATTGAGGCGAT
Source organism: Eleusine coracana subsp. coracana (assembly GCA_032690845.1). Taxonomy (NCBI): domain Eukaryota; kingdom Viridiplantae; phylum Streptophyta; class Magnoliopsida; order Poales; family Poaceae; genus Eleusine; species Eleusine coracana. The sequence goes on from CM064418.1 coordinate 30,205,200, forward strand.
TCTTGACCTCACGTGATCGTAGCAACACATACTTTTTCATAGTATTGTTTTCTTTGTTGTTTGTTACTGTATGGTATGTTGTTTCTTAGTGTGTTTGAATGCTTGTGTTTCCGGTGTGATGTTGAGTAGACGAACCGCTGTTAGAGAACTTCCGGGATCTCCATCTTGAAGACTTTGAGCAGCAGCAAAGGGAACTAGGCAAGTGTACTTGATGCATATTGAACCTATGTTTTACATTCCTCTCTATATCTATGCATGCTAGTTAATATTGAATCCTATGTGTCACTATCCTGTTCCATATTATTCCTTGTCGCCTGGGTTATGGTGTAGTATATTGTTATGGGTACGTCATGCTTAGTTTGCTTTGTCGGGAATGGAAATGTCTAATGTTAATCTTGATTAATGGTTTACTTTAACATAATCATGGGGGATGGGAAATCCTTTTTAGCAACATGGAACCTAGGGTGATCCAAGTAGGAGGATGATGATGATGGTGCGGGTATGCACATGTACTCGGTACAGTACTGTGGGTTGGTGGTGTTACCTGCTTGGGATCACAAGAGTAGGTTCATGGAACGTGTAACCATGAAAACCGCACAAAGCACAGGGCTGATATGGGTAGGCTTGGTTTAGTATTGAGATGTCTTCCCAGTTCTGTGAGCAGTCGAGGAAGAAGGATGGGAGGGTTTACTCTCAGACTCAGGCGATGGACGGTTTACTCCTAGCCACGGCGCTAGAGGGGGCTTCTGTAGGAACGGTTTAGTTCCGCAGCGGTGAAACCTTAACGTGGATTGTTTGCAAGCTGGGAAGCGCTCTGAACAACCTTGTGGTGATCTCTTGGCCTCACACCTACGGTAGTGTGATTTGGGCAACAGGGAGACTTTAGTCACTGACGGGTGACGGAATCACCAACCTATGGGTAAAGTTGTGCAACCTCTGCAGAGTGTCAAACTATTATAACAGTCGTGCTCACGGTCATGAGCGGCATGGACCTTTCACATGATTAGTGGGTTCTTTATGGGTGGACTTGGTGGGAAGCCAAGTCGTGTTCTTCATGGGTGGTTTAACCCATGGTTTGCTACAGGCGGTGGAACCTGTAGTGTAGTTTCTCATGGGTGTTTTAACCCATGGTGGGCTACAGGTGGTTTAACCTGTAGTGTTGGATAAATAGGACAACTTGGGGAACTTTTCACCTAGTAAGTAGGAGTGCTTTTCAAATGGTCTTAGGTGTAGTGCTCATTTATGCGAATAAACCATTGTGTTAGCCTTTCTTCTATTAAGCTTGCATGTCATGTTTTCTCACACTTGCTGAGTACGGCATGTGCTCACCCTTGCTATTTTCCTTTGTTCTTGTACTATAAACTGCTGCTCAGAAGATGGAGATATGGACTACATTGATGAAGACTACTACTAGGCGTGCGTCCCCCCAGTCGATTGCTTGTGGTGTTATGGTGTCTTCCGCTGTTATTTGTCGAGAGAGTCGATTTAGTCTTCAAAGACAATTATTTATGTAATAATGGTACGCTTTATTAATGACATTGGTTATACTGTTATTCACTTTACTGTCGATATGTGCGAAACTTGTTCCTAGGCACACATATGATAAGCACTTGGTTTTGTCCTTAAAACCGGGTGTGACAATGCAAAAAGAAATCATCCCTAAGTTAAAGAACCTACAGCCTTTCACTAGATGAATAAAACTGAAATTATAAAAATACTTAGCTACTTAATATCCAATGATCCAAAGATGAACCCCCGATATAACAGCTCAAAAGGTCTGAGGGATCAAAACTCCAAAAATCATGAGTAGTTGATCTTGGTCGAGTGATCCAATAAGATCAGCGCTCCGTGACCGAGTGATCCAATGACTCAGCGCTCCATGGTCGAGATATCAATGAGATAACTGTAATACAAGAATAGAAATAATGTAGTTATATGTAAAATTAAGATAAAGTATTGATGAAACAAGGCCTTTAATATCTAAGTCTGTTGGATTTTTGTTATTTGTCTAAGGAATAAATTAAGGAGTAAAATGATACATATTAAGGCGGATGATCATACTAATCAGATTGATTATAGCATATAACATAGTATATCTATAGAAAAGGCGGAATAAAATAAGAAATGAAAAATTCTTCCCTGTCCAGTATATGTACGACTCGGTTTAGATTTCTGGACTCGGCAAAACAGCCTCGACGACGATTGAGATTGACTCATCGACATCGTGTATCAATCACCATGGCCAGCGATTATGCACGATCCAGCGATATTGTAATGCATGCACTCCAGCATGCACGTGGCCTTGCGGTGATGATCTTCAAGTCAGGAACAACTCCATGCCGAACCGCTGTTACATATATCTTTATCATCAATGATTAACTCGATGACTCCATGTGCGACGTGGTCAGCTGACAATCAATCCGGCGTGTAGCACGTGACGTCCTATAGTCAGTAACAAGACGAAGAGTCTTGTCACTGCGGATGTCTTGTCGCCGCCAGCAAACTCGGTGATGTAATCGATCAGGGATTCGCGGACCTTTCATCCCTGAAGTAATCGATCGGGGATTCATGGTTTCTTTATACCAGTTCTAGAATTGGTAAGCATAACAAGATAATGCTATAGAGCAATAAAAATTTATGCACGAGGATCCCGTAGAATAAAAGGATAGAAATACTCACTTTATTACTTGGGCAAGAATTCTACTACATGTTACCCGGCCCCGAAGATGAGGGAGATTACTCACGTAGGAGCTTCAATCCCTGAGGCACAAGTTGAAGGAGCCAGCATTCTGAACTCCTCCTCCTACACCTCTACTCTTCTACTTGGGTAAAACTTGGGACTAATGCTTATTTCTTCTCTATCTCCCACTTATGCCAAATTCCCCCTCTATTTATAGGTGGCGGAGACTTGGCGGGTACTTCAAGGTGGAGGAGAGTCGGTGGGAAAAATTTCCCCCGCTGGGCGGCGGGCCATGCTGGGCGGCCATGTGTACCGGGCGGCAGGCCAGGTCGGGTCGGTAAGCCTCATGGGCCTCATGGGCTGGCAACCCTGGGTGGCCAACCCACGCCGGGCGGCAGGCCAGGCCGGGCAGCAACTCAGGCGGGGCGGCGGCCTAGGTCAGGTATCGACCCCTCTGGGTCACCCCGTGGCTTCTCCCAGTTAGGCCATTTGTAGACCCTTTTTCCTTAGCCATATTCCATAGCTTTTTGTCCGGGGGGAGAAAATAGCTTCATGGTGGAGTGTTTTGCAAAGTCGGCCTGGTCGGATGATCAGCCTCATGATGACTTGTTTTGACCCACCGGGTGGCTGTTTTTAGCTTGATATGACCCTATCTGCTGGGTTTGATTTTAGCCATCACGACCCTACCGGGCCCTGATTTCATCCTTATACGACCCTGTCGGCCTGTTATTTAAGGAAGATTCGGCTGACAGGGCATTTCTTCATGTTTTAACACAGTTTTGGCCCTTTTGGCCCTGCAAACACATATTTCACCAAAACTCGTGGAACTTTATTAGTTTAAACAAATATTCAAGAAACTTTGGTCTTTACCTTGCATTTCCCGACAAGTTGGTGGCCGATATTTGGTTTTAAGGGCCACCAACACCTCCCCAAGCTTAAACCTTTGCTCGTCCCGAGCAAATTAAAACTTGGTAGTGATTGATCAGGAGTTGCTTCAATATTAGAGCCCTGCAAGGATCAAGTGCACAAACACATACTCCTACAACATAGGGGTAATAGTAAACTAGCACAAGTTGATCACTAAGTCTTTTTCATTGTAAGTGGGGCTCTTAGGCATTTTATGACCTTGTCATGAGCGGTTGGAACTCAGAACATCTAGTTTAGATTTTGCAACTTAACCTCCTACATGATCATGAGTCCAAAGTTTTTGTAATGTTGTATAAGATTGAAAATTTTCCCTCTTGGTGCAATCCTTCACTATGACTCTCATCTCTCAAAAAGTGTATTTCCTCACCAAGTGCTCATCATACTCTATGAAATTTGGCTCTATATGTGGAGCTTGGTAGGATGGCACATCTAGTAGGCATATTTTGTTAAGTTAAGAGATGGTCCTAGCCAAAAGTCTTTGCACTTTCTCATTCCAACCATTTGGAAATAATATCCAGGGAAGAGGGAGAGAATGGACTCACTCGAAGGAGCGAACTAGCACAATAGCAAAGATCTTTATCAAAAGACTAGGTTTTTGTGCTAGAGTGAAACGATGGTCCTTTATTTTGCTCAAAGGATTTAATGAAACTTGAAACTTGACATTTGTACATCCACGAGAGCTGATAATTTTTCTCAATTTTCTCTTTCTTTCTTTCTTTCTTCTTTTCTTTCTTTCTTTTTTAGCTCTCATAAGTGTAGGTAAGCTGGTTCAATGGTTCAAATATTTTTGCAAACTTTTTCTGAGCATTTATTTTGGGAAGACCAAAATTTTTCTTGTAGGATCAAGGTTTTCGTAAAGGAGAGATTTTTGGCTAACATGCTTGGTGAAGTGGATGCTTGAATCCAATGTGGGAACCGTATAACCAAGCATGATTATTTGAGAACTCAAAGATAATGCAAAGGAAAATGATTGGCTTAGAAAGTGCAAGTCCCTCATAAGGATCAAATCCTAACCAAACTCAATGCATACATCGATGGCATAAAAGTGGGTTCACAATTAATATCTGGCCTTGGTAGGAATTTTTCTATCATAGGAAAGATATACACCAAATAGGGGGGGGTTTATTACAGCATGGTTTTGAAAGAAATCATGAGGAGATCATAGACTCATCCAAACACATGCTATATCGTGAATTCCAACAACTAGACTTGGTGTTTATTAGCCATTTTGCACCCAGTAAAACATAGAGAGACTAGCTTTGTCATCATGCCGGTCTACCATTACCCACCACAATGAAGAGTAGAGGTTATATACTTGAGACTCACAGGGAGCTAACAGAGCAAGTGTTCATCATTTCCATAGGCAAGGTAGAGACTAAGTTCTCAAATTTTATTTGAAAAGGGAAATATTTTTATTCTTTTTGGTTATGCAAATTTTTATGATCTTCTTCGAAAACTGAAAAAAAAGTCTTTTTGGGTTTTCTTAAAACAACTCAACTAGAGAAAGGGGGAGAGAGGATAGAACAAGCGACGCACCTTGGTTTGGGTACCTCCCCAAGCTTAGGTCTTTGCAAGACTTAAGCTTAGATGACTTTCACTACGGCGGTTGATACTCGATGTTGAAGTGGCCGAATAGTTGGTCCATCATGGAGAGGTTCGTCTGAAGCTGTTCTGATGTTTGTTGCTGCCATTCTTGTCCACCCCATATGGTTGCTTGTATTTTTTGAGTTCGTTCGTTGGTTTCATAAGCATTGGTAGCCAAGTATTGCTTGTCTTCTTCCAACTCTGAAATGTTGTACGATGTGAATCAGGCAGAACATGAAGTGCCTATGCCTCCATGAGGTTGGTGGTAGCTCCCCGTCCCATAAGGATTGTACCGTTCATACTCTTCATGGGATGAACTAGTGTAGTGTAGTGAGCTAGTAAATCTCGGGACTTCTGGTTGCTCCCAATGATATTGTGAGCTTCCCGAAGCACCTGTTCGAGGTGGTCTTGTCCCTGGCCTATCCCCTGAAACACTGTGCCATGCACGCATCCGGCCGTGTTGAGTGCGTACTCAAAATCAGCGAGAACGGCGATTCGCTTGAGGAAGTTGTGGTCGAACTTGCGCACGGATGTGAACTCCCGGTCCCGAATGGCGGTGAGTTTGCTTCGCTCATCATAGTCATTGAACACCATATTCTCTTCACTCTCCATGAACTTGTCAAACTCTTCGTCTTGCATGCTTGGCACCGTTGGGGCTTCGGATATGGATATTGAGTCTGAGAGGTAGCTTAGGGCATACCCATATGAAGCTCTCGAGTGCTCGGCTTCTGAGCGCTCACTTGGCATGCGCCTCCCATGGCTCGAGCCGCTGCTGCTTGGTGTAGAGGCCGCTCCAAATATTTTCCATTCCTGCAAAAGGGGTTACTTGGACACAATACCCGAAGGACAAAATGATGATAATGGTTAGCGGTTAGTCGCTCGATTAGTAGTCCAAGTGTTAGTTGTTCAAACATGCAAGGGTGACAACAAATTCTCTCTAGTTGGTTTTATTGCAGCACACTTTTATTGCTAAGTGCAAAGTGCACTTACTAGAGAGAGCTAGTGAGGTGAGAAGAGGAATGCAAAGGGAGAAAATTTGTGAGGGAGAGAAAATGTTTTCAGCTGACGGTGGAGAAGCGAAGGCGAGTGAGCCCTCTATTTATAGGCTCAAGAGGAGCCTTGGGGGGGGGGGGGGGGAGGAGTGGCCAGGCCGGGCGGCGTCCCATGCCGGCCGGCAAGCCAGGCCGGGCGGCACCCTATGATGGCCGGCACTCCCTTTTCCTCCATTTCCTCTATTATTGCTCTAGTGGTGATAGGAGATGGCTAGGCCCAAGTGCCATGTGATCCACTTGCTCAATTTGTCCAGAAATTTGCTAAGAGTGTAGGGAACAAGGATAGAGTGATGGGATGGCCAAAGTTGTTTGTTTGCAATGAGTATGCTGCCACTCATGAGGCCTAGGTGAGTAGGGTGGTAGGTGAGTGTGAGTGGTGAAAGAGTGAGGTGACACGGGTGGCTCTCATTCATTCACTTTCACTCATGGTGGGGCTTTTGATGAGCATTTTTCTACAAGGTAAGGCTGGACACACCTTCACCACTCATGGCCGTCACCTCTGCATTAAAAGTGCCAAGAATCCGAGAAAAAGTTGTGCCGGGCGGCATGGCTTGCCGGGCGGCAGAAATGACACAGCCAGGTGGTCGTTTTCATGAAAAATGACCCCCAGGGTGGTAAAACTAGACTGGGTTATTTCAGGTTAGGTGGCTCAAGATTAGCTAGTCGGGTGATCATATTTCACCAAATATGACCTCCCGGGTGCTAAAATTTGATAAAATCTGACCTCCCAAAATTTTACCCAGTCGGGTGGTCATATTCATGGAATATGACCTCCCGGTTTGTTGAAATCCGACTAGCCGGGCTGGATGATCAGACCATCACCCGAAGGGTCATTTTGCTGAAATTTGACCTCCCGGGTACTAAAATTTGACTGGTCGGGTTGGATTCTGGGTACTTGAATGTTACCTAGCCGGGTGGTTGTTTTCATGAAATACGACCTCAAGGGTGCTAAAAACTGACTGGTTGGACAGGAGCCTCAGACTATCACCCGGGTGGTCATTTTTTATGAAATTTGACCTCCCGGCCACTAAACTTGGCCGAGCCATCACCAATAAATTTTTTTTTCAAAATTTTAACGTAAAATTCTTTTCTTTTATAGCCTAATCTAATGGTTAAAGATGAAACTAAAAACAACCTAATTTAGTGGTAGGGTGAAAAATAAAGAAAAACTAACTGACGAGATGGAGTTTGGCATGGCACTGCTACCGATCCCCGGCAACGGCGCCAGAAAGCTTGTTGGCGGTTCTTAAGCCTAACAGGTAATATCTGCAAGTGTACAGATGCCAACGTAGCCTTCACCCGAGAGTATTCCAGAGTATCGATTTCCACAGGGAACGAGTAGAGTGTCACTCCTAATCTATCAAGTCCTAGTGATGGAGGGGAGCAGAACTAAGTGTATTCAATAGGGAGAAGAAGACCCCGGGCCAGGCAATCTAATGTAGTGAACCTTCTCCATGTAACTTAGTGAGAATTCTATTTCCAAATATCTGCTTTGGGGCATGATAACGATCCACAGGTAAGGGTCAGTAACTAACCTCATGTACTAGTGGGCACGTTAACACTAGAAAACCCTGCTTGAGACTTCCCGAACGTGGTGGAATTCAATATTGGACGGACAGGGCTGTCACCACCTGCCGCCTACCACACAGCCTGTGGGGACGAATGCAATCCCAGGAAAGCTAAGTCTAAACACCACGTCTAAACATAGACTTTCATACCAGTTCTAGAATTGGTAAGCATAACAAGATAATGCTATGAAGCAATAAAAAGTTATGCACGAGGATCCCGTAGAATAAAAGGATAGAAATACTCACTTTATTACTTGGTCAAGAATTCTACTACATGTTACCCGGCCCCGAAGATGTGGGAGATTACTCACGTAGGAGCTTCAATCCCCGAGGCACAAGTTGAAGGAGCCAGCATTCTGAACTCCTCCTCCTACACCTCTACTCTTCTACTTGAGTAAAACTTGGGACTAATGCTTATTTCTTCTCCATCCCCCACTTTTGCCAAATTCCCCCTCTATTTATAGGTGGCGGAGACTTGGCGGGTACTTCAAGGTGGAGGAGAATTGGTGGGCAAAATTTCCCCCGCTAGGCCATGCCGTGCGGGCACGTGTGCCGGCGGCTAGGCATGCCGGGCGGCATGCACCGTCGGGCGGCAGGCCAGGCCAGGCGGCCTCTGGATTTGGTCGGTTTCCAACCAACTTGCTTTGAACGGCTTATATTTGGTCTGGATGGCGGTTCCTTGGTCGGTTCCCACGGAATTCTCTATTTTGGGGTCGGTAAGCCTTATGGGCCTCATGGGCTGGCAACCCTGGATGGCCAACCCAGGCCGGGCGGCAAGCCATGCCGGGCGGCGGCCTGGATCAGGTGCCGACCCCTCTGGGTCACCCCGTGGCTTCTCCCGGTTAGGCCATTTTGTAGACCCTTTTTCCTTAGCCATGTCCCATAGCTTTTTGTCCGGGGGGAGAAAACAGCTTCATGGTGGAGTGTTTTGCAAAGTCGGCCGGGTCGGATGATCAGCCTCATGATGACTTGTTTTGACCCGCTGGGTGGCTGTTTTTAGCCTGATATGACCCTGTCTGCTGGGTTCTGATTTTAGCCATCACGACCCTGCCGGGCCCTGATTTCAGCCTCATAGGACCCTGTCGGCCTGCTGTTTAAGGCAGATTCGGCCGATAGGGCGTTTCTTCATGTTTTAACACAGTTTTGGCCCTTTTGACCCTGCAAACACATATTTCACCAAAACTCGTGGAACTTTATTGGTTTAAACAAATATTCAAGAAACTTTGGTCTTTACCTTGCATTTCCCGACCGGTTGGTGGCCGATATTGGGTTTTAAGGGCCACCAACAGCGTGTCCCCAATGCTTTCCACTGATTCTTTTGTTCTCGCTGCCCCTGTTGTCCCTCTTGTCATGTGCATGGCCCAGATGGATAAGACCACTTGGGAACGCTCCTCGGTGAAGGTGTCGGAGCTGGAGGATTTGGCGAAAGCTGGCCGCCTCTGTCTTCTGACCGACACCGTGGAGTGCATCACACCGGGGAATAAGATAGCGCCAGACCCACCATGGGGCTACATCATCTCGCTCACGCCCTTCCACGAGCGGGGGGTTGGTGTGTCGGGGCTCGATTTCATTTGAGGGCTGCTGAACATCTACAAGATTAAACTACAACACCTGAACCCTAACAGGGTCCTACACATCAAGTTGTTCATCATGTTGTGCGTGGGCTTCCTAGGGATTGTGCTCAACTTCGAGGTATGGAAGTACCTCTTCTCCCCCTCCCTCTTTGTGAAGCAAGTCGGCGATGTGGTGTGTCTTCTCACCCTTGGTGTTGTAGCCTGCTCCTGATTAAGAAGGATGCATTGGAGTACATCTCGATGCCACTTCGTTCGAACATCTCGGGGTGCGACTCAAAGTGGTTCTACCCGTGGAACGATGTGGCGTGCCCCTTCTCGGATTTCAATAGTTAATCGATCAAGGCGGCACCAGAGTACTGGAGGTGGGGCATGTCGTGAAAGGCCCAAAAGATTGTCGGCCATGCAGTTTAGGCTATCAGGTGCTTGAAGGAGAGACACGTCACCGGCGCTAGCGTCATAGGGTGGTGGTACCAGCACCATTTTGCTCTGCTCGCGGCACACTCCCCCCATGTTCAAGGTGGGTCCTACTGAGCATGTGCCCGGCAAATCCGTCACGGCCGTAGCGGAGTTAATGGAGCAACGCGATGTGGTGAAAAGGATCAGGATGGTGCTGTAGTATGCGGACAATTTATGGCCTATCCCGGGGATTCCTTCCAACGGAGTGGTCGATGTGGTTCGTGTTGTTGCCCTTGCTGCTTCTTCATGATTTGGCACTTACACCCATCTTCGTGATTTCTTCTTGTCGGCTTTTTCCTTGTTTTGTGTCTCTAGCATTGTTTTTCTAATGTACTCCGACCTGGCGATCCATGTTCATCCTCGAGCCCCCAAGCTTCTGGAAGATGCACCCCGTATGGTTGCGAATCATTTCCATGAGGTGGAGCTACGGGTCGATAAGAAGCAGGAGCGAGATGCCCTGGCCGAGAATGCTCGGAAGAAGTTGGAGCACCAGACGGAGCGGGCGCAACGGCATGCGAGGGATGAAGACATAGACACTGAGTCCTTGGCCTGGACGGATGAAGACGTCACTGGGTCGGGCATTGATGAGTAGCTGGACAAGCGTGTCCTTCATCCTCATGATGATTCTGCAGTGGGTGGAGATGACGACGATGGTGATGATGTCATCCACGAGGGTGAGGCGGTGGCGCCGCATGCCAGTACGTGTGTCGAGGCCTCATCCTCGGACCCAGGGGCATCGGTGGTCGGGAACCCGCCCAAGGTGCAGACACCGGGGCCCCAGGGGGTCGTGACGGAGGAGACTCGTGCACATGATGCGTCTCTGGGACAGATTTACCTTCCACTTGGGGTGTTGCTGCTTTTAAGGCACTCACTCGGTTTTGTGAAGGTCACAAGCATGATGTTGCTAGAACACCAGTCACATTATTGCCCATCAGTGATGTGAATGACTTTGAATGGAATCAGCGTGTGGACTTCATCTTTGATCTAAACCATCGCCACCGTGATCCTATGCTACCCGTAATTGAGTATTATGGCTTATCCACGTTCGCCTTGTGCAAAAACTTGAGCCATCGCCTGAATGTGTTTCATGCTGCACTTCGACTTTCTGAAGTCGAAAAACAAGTTAAGGATGAGGAAGTTGTAGAACTGAACCAACAAATTCAAGCAAAGAATGAAGAGGTGGATGCGATTATAGAAGAGCATGATCAAGCCTTGCAGGATGCAGAAAGTTTTGAGCATGATATGATTGAGGCTCAAGATGACTTGGATGTATTCAAATCTGCCCACCTTCCTATTGAAGCGAATTGGGATGAGATCACCTTAGAGTACGGAGAACAAGAGGATGTAGAGATGGCACCTGCTGGTAATGACAATGTGGAAGTGATGGATCTGGAGGAACCGGAAAAGCCGAATGATATAGACCAGGAGTAGATGACTCGCTACACCACGTGTACTGTTCGTGTAGTATATGTATCTCGAGTTCGGATGTAGGATTGTGAATCTTGCATAGTGTGTCCGCAATACCGTAGCTAGGCGTTGACACATGTGTGTAAGAATCTTTGTGACGATGTCCTTTTAACAACCATGTAGTCTGAATTGAATAAATGGAGATGGTTGTCACTTCTGAATTTTATTTATGCCTCTTACAAATTTATATTCTTGCACATATGCTTTATGGATTCTTTTGAGATTTACTAATGTGCAACCGCATAAATTGTAGTATGGTGCGTACTCGGAATCTGGATGATCCTGAGAGCTCTCAGCAAGGAGCTAATGCTGAGTCCTCACTAGCTATTGGCTGTTGCACTTAACCGGCAGCAGAACGACTCCGAGCTGCTCCGCCGGCTAGTCGACATTACATCTCATTTGGCTGGACATGGAGGCAACTGCAACAACAACAACCAGCCCTGATAGAGCACCTACTCTGACTTCTTGGGTACTCATCCGCCAACATTCGAGCATGCCAGAGAGCGACTGGATGTCGATCATTGGCTGCGTCAGACTGAGTCTAAATTCACTCTGCCGGAATGCGCTGAGCACCAGAAGGTGTTGTTCGCTGCCCAACAACTCCATGGCTCTGCTAGTGCCTGGTGGGCCAATTATGAAGCTTCTCCATCCGCTAGATGCCGCACCGAGTGGAATGAGTTCAAGACTATATCTCGTGCTGATTTCATTCCCACTGGCCTCATGCAGAGGAGATTCTAGGAATTTATCTGAAACAAGGAGGGAGGAGTGTCCTCCAATATTCTGAAGCTTTTAATCACCTTGCTCAGTATGCTACTGACTATGTCAACACTGGTATGAATGCCACGCTCAAGGAACGTCTGACTTGGCAGACAACTAGCACCTACAATGACCTGGTCAATGCTACTATTGTGTAGGAAGGCGCTATGCGCCAAGTTGAAGAAGAAGATCGCAAAAGGAAGGCCCCTGCTAGTGGCTCTGTTGCCCCACTGGCGAAGCATCGCCTGATTTACACTTCACCCATTGGACAGCGTTTCCGAGCATCACCGCATAGCAGTATTAGTGATAGTTTGGCCCAAACTACTCAAGGCCACCACAACAACAGAACTTTCCACCCCATGCACTGTACCAACAGCAGAACAATCAGTACCATGCACCATATCAGCAGCAAGGAAATCAGAATACTCGTGCCCCACCTCCCGCTGATCGTGGAAGCAACTATCTGTGCTATAACTGTGGTCGTACCGGCCACTTTGCGAAGAACTGTACCGCACCTAGGTGCAACAACAACAACAACAATGGCAATCAACATCAGAACCAGAATAGGAATGTGAACGCGCCGTCTTGTGGTGCCCAAGTGAACTACACCAATGCTGAAGACATCCCTCGAGGCGAACCCGTGCTGACCGGTACGCTCTCACTCTATCGCCAGCCTGTCCTTGCACTTTTTGATTCTGGTGCTACGCATAATTTCATTAGCAAAGCTTATGTGCAAAAACATAATCTCCACACCAGCACCATAAATAGATGCTACACCGTCCGCTCTCCTGCTGGACAAATTTTTGCTACCGAAGTAGTGTGTAAAGCTCCACTAGAAATGAATCGAAAGATTTACCCCACCAATTTCATCATGCTCAAGGATCAAGAAATCGACCTGATCATAGGTATGATCTGGATGAAAACCCATAGAGCCATGCTAGACATCGAGCCCCGTATCATTCACAACAACTCTCCGTTGCATGGCCAAGACACACTTTCTCTAAATACCGATTTGTCGAAAGCCCTGGTTGTCCATCACTTGGAAGGACAATCACTTGAGAAAACTCCTGTTGTTTGTGAGTATCCGGACATGTTCCCTGAAGATATCTCTAGTCTTCTGCCTGACCATGAAGTGGAATTTAAGATAGAACTACAGCCAAGAACTTCTCCAATATCTCGTCATCCGAATAAAATGGCCCCGAATGAGCTGGCTGAGTTGAGAAAGGAATTGAATGAGTTATTGGAAAAGGGATTCATTCACCTATGCACTTCACCTTGGGGCTGCCCTGCTATTTCTGTGAAGAAGGACAAATCTCTGCGCCTTGTCGTTGATTATCGGACACTAAATGAAGTTACAATCAAAAATAAATATCGGCTACCTCGAATTGATATTCTTTTTGACCAATTGGTTGGTGCCAAGGTCTTTTCAAAAATTGACCTCCGTTCGGGTTATCATTAAATTAAGATCAGAGCAGAAGACATTCCGAAGACCGCCTTCTCTACTAGATACGGATTATTTGAGTATCTAGTAATGTCATTTGGATTAACAAATGCCCCCGCCCATTTCATGTATCTCATGAATTCGGTATTCATGCCAGAGCTGGACAAATTTGTGATAGTATTCATTGATGACATCCTCATCTATTCTAAGTCCAAGGAAGAGCATGCTGAACATATTCGCATTGTTCTTCAACGTCTCCGAGATCATAAATTGTATGCAAAATTCAGTAGAAGGAATCTCAGTAGATCCCAGCAAAGTTCAAGATGTGCTAGATTGGAAGCCACCGAAAACAGTTCATCAAGTTCGTAGTTTCCTCGAATTGGCTGGATATTATCGTAGGTTCATCCCTTATTTCTCCCAGTTATCCAAGCCTATCACAAGATTACTGAAAAATGATGTGAAGTTATAATGGAGTGATAAATGTGAAGAAGCATTTCAGAAATTGAAGGAACTATTAACCACTGCCCCAGTATTGGCTCAGCCGGATATCACTAAACCGTTTGGCGTGTGTTGTGAGGCATATGGGACATGACTTGGATGTGTGCTTATGCAAAGCGGTCGTGTCATTGCCTATGCATCACGACAACTACGAAAGCATGAAGAACTTTATCCAACTCATGATATAGATCTAGATGCAGTTGTGCTTGCACTAAAGATTTGGAGGCATTACTTACTCGGGAATTTAGTGCATATTTACACAGATCATAAGAGCTCGAAATACATTTTCACTCAGACCGATCTGAACATGAGACAACATCGATGGCTAGAATTAATCAAGGATTATAATCTGGAGATTCATTATCATCTAGGCAAGGCCAACGTAGTCGCCGACGCGTTAAGCAGAAAAATCCACTGCAATAACTTGGTGTTAGAATCTCAGGAGAGCAGCAACCCCATGACTAAATCACAACCCAGTCTTCATGTTTTGCCTGCTATAGTGATCAGCAACCTTAGTATACATTCCACCATTCGGGAAGAAATCATTGCTGCACAAAAGAATGACATTGGTATGAATTATATCCGTAAAAACAATAAAAATGGTAAAGCAAAATGTTTCACACAAGACTCGGACGGTACCCTATGGTTCAATAACCGTTTAGTCGTACCAAAGGACTTTGAACTTTGACGGAATATCTTGGATGAAGCACATCACTCCAAATACTCTATCCATCTAGGTAGTAATAAAATGTACCAAGATCTGAAGCAGAATTTCTGGTGGACAAGAATGAATCGAGAAGTTGCCCGATATGTTGCAGAATGTGATACTTGTCAGAGAGTTAAGGCTGACCATTTGAAACAGGCCGGATTACTTCAACCATTGAGTATTCCCACCTGGAAATGGGAAGACATCAGCATGGACTTTATTGTTGGCCTCCCTCTTACTTCTCGGAACCATGATTCGATTTGGGTTATTGTGGACAGACTCACCAAATCTGCTCACTTCCTGCTAGTCAACAATAGATACAGCATACAGCAGTATGCAGAACTATACATCACAAGAATTTTGTGTCTTCATGGAGTACCCAAAGCCATTGTTTCTTGTTTCTTGTTTCTTGGAACAACTGCATGCATCTCTGGGTACATGTTAAATTCATAGTTCTGCTTACCATCACGCTACTGATGGACAAACCGAGTGTGTCAACCAGATTTTGGAAGATACACTTAGAGCATGTGATTTAGCACATGGTGGTAATTGGGATAAGTACCTACCTTATGCGGAATTTTCGTATAACAACAGTTACCAGAAAAGTGTGAAAATGTCCCCATTTGAAGCACTCTATGGTCACAGTTGTAGAACCCCTCTGAACTGGTCCGAACCTGGAGAAACAGTAACATTTGGTCCTGATCTTGTAAAGGAGGCCGAGGAAAAAGTTTGTACCATTCAGGCAAATCTGAAACTGCTAAATGCCGTTAGGAGAAGTATGTAAACAAACGATGTAGACCACTATATTTCAATAAAGGTGACTATGTCTATCTCCGAGTGTCGCCTATGAAGGGTATCCAACAGTTCGGAGTCAAAGGAAAGTTAGCTCCCTGTTATATTAGACCATTCCAAATTCTGGAACAATGTGGAAACATAGCCTACAAACTGAAGTTGCCTGCTAACTTGTCTGGAGTTGATAACACCTTCCACGTCTCTCAGCTAAAGCGGTGTCTCAAACCACCTATTGACAAAATCTTGGAAGACTATCACCAACTTCAACTCGACCTCACGTACTCCAAAGAACCAATAAAGATCCTTGATGAGAAAGAGCGCACAACCCGTAAAAGAACCATCAAATTCTATAAAGTTCAGTGGAGTAATCACTTGGAAGATGAATCCACATGGGAATCCGAAGAATTTCTGACTACACATTAACCAAAATTTTGGTCATCATACGCAGGTATATTTTGACCACCGTACTTCCCTTTAGTTTGACTTGTTCATAATCCTGGGACGAGATTTCCTTAAGGAGGGAGGGCTGTGACACCCAGGTGTCTCACTTCTACCTAACAAACATAAAGAGCACAAATTATGAATAATATAGCATGAAATAGTAGAGCCTAATTATTTAAATTTATTTGAGGCAATTAAAAACCCTACAAACAAATTATGACGCAAATAAAATTTTATTATATAACATATGCCAAATAAATTCACAATCACATTGGTAATAATAAAATAGATTTTTATGTATTTAGTGAGCATTTTACCGAATGGGGAAATACCCCAATTAATTAATTAAAACATAGAAATCTTTCATGATGGGGAATTAATTATAAAATAATTACAAATCCTCTGGTAAATTAGGTCCCATCAGAGCACCAGGAATAACCCAAAGGACTTATGTGCAAAATCCCAATTCATTTGAAGGTCCATAGCTATTTGTTTTGGATTTAACTTTGACCAAGGGTTTATTTGCAAAGATCTTGAAAGATTAGGGTGCATAGAGTAAAATCTTTCTTCTCCTTCCTCGATTGGCCACCGGCAGCAGACTCCCCCCCCCCCCCCCCCCACCCCCCCAGCGACGCTTCTCCCGGCCGCATGCCACCCCCCCTCGCCTCGAAACCTCGCGCGCTACAGCATCGCCTGCCCCCTCTGCCTCTGATAAAGACACGACTACGTGTGTCCCGAAATTGTCCCCAATCTTTCACGATACGGAGCAGACAAGATGAAACTGTTCTGAGCTATCCAGAAACTTACAGTAGCAGTAACACTATGTGAGTTGGTATAAATTGTAATAAGATATTTAATTGATTCAGAATCTGTCAACCATCCACTGACTTAATAAGCAAATATTCGTTCTGCAAATATTTAATTAACAACGACAAGCAAGCACATAGTAGTGATAAAAGCCAGAACTAGGAAGCGTAATCAAGTTGTTAATCACACACAACCAAGGACCAGTTGACCTTGACACAACTATCTCTGGATTAACTCACATGTGACAGCAGAATTATTCGGCAACAAAGCTGGCTTACAACCTGATGGCAGCAGACAAGAACTTGGATAAATCTTCCACCCGCAGCCCACAAAAGGCCACAATCAGAAGACAAGACCTATCGCTGAGGTCAAACCAGCGCACCCAGGAGACACGTTCCTGATCACACAGTCTTCACAATCCTAATTGGGATCAATAGCAAAAGCCGTCACCACAGCAAGAGTTGATGGTGGCGCTGCCCATGACTCTGACGGAAAACCCGATAATCAAACCTAGTCTCCCCATACATTGCCGCTGGGCCTTTTTTTTATGTGCGCGCAGGCACCAGTTGGGACTTAGGCCACGTGACCTGGTTTGACTCCACCCATAACTACATTAGGAAATAGCTATACCGACACAAATATGAATACTACAACCTGATTATGACTCCCGTACTGAATAAACAATATAATAATGCGGCACCAATGCTAATTATCATAGCTGAATAAGATTAGGACTCAACTTTGCGTATGGACCAACGCACGGCTTCACTGCTTGTTTCTTCCGTGCATCCACAA
Source organism: Eleusine coracana subsp. coracana (assembly GCA_032690845.1). Classification (NCBI taxonomy): domain Eukaryota; kingdom Viridiplantae; phylum Streptophyta; class Magnoliopsida; order Poales; family Poaceae; genus Eleusine; species Eleusine coracana. The sequence goes on from CM064418.1 coordinate 30,222,744, forward strand.
CAAATTATCAATCTGGACCAACGCACGGCTTCTCTGCTTGTTTCTTTCGTGCATCCACAACAAATTATCAATCTGGCGCCTCTCTGATCTCAACCGAAATTCTCTTTCTTACGTATAGAACCACCTTGAAATATTAGCCTTCTCTGCATACTAGAATTAGTTGCTATAAGTCCCGGAACATTGTTCTTCAATTCAACAGAAATAGAACCAATACTAATAGAATTTGATTGCAACTTCCTAGAAATATTTTCAAAGCTTCCCAAAGGCATAATCGGCACAGAGGGGAGGATATGTGGAGCCATGGGCTCATCATCCTCTCTCCCTTGAATCAAAGTCGTCCTCGGCTTTGCTAAAATTGGACTAGCTAGTTGTACGACTTGATCTTGAGCTATTGTTTCCATGCACAGTTTTGGAGAGCAAATACATTTCTCGTCTGTTGAAACTGGTATAACAGGAGAGGCTGCATTATCCTTTTTCCCTTTATTCTTCTCATTCAACATAATAGATATAGACCCAATTTTAATTGCTGAACTATTCAGATCATTGGAAGTTATTTCTGAAGTACGAGCACAAATTTCCTGACCTGTAACGGCCACAGCATTCTCCACCCCTTGGACCAAAGCCGTCCTCGGCTTTGATGTAATTTCAGCACTTTGTTTCTTCTTTTTGGCAGCAGCAACAAAAATCTCAGCTTTAATACTTGTTTACTTTATTGGCTTTAAAATATGATGAACCCCTTGATGCATGAATGAGTAATTGTTAGAACGACCACTATGAGCTGCAAAAAGATCAAACTGCCATGGTCTCTCGAGTAACAGATGGCATGCACTCATCGGTGCCACGTCACAGTTCACAGAAACAACATAGTCTCCCACTGAAAATTTTACTCTCGTCCTATGAGTAATTTTCAGCGTGCCACTTTTATTCATCTATTGCATGTAACAAGGTGTAGGAAGCCTCCATATAGAAAAGATAATGCATGTACCAAATCTGAACTAATAGCATTATTAAAGCTTCCACCATCAATAATTAGTTTGCATACCTTTTTTTTAATTTTGCACTCTGACTGAAAAATATTGCAACGCTGCCCCTTGACATCTGCAACGACGCCATCTAAAGTTACTTCCTGAGACATCAAAGATAAACCCACAAGATCATCTACAACTTCAATTAATGATTCAACATGATCAATAGAAGAAGACTCAGGAATTTCCAGCTCTACTTTTGATTTGTACACATGAAAACACCTCTTAGTTTTCTTATGTTCAGAAAAAAACAATATTAACAACCTCCTTGACACAATAATAAATTGTAGCATATTCTTGGTTCGGAACTTCCAAGCACTCATGATCACCAAACCTCTTCATCGACTTAAGTGGCGGATCAAATCGGTGTCGTAATTCCGACTTTATTGCTGCCCAAGATGTGCAACAGTCATCACCTTGGTAACCAAGATCTTGCTGCAATTTTCTCCACCACAACAAAATAGCAAAGGAGAATGTTTGCTTTGCCAAATTTACCAACTGGTTTAATGGCAATTCTTCAATTCTAGAAAAAGCCTCTATAGCATCCTCCCACTCATAATACTCGAATCGAGAACTTGTTGTATATAGCATCAGCACAAATTTCCTGACCTGTAACGGCCACATCAGCCTCGCCCCATCCTGTCCCCTCTGCCCTACCGCCCGAGCGCGCCCAGTGAGAATTTTTCCCCTGCCTGCACGCCAGCCATGGTAACCGGAAAAGCTTCAATTTCTGCCCGCCAGCTACTCCCGGTCTCCCCTCAGCAAGCCAAACAGCACGCAACCAATATCCCGTCCCATTTGGTCCCCCCACTTTCCCCTTTCTCGTGCCATGGATGCCACCCCGCCTTGAATTCTTGCCGCTCTCCCCGCCGACATGGCCGTTGTCACGGCTAGCTTGCCCAACACCATGCGTCGGCTGCTCCCATCGCGTCAACCACACAAATCGATGCACTGACTCCTGAATAGCCTCGTGACATCCCTCCGAATCTCTCTCACTTCAACTCTCTGCTTTCCTTTCTCTTCCCCCCGACCCTCCTGCCTTTGCTAGATCCAGCTCGAGTTCAGCTCCCAGCTGCCAGCGCCTCTCCAGCCGAAGCAATCCTTCCAGCTCATGCACAGTACTCCACTCCTCCTTCCCGAACAAACCACTCGGCTGTATGGCTGACTGGGCTGGGGGCTCGGGTATGGCGTATTTGGCCTAGGAAATATTTACTTAGATATTTGTTTGAGTAAGCAACAAGTTAGGTTAGCAGATATGTTGGATAGATAGGATCTGTTGTAACCAACTAAAAGATTACCATGTACGCCTCGGCCTTTTGGATATATAAGGAGGGCAGAGGGCCTTCGGCAAGATAGAGACTCGTATTGGAACCCTAATTCCAGTGCGAACCCTAGCAATACAGAAACACTAAACAATACGTAGGGTTGTTATCCTCCGGGAGGCCCAAACCTGTATAAACCCTGTGTCATGTGTCCATCAATCTTTCATACTCATATACATACCTAGATCTACTATCGAGAATATCACTCGATAGTTGGCACGCCAGGAAGGGGCAGCGTTGAGTCCTACTCTATTGAAATCGATGGCTTTCATCGACATAAAGTTCCGCCTGGGAGATAAGATCCGCTTTGGCACCATTAGCTTCGTGGCCAATCAAAGCGGGGACATCATCAAGCAAGATTAAGCGACCTCCCCGATGGTCGTCACGCCTTCAGATCCAGGCGTCAGCAAGGCTTTGATGACCGATCGAATTTACCCAGTCGATTAGTTCCCACTTGGCCTCAACAACACGGTGATGGTTCTCTAGAGGGAAACCCTCCCGAGCCCTTGCTCAACATTGCTCACAGTAAACCGATCGACAACCCTGGCCGACTCGGTCTTAACTGCCGTCGATCTCCCGGCTTGTCATATGGATCAGTTGGATGAACATCCCAATTTTTTCTATGAATCGAGATTTGTAGCAACAATCGTCCTTGAAAACGAGTTAGTTTTGGACTGGATTGAAGGACTGAGTGATTCAGAAAGTTCATGGTAGCACCTGCCGCCCAAGGAGGCACTGATGTAGAAACATAGGCGGCAGCCGCTGTGCGGGAAAACGCACAGCACCGTGATGGACAGGAAACTGATCCTGAGGATGATGACCCAGACGCTACCACTCCTCCGCTCTGACAACCAGATGTTCAGCAGGGCTCCCGGGTTATGCAGAATCTAGGCATTGGCGATGTCACCTTAAAATTCGATGGCGAAGACGTCTTCAGAACTCCATAGCATAACATCACGGTTGCGGCGGCCCTCTTGAGCTCACTAGAGCCCTTGCTCCAGGTCACCCTAGAGTTAACACCTCATGTCAATCAGTTAAACACGCACATCAGGGCCGCGACTGTACTGGAGATGCATGCAGCGCAGTCAACACCGAGTAAGATGATATCTAGGGCCGCCAGTTCGGTGCCCAGCCAGGAAAGAAGGGACCGACAGCGTACCAATCGGCAGGCAATCTTGCTGACCGCATCACGGTGAAGGCCCATTACAGACTACCATGATCGGCATCTGGACACTGACCTACACAATGGTATACCGCCACGCGATGCACGGGTTTGGCTGGAAAGCAGATACCAAGAGAGGGACGACGTGACCTGCCGAGAATACGAAGACGAACGAGCCGTCGTGGTTTCTTTGACGCTCGGTACTATAAGCACAACAACAGGAGAGAGCCGCCCAGAGATGATCGATACCACGATTGATGGGACGAGGGTTGCTACGAGGACAGAGCTCGCCGAGAAGCTGGTCGCGAGCGGGAACGGACCCCCATCTTCGAAGACTACGGCGACGAGGCTGGCATTCGGGCCTTTACTCGGGAGATTCGGACTGTCAGTTGGTTGGCCAGTTTTAAACTAGTCGGCATTGAGAAGTATGATGGCAAGACGGACCCCCGCAACTGGCTTGACATCTATTCAACCGGTGATAGTTTTTTCATGGCCAATTATTTGCATGTATGTCTGGCCCCAGCAGCCAGAACTAGGCTCACCAATCTGCCTGACAATTCCATCAGTTATTGGGCGGAGCTTTGCTAGCAGTTTATTGCAAACTTCCAAGCCACCATCGATAGGCCGAGGAATCACTAGAAACTCGCCCGGATCAAGTAGTGGGACCGGGAGCCACTGCGAGAGTACATCCAGTGCTTCTGCCAAGTAAAAAATACCATCCCCAACATCTTGGACGGTCAAGTCATTGCCGCCTTTTAGGGTGGACTTCACGACAACGACTTGATCAAGAAGATTGGAAGATTAGATGCGCTGGAGTATTGTCGGCCAAAGAGCTCTTTACTATGGCTGACAAATACGCTGCTGGTAACTCGACTCTCTTCCAAGTTCATCAGTACAAGGAAGAGGCACCTCGAAACCGTAATCAGTCGGGCTCGTCCAACTACAACAAAGATGGTCTATTGTCCACATGACCACTCTACCATTGACCTACATAACACACCCACCTACCACCGAGCGCGTTACCTTTATTTTGCCGCCATCATTAAGCCATTGAACATGATAAGGATGTGGATGCTTCCTTGTTGGCAATGATAACTGCTCCACCAAGGTCGTACTAGCCAAATTGTTACAACTGCCACCATCGATGATTATACTGACCGCTCGTTCTTGCACAACGCCTTTAATATGAATAATGTTGTGGCGCTGATTCTTTTCGTCTGGCACGACCTGTGTACTAAGAACACGCTGCACAACAAGAGTTGCATACCTGTCGGCGGCACTAGAGTCGACATGAAGCTCCGTATTATCTGCATGATTAGTGGCAAGCATAGTATGTAGAGTATCCTCAGAATCACTAGCAGAAGAATACTCACCGTCATCACGAATCAACATAGTTTGTTTGTTTGGACAATCGTGTATCACATGACCAAATCCTTTGCAACGAAAACACTGAGTATCTCCAGCTCGTCCAGACGACGAGGACGACGGCGGGGTCGAGACAGATCTGGCCATGGGTGGAGCACTCGACTTGGACGAGGTCGCAGTGTGGTCGCGTGACGTCGAAGGAGGCGCCGATCGTGGAGCTGAAGACGCCTTGGACCCTGCAAAAGTGTTAGGTCTTGACGAAGATTGTCGATCCTGCACTTCACATTCAGCTTTACAAGCATATTCAAACAAGGTGGTGATATCATCATAATTCTTATAATCAAGAATGTTCTGAATTTCACGATTTAACCCACCCCTAAAGCGAGCCATAGCAGCATCCTCTAGTTCAACTAAACCACAGCGAATCATACCCTTTTGCAAAGCTTGATAATAATCCTCTACAGATTGTGAACCCTGTTGAAAGCGCTGCATTTGATTAAGCAAATCTCTAGCATAATATGACGGCACAAACGACGACTCATAGCAGCTTTTAATGCCGTCCAAGTGGCTGGAACATTATTAGGATATTTTTGTCTATACTCACGCCACCAAAGTAAAGCAAATTCAGTAAATTCGCTAATAGCAGCCTTAACTTGTAAATTAGCAGGGATATCATGGCATGCAAATTTTTGTTCAACCTCTAATTCCCAATCAAGATAAGCACCCGAATCATATTTGCCAGTAAAAGTGGGAATACAAAATTTAATTCTGGCAAAAGAATCATTAGTAGGAACACGTACCCTACGAGCATGACCATAACGATTGGCGTCATCCTGCTCGGTGTCGGCGCCGTAGTCGCGTGCAGTTTGCAACTCCGTGAGCTGCGTCGTCATGGTCCCAAGTTGCGTTGACATGGCCTCAAGACAAGTCATGATCGTCGCGAGCGTGGTGTGGGCAGCCGTATCAGGAAGGTCGAGCTAATCAAAACGCTCGTTCGACGAAGTAATCGTGGAGTCAAGTCTCTCGTGCATCGTCTTCATGTCGTTTTGTAGACCTTCAACCTGCGCCTGGACTTCTTGGAGGGTGAGCTCCTCCGACTTCGAGTTGTTTTCTGCCATAAAAACACAAGCAACACAGAAAAAGATCCTACGACGAGAGGTGAGTGGTGGATGAAAAGCTCAATCAAAAAGCTGTTATCAAATCCTTACCCGTCCTTACCAAGCATGCAAGTGTGAACTGCAACCACAGGTAAAACCGGTGAAAGATTGGAGGAGCGATTGCGTGGTGAAACAAAAACCTGCTCGTAGTAGAAAATTTGTGGAGCTAGGAGGCTGCACTCAATCAAGGGTTAGCACAATTCAAACAATAACTGCAAAGCTGAATAAAGGTGCTAAACTCGAAAAGATTGCTGCCGGCACAAGTGCAAGAGGAAGAAGAAGAATCAAAACAAACGGATCCGAAGAAGGGTAAAGAACAGTAACGTGTCGCCTATGGTGCTCAGGCGCTCTTTTTTCTTTTTCTTTTTTTTTTCTTTTCTTTTTTTTTACTTCTGCCCCTCTTTTTTTTTAACCTATGTCAGGGGAGTGTGAAGAAAAAACAATGCATACACACTTTTTTTTTGAGGCAGGGGTAAAACGGTAATTAAAAGATGTAGGGATGAGCAGAACACAACACAAGGCGAGGCGGGGCGGTTTACCACGTAACCAAGTCGGATGCAACGAGTCACGTGATTGACCCGGACTCACGGTGCGGCGGCAAAACTTGGCAAGTGATCGGCTGACGAAAACGCAATTGAGTAAGACTCGTTACGCGCAGCCAAGTAGGAGAGCGAGGCGGGGAAAACAGATGCGGCGAAAAGCAAATTGTGGTGGCTAAAACACACGATGTGGTGGAAGGATATGACAATGATGAGGAGAAAACGATGAAACACCGTGTACCAGCAACGACCAAAAGCGATAGCACAAAAACTCAACAACGCAAATTACTGAACGAAAGTGCGAGGCTCAAAACTGTACTGGGGTAAATTTTTTTTTGTAGGTTTTGGTTTATGTGGACTTGGATAAACTCACCGAGAAACACTGGAATCTGATACCACTTGATAGGTGTAGAGTGCCCGATCTTTCGGCGAGTGTAGATAACTTCGATTCTGTGGATGTCGACCCTCACGATCCGACTACGACGAGCAAGCCCGAAGCACCAATGCAATCGCTGAACCAACTTCCGGAGGATATTAACCTTGCGGTAAACAAGATCAACCTGATCACGAGGATCAATTCTTACGCGCAATCGAAGAACGAGCAAGAATTAGAGGCGAGAAATCTGATGTATTGCATGAAGGTGGAGTTCTGAATTCACGTCGAGAGACGGATGAATAGCTAAGCTAATCTTAAAACAAAACTCAAAGATTACAAGGGGCGCAACCCTTGACTAAATAGGGGGAGGGCGGCATCTAGGGCCGGCTGAAGTAGAGAGGCGTGCGGTGGAGAGGTAGTCGCGCGACTTGGGCTACTTGGGCCTTCGCGGGCGTCATCCTGGGCCGTCGTTCCTTAGCATCAAAACCATCTTCAATTCCTGGGCTCGAGCTCTAGTGATTGGGCCCTTGTACGTTGTCGTCTCGTCGGAAGATGGGTCCATAACTTGAGAAGGCGCAACGACGAGAGGTGGAGGTGTGACAACTTGGTTTGGCGCGCCGTCTTCCGTCGTCGTTGTTCGTATGTCGTTGATGTCCTCATCACCTCTCAAATCCCAAGCCCAAGTTCTAGGTTGACCAAGAAGCACTCTCCTTCACTCTTGCCAAATCACTCTCAATCTTTTCCTCACTCACTAGGGTTCTCTGGAGCCTAGAAATAAGATAGTCATTTTCCTGAACTAGGACTTTATTTTCTTCCCTAGTGATTACTAACTTGTCCTTGAGGGTGACACACACTTCACACGGATGTGGGAGAACTTTCGAGCGAGTCTCATGTAGAAGTCTGGACTCAAGCTCTTTGACTTTGAGGGACTGAGCTTCTAACTCATCTGTGAGCTTTGGGCACTTCTGACATGCACCCAAAAGAGTTGGTCTAGCTTTGAACTCATCAAGCTCCTTGAGGGCACTCTCAAGCTGACTGGCAACTTGAGCATGCACACTCTCCCTCTGTGTAAGATCACTCATCACAACTTGACAAGACTCACACTCTACAACCATGTCATCCTTAGCAAGCTTAGACCTAAGCGAAGCAATTTCAAATTCAGCACTTTCCAACTTAGACTTAAGCTCTCTACTCTCACGAACAGCACTATGAAGCTTGTCATCTTGCAAAAGCAGAACATCGCGCAAATGATCAAGTTCAGAGGAGAGCTCATCAAGAGTGGGAGGTACCTCGCTTGTGTCGGAGTCGGATCCAGAGTCGGTGTCGTGATCGTTCCTTGACTTGAAGCAAAGCCCTGTGAAGTCATCCTTCCTCTTGACTCATGGCTTTTCAACCTCCTCCTCCGAGCTTGTAAGGCCTTCGCTTGATGTGAGGTCGACATCGCTCAAGGCGGCAACGCAGGTGCGTGCAATGGACTTGGCGAACTTCATGGAGTTCTTGCCCTTCTTGTAGAAGCGGTTCTTCTTCTACTTCAAGTCTTCAGTGTTGTTGTCGCGGAACCCGGTCTTCTTCTTCTTCTTGGGACAATCAGCGATGAAGTGTCCTGGGTCACCGCACTCGAAGCAGGTTCTTGAACAACCTCCTCTTCTCTCCTTTCGGTTGTTATAGAACCTCCTGAACTTCCTTGTGAGCAAGGACAGATCCTCGTCAGGAATACACTCCATCTGTTCATCGGAGGCTGCAACAAGAGAAGACAAAGCAAACTCCAAGGAAGACTTGTCAAGTGAGAGGTTAGTTCCATAAGAAGCACAACTGTGATGACCCTTCTGAGAATTAGAATGCAAAGCCATGTTAGAAGCAGGAATGGCAAGATTAGGACGAGATTTTCTAGACAGTTCATGAGATTTCAGCTTGCTATACAGTTGCTCATAGTTCAGGGTATTGAATTCAGCAGTTTCTTCTAGAGCAGCAATTTTAACCCCCCAAACATTTTCATCAAGTAAGTACAGCAGTTGCTTAGCTCTATCATTTTCATTGCACATAAGGTTACCACAAGCCCGCAAGTTACGCACAATTGCCTCAAACCTACGAAAGGTGTCATCTAGTGACTCGCCAGGTTTTTGTGCAAAGGTTTGGTACTGTCTATTGTAAGAATCTTTATGCATAGACTTGACCTGGTTGGTACCCTCATGGTAAGTGCAGAGCTTAACCCAAATAGCATGAGCAGTGTCAAGGTGTGCAACCCTATCATGTTCACTCCTAACAAGTGCAAAGAGCAGAATATTGAAAGCTTTGGAGTTGTTCTCATACCTGACTAACTCACCCGCAGAAGCAGTGTTCAGGTCTTGTGGTATAGCATACTCCTGATCAACAATCTCCCAAATTGCACGTCCTTGACTCAGCAGATACGACATGGTCCGTGACTTCCAGTAGAAAAAGTCCTCTCCATCGAACATCCACAGCTTGACAGCATGCTTCTTCATGTCGCCTTTGGATCACAAAGCCGGTGAAGGTCAACTAGTGATCAAACTCGCTCTGATACCAACTGAAGGACCGAGAAGGCGACCAGGGGGGGGGGGGTGAATGGGAGCCAATCAAAATTCTCCAAGAGAACTTGGCCTATATCCCAAAAAGAACCCAAGCCAACCTTCAAACCGATCACCAAGACTACACACACCAACTAGTGGAAACAAAAAGGAAACAACAAAGACTCGAGATAGTAAAAAATCTCACACACTGCACCTTATTGAACCACCACTGGCAGTGCCGATCAGGACCATCGGCACTGCCGGTTGGCCCCATCGGCAGTGCTGGTGCGGGGTTCTGAGACCCACCGGCAGTGCCGGTCCTGGTCGTCGGCAGTGCCGATCGACCCCGACAGAACAGCAGAAACTTTCGGGAATTTGACAAATCTTCTCCAAAACCTAACCAAACAAACTCCAAATGATGCGATTTGTGGACCAGTGAATCCTCATCACATCACGACCCTAATCCTAGAAAATCATCTCAATTGGCTCAAGGAATCATCACGAATTTCAGATCTTGTGCCAAGAACACCAAAAAAGGGGAAACTTGAGAAATCCTTCAAATAGAAGGTGCTAGAGCTATTGAATCATTCATAGATCCATAGAGGAGTGTTCTAGCTCATCCTAGCAACAAGTTTCTCAAGAAAACCGGGACAAAAATTCATCCAAAAGTGAGATAAAAAAATCACCACAAAAATAGCTCCGAATATAAGAAAAAGGGAATTTCGGGATTCAAGTGAAGAGGGAAATCTTGAGCATGAAAATACTTCTCATATCATAGAAAGGTGCTTACAAGATTCATAGATACAAGGCTAGGAAGCCACCCTCTTCCTCCCACTATTTGGAAGATCAAGAGATGTCTCTCACACACCCACTACTCTCCTCTCAAACATGAAATCCTCTCCTAGCACTTTCAATAGAGTCCTAACACAAGGCTAATGGGAAGAGAGGCACCTCTCCCACTAGCCACACCTCTCCTTATATAGACCTAGGGTCTATTATCCACATGACCACTCTACCCTTGACCTACATAACACACCCACCTACCACCGGGGCCATAACCATCCATCTTTTTCCTCATCGCCCGAATGACATCGGACGCTTCACGTCTTTGCTTCATCTCGAAGCGAGCTCCGTGATGGTGCCACGTGCACCAGCAACCACCGCCAGCAGTTTTGAGCTTGCATGTTTCTCAAAGCGCAACTTCTCGATATCGACGTGTGTCACCTTGTCCTGTGATCCTGACCACCGGCAAGTCTCTCCCAGTCCCTGTCCATCGGGGCCCCTGGTCACTTGCACCGGCATCCCGTTCGCCTTGACATGGTCAACACACCGTCGTCATCAGCACCACGGTTTTGAGGCTCAACCACGAAACCGTCCATGCTTCTTGCCTCTCCACGTGTATGGTGTGGATCACCCTTGACTTCACCCGGCATCCCGATCGTCTGGCCCCAAGTCCCCTACTTGTGCCCGATCCTCTCGCCGTTGACCGCCAAGTCGACTCCAGTGACCTACACATCATGAGACAAGCAAACACATTTCCTATCTCCTGCAGTATCACCAATATCTCCACCAACTTTGGTTAGTGATAACCATGATATGCAAACCCATGCAATCCCTGGATTCCCGCATTTCAACTCAAACACCAAATCCGCTCAAGTCAATTACTCATCACATATATTGGAAACCATGGCACATATCCACGTGGTTTCTCAGCTTCTTCTTGAAGTCCAGCTGTCCTTTTAGCGAGAGATTCTTCTTCATCAGAATCTTCAATTTATGCTTTGCAACGCTTGGGGGCTGATCGCCGACTGGGCAATTTTTCTCAAGGTGTTGGTGGCAATGGTGGATTGGACAAATACACATCAAGGTTCTGCAATATGTATGATGCGTTAATCTACTTTAAAGTTAAAGTATGTAGTCTTGATTATAGGAAAGGAGAATGGATAACTTATTGAATTCCTGTCAGTTTGGGAATGATGTTCGCATTTGGCGTTCCCTGGAGTCCAATCAAGTAGCAAGGAAAATATGTTCTCCAAACATAGAGTCAATTCCCTATCTGATAATTTTTCGGGTACCGCCATTGTGGGATCTGAACCCATTTGAAATTTCCACCCCGGAATATGTCTTTTCTTAATGGGTTGCACGCGGCGATATATGAAGCTTGTGGCAACGTCAACACCGCTGTAGCCTTTGGACTTCAGAAATGCAATATGTTCCAGTATTGCATCAACTTGAGATTTCTTTTTGGGATCTGCTTTCGCTGACCACTGGGGGCGCGGTTTGGGGGCTTCGACTGTGGTCTTTGAGAGAGGCGGCACATGGTTTCCATGGTAAAACCAGTCCGCATGCCAACCTTTGTTCGTTGTGGGAAGTGGCACTTCAATGTATTTGGATTTATTCCTTAGGCCTCGTTCGGTTATCTCAGAACAGGCCATTCCGGGGGCCTGTTCCGGCTGGATCCATATGGCCAAGATAAAATCCGGACCCAACAAAAAATTGCTGTTCGGTTGCGTTGGGCTGGGAACAGAACTGGGTCTGTGTCGGCGATTCCCTGCTCTCTGCGGCTCGGAAATTATCTCGGTCTCTAACCCTCTTGAAGAAAACCGAGACGTGGTGTGAGGCGACAGAGACCAGCACGACACTGCGCGGACCGGAGCAAAGGGAGGCGATGGCGCCGCACGGCCTGGAGCGAAGGAAGGCGATGGCATTGTGGGAGGCGACGGCGCTATGCAAGCCGAGGCGAGGCGCAGCAACGACGGGTCACAACATCAATGGTGACGCCCTCCTCCTATCCACTGTCCGCCCTGTTGGCATCGCCTTCCTCTTCCTTCCCCTCTCCCTCCCTGGCGTACTAGGGTTCATGAGTTCTTGATTTTTCTTGTTCAATTATTTCTTCCGATTAAACTCGAGGGAGGTCATGTCCCGGATCTTGGCTCACGACTGTATTGAGCTAGCTGTAAGCTATGCCATATTTACATGCATATTTTCTAGAACTAATGTGATCTACTTTGAGTTGTAGCAGCACTATAATAATATATTAGCTTTTTTGATAGAAGTGCATTGCACATCAGAAATTTATTCTTACATTTTGTTTTGCAGTGAACTGTTCAGGGCTTTTGAGATTAGCAAATGTTTGAAGGCATTTTGAAGTTCACCAGAACATTGTGGATGGGTGTGTCTAATCAGCCCTAGTCAGGGTCCAGAGTCCAGAGTCAGGGTCCAGAGTCAAAAACCGGGTCAAGCCCTTCTCTCTCCCCCGGACAATCCCAACCCGACACCGGGTTGTACCCGGGTTCCTATTGCCACCGCCATTCACTGGCGCCCCACGCCGGTCACTGCTCCACCACCTTTTCCCCCTGTGCTACCGGCCGTATTGAAGCCTCTCCGCCGGCGAACCAACCTCGAGCCGACAGCTCACCGTCCTCTCTCTTGCCCTCTCTCGGCCCTCCCTTCCGCCGGCCAAGGCAAAAGGGCTAGCAGCGGCTCACCAACCCCCATTCCCCTCCCTCTCTGCTCGCCAACACTTCTGCACGCCCCCAAGCACTCCTGCAAGGCCGTGCAGAGCTGCCTCCACCTTCCTCCTCCTCTGTCGTAAGGAAAACCGGCGAGTTCCCCTGCTCCGGGTCACCTGAGCGCTGCCGCGTCCAGCACCGACCAGGCAGTCCCTCCCTTCCTCTCTCTTTCGCAAATCAACGCACCAAGGAGTACTCTCGCAGCCTACTGATCCCCTCCCTCACTCGTGTAGAGACGTCGCCGGAATTTGGAGAACCCGAGCTACCGCCGGCCACCGCGCGGAGAGGGCTCACGGTGACGACCACCCTCCCGGCCACCCCAACTCCAGCCAACGCGTCGACGAGCACCGCGGCACCCAGGTGATGCTCCTGGACCTTCTCCCTTGCCGATTCAACCACTGGGCATGCTTGCCGCCGTCGGCCGCCGTCGACCTTCGCCACCGCTCATCGCCGGCAGAGCTCCGGTAGCCCCCGCTCCGGCCACCACCACCCACGTGACCGTCTTGGATCACTGATTGCGTAGGGCAGCACCGAGTCCTGAGCCTAACCGCCGATCGCCGCCAGCGAGCCAGCAGAGCCGCAGCGCTGCCACACGAGCGCGCGGGGGAATTTGAAATTCGGCCAGTGGCAGATTTGTAAATACGAGTGAACTTTTGAATAAACTTCAAAATTCAATATCTCGAGAAATAAGAGGCCTAAAATTGTGAAATTAATTTTGTTCAACTCCTAAAATTTTATTCTACCAGAGAAACAAGTTCAAGTCCAGGTGGTTCAGTAAATTAATTTAATTAATTCATCAAATTTCAACCCTAAATTGCTTAATAAATTCATAAGTAATTATATGTAAATGGTAAATTCATGGAACTAGCTCAGTAATCATTTCATGGCATCCCTAAACTTTCTGCAAAAGCACATTTCCATTTTATTGCATATTTTTAGCATTATTGCATAATCTTCATTTTCAGTAATTGAATTTATATAAATTATTGGCTAGGGATTTATTCATGAAATTTGGCATTCCTGTTCCTTATGCACTTGTACACTTATGTAAAATCCCATGGAAAATTTGACGCTACCTAAGTATAAAATTCTCTATCGAAATTGATCATTGGTTAAGTAACTAGGAATTTCTTCATATAAATGTTACTTCATGTGTATATTCATTCTTGTAATTAGAAGTTTGTCCCCTTCAAATTAAGTGGTTACCATGTCATACTTAAGTATGCAACCATATTCATGAATGAGTATTTAGTTCATTAATTTATTTGTTGAGGAAGTACCATGAATCTTCATGCCATGCATTCCATCTTTAATTAAGAAAACTCCATGAAACCTTGTGTATTCCTTAGCATTGATGCATATCCATTCCATATAGGAATCGAGACTGAGGAGATCCCACCGGACCAGCAAGGAGCTGAAGTGCACTTTGGTGAAGACGCTAACTACGATCACACCCAAGGCAAGCCCCGGTGCATAACCCATTTTATCATTCGAGTCCTTTTTACTTTATCAAAAGTAGGAATATTGTATTGTGCATTAAGTGTAGGACTTGGATGAAACACACTTGCATACTCCAGCAATGACCTATGATTAGTATGTTAGTAAGCTTTTCCGTTAGCAAATGCTATGCTTAAACTAGTGGAGTCAACGGTAGGTTATAGATTCAACTATGGTTCAATTGGTGGATGAACATGATAAAAATGGAGCACCTATCGTTGCAACTCCGCGAATAAGTATTGAACCGTACCAAGTGCATACCTTAAATATGGGAATTGGTAAACCTAGTAACTTGGGCGCCGTATCGTTGGACGGCCATACTCATCGATCCAGAGGTGATGTGAACAGCACGGCGGCTGCACGGGTTTGAGGACCGCTGGAGAGTGCATGGGTTAAGCCTCGGATACGAAGTAATGTATCGCGGGGAGGACGTGTACTCGGGATCGATGGCCCCGGATCGACTTTATAGCAATCTAGTGAACGGTGGCCTTACGTGTTCTTAAGTGATGCGTATGTCGTGTATTTGGGTTTTCCCTGCAGGATGTAAATCAATTCGAATTGCCGTCCCTCGCGGTTATGAGTACCTCTTGTTCGAGCAGCGGCAATGATATGTTAAGTAGTAAAGTTGGGGTTAAGTTTCTGAAATTTACTTATGCTATGGATACATATTGCTATGATGTAATGATCTTCACTTATGTTCATGTCTTAGCGGCTAGCTAGACTCACCGTAGCTGTTGTCTACATTAAGCAAAGTAAAATCATGTTTAAGGAAATTGAAAGTGCAGCATAGAACTAATAGGAGCCATTTATGCGACTATCAAATAAACCCGATCAGCCCCCTGCATACTAGGAGTCGGTTTCAGTAAACCGGTTGACGGGTAAGTCTTGCGGAGTATGTTAGATACTTAGGCTTTGCGTTGATGTTGTTTTTTTCAGGTTTTCCTCAAGCGACCTATTGTGATTGTTGTAATAAGGTTGTGTGGGAAGGTGAGGACCCTCAGAACTGGACCATCGAATGGGTCCCCAGTTCTCCTAACCGTGATGAGTGAGCCATCGCCATAGGGCTGGCATGGTTCACGTAGGACTTGACGTCGTGTTTTGTCGTTTCACCGCTTCCGCAAATTTGTGTAATATATACTAAGGACTTATGTTGTATCAGATCTGAACTTCTTTTAATTTGAACTCTGAACTTGTAATATGATGCACCGAATTGATGTATCTTTGTAAATGTTGAATGTTCATATGTGAATGCTATGTATGGTTACTTTGTTAACCATCTCCCGAGGCGATCCTGTGCGACATACTCTACTTTTCGGAGTAGGGTTGTCACAGCTGGTATCAGAGCCGTCTTGGGATAAGCTACACACAAATTAGCATTTTAAAACGTAAACAAGCCATTTCTACGCCTTATGGTGAGGTACGAACTAGTAGTGCCCATGTAAGAGTCTTGTAGGTGGCAAAGCTATCCCTCGGTTATGTTTGTTTAAATTACTTGCAACTACGGCATCTTTAACGATGGTATGTGTGTGACTCGAATACACTCTTATTCGAGAGCTCCCATGCGAGGCGAGGTGGTCATGGATTTGTTGTGCTTAAATAGGAATATTAAACTGGTGTCACTCGAATACACTCTTATTCGAGAGCTCCCGTGCGAGGCGAGGTGGTCATGGACTTTCTTTTGGATTGTTTCTTTTGAATTTGATGTATTGTTTCGGAAATGAATCTCTTGCAGGTACACTAACCCGTGTAGTTCGTTAGACAAACGTGTGAGAGGTGTGTGTGCCACCGGATGAATCGAGTTATATAATTGGTCAAGTTTTTTTTTTTTTGGCTTTTTGTGAGGATGTAGGGAACCGTCATATTGAGCATTGGCATCCATGCACACCATATGCATTCAACTTTACCAAAACCTGTAAAAATGTCATTGATACTGTGAACATGTAAAATGATCAAGTTTTGGACGAAATTGAACCCCTTTGGCACCTAAACCAGAAATTTGAACCTAACCGGTAAGTGTCCAACCTTTCCAGAAAAGTCAGTCTCACTAAAACAAGCATAACTTCCTCAATTTTTATTCAATGGGTGTGAGTAAGTACTTGTTGGGAATCTGATGTTTTTCTCTACAAGTTTGGTTTAGGAAGTTTGCCTTAGAAAAATCTGGAACTGGGTCGAAAGTTGCAAAAACAGTAACCTTTTCTAGAAAGTCAGAAACTGTCTCATTTCTGTCCCCTGTCTTTGGATGATCATAACTCCCAGAGACTTTGTTGGATGGATATGTGTGAGTATGCGTTGGAAAGATGAAGAAATTCTCTACAACAATTGTAAAACACAAAAATTTTCAGGTTGTCCAAAAACTGAGCGTTTTTGCCCGTTACTGCAGTTCACTCCGTCGACCGCAGGAATTCATCGTTACCGGTCGTTGAACGGATCGGGAACCTCGTGTCTTCTCTTTTACCAATCATTCCTTATGCTATTTTGAGCACGTGTGCTTAGTGGAATATTAAGTTTTGACTCACCCTTACAAAACTTTATTCCGGCAGATGGATGATGGCAAGCGCGTGATGGACCCGGAGTACCTTGCCGTTCGCATCCTCGAGTTAGAGCGAGAGCGCGAGGTGCTGCAGTCCACAGTTGTTGCCCGTGATGCCCAGCTCACAGAGCATGACGCTAAGGTTGCAGCCCTTGTGGACAAGCTGCACACTAGCAAGTTGGAGCGGGCCAACCTTTTTGAGCAGCTTCATGATGCTCAGCTCGTCATCGAGGATGATGCAAGCGACGTGTTGCAGGAGCAGCTGCACCAACGCGACGCCCAGCTCACCACTGCCCAGGAGGAGGTTTACTCTCTCCATGGTCTGGTTACCTCTCTCTTGGAGGAGCGAAGCGAGCTGCAGGCCCAGTGCGAAGAAGCTCAAGATGCGCAGGATGTGATGGAAGGAAACCTTAACGATGCTCACGCCGTTATCGCGCAGCAAGAGCAGCTCATCGGACACCTCCAAGCTGCAAATGGCCAATTGAACGCCATACTCAACGATCAGCCACCCGTTCCACTCGCGGTGATTTTTCCCGATGACGCGGAGCTTGGTGAGAATGGTGATTCCGGCACCGACTTTGAAGCACCCACGGGACCAGCTGCTATGGACGTGGAGTCCGACGGTGACAGCCACGCCGGGTGACCGAGTAGCCTTACATACGCAGGGTGAAATCTCGTGAGACATCGTAGTCGTGTGTACATGGGGTACTAATGCCAAGCTAAGTTGTAACCTAAGCTCTCCGAGATCGTATGGTGTAGTGTTCCGAGTGATGTAACCGAAGACTTGCTATGTACCAAAAGTTGCATCACATGTATCTATGGATTATCATGAGTATGTTGCTTATGGTGTTGGAAATTATGGAATTTAAGTTATCTCTTGTGTCCGCACCATTTAATTGTCAAGCATTTCATTTTGAGCAATCTGAAATTTTATTTCGTCACCATATTGTAGTCTTGTTATCATATTGTCTCATGTGATGATCGGGCTAACATATTTGTTCATATGTCAGATGGTGCAAACTCGTCGTGGGGGAGAGAACGTCGATGATGCTCCCGGCACCTCGAACGTTGGCGGGGCTGGGCCGCTGCCCAACGCGCTACCTCTGACGACGATGGAGCAGCTCATCCACAATCAAAACGAGATGTTCCGCATGTTCATGGAGAACATGAACCGTCAAGGAGCTCACGGACCACCGCCACAGCAACAGCAGGAATCCTCTTACGCCGACTTCTAGGCAACTCACCCGCCCACCTTCGGAGAGGCTGGTGATCCTCTGAAAGCGGACAACTTCATTCACACTCTGGAGTCGAAGTTCGCCCTCCTGCACTGCACCGAGCAGCAGAAGCCCCTCTTCGCCGCGCAGCAGCTCCGTGGCTCCGCAAGTGCTTGGTGGGCCAGCTTCACCGCCGCTCTCGCCGCGGGTCACCAAGTCACTTGGGCGGAGTGCTGCACCGCTTTCCATGCACACCACATACTCGCTGGACTCATGAAGCGCAAGTTGTAGGAGTTTCTCAACTTGAAGCAAGGCTCCGGAACCGTGCAAGAGTATGCATGGAAGTTCAACTACCTGGTCCAGTACGCGTCGTATCACGCTGATACGGACGAGAAAAAGAAAGACTGCTTTCGTTCGGGACTTACCCCAAAGCTGCAAGACCGATTGGCGTAAGTCACCGCCGGCACATTCAATGACCTGGTGAGTGCCGCTATTATGCAAGAAGACGCCATCTGCGCCAACCAAGAGGACAAGAAGAGGAAATGCGCTATGGGGAGTTCATCCGGCTCCGCACCGCCCAAATACAAGCTAGCAATCACCTCCCCAACCAGACAGAAAATTCGGGCTGCGGCACCGTCGGGAGGAGGACCTCGCCCGTCGTTCTCACAGCAGCACTCTCGATTCCATGGGGGAAACCAGCAGCAGTCCTCTGGTTCTCGCCCACCGCAGAAGAACAACCAAGTGGTGAAGACCAACACCTCACAGCCGTGCTACAATTGTGGCTGCACCGGTCACTTTGCCAAGGAGTGTCGGTTTCCAAAGCGCAACCCGAACAACAACGCCAACTCCAACACTTCCGGGAACAACAACAACAACAACAACAGCGGCAACAACAACAATGGCAGCAATGGAAGTCGTCCCCAGCCGTCAACTCCCATGCACAAGAATGGCCGAGTCAACTATACCATGGTCGAAGAGACCCAGGCTAGAGAACCCGTTGTTGCGGGTATGTTCTCCATCAACCAACATGCTGCCATGGTTCTTTTTGATTCAGGAGCAACGCATGATTTCATTAGTCAAGCATGTGCATATCATCTGAAAATTACCCCCACCACTATGGGAACCCCGTACGTTATTACGCCTCCTGGTGGAAAAATAAGGGCTCATCTTGAGTTAAGGAAAGTGCCACTTAAGCTAGCCAACAACATATACCCCACTTCCCTAATCGTGTTAGATGGCCAAAGCATCGACATAATTCTCAGTATGAAATGGATGACTAGTCACAAAGCTGTATTGCACCTTGAGGACCGAGAAATCCATTTGAACTCACCCTTACACGGCCCTTCTATTCTCCGGTTGCCGTATCCCAAGTCGCCCACTTCTCAAGTATGTCATGTGGGAGGAAAGGAGCTATCAAATATTCCAGTGGTCTGTGATTTTCCCTGTCGTCTTTCTAGACGATTTGCCGGGCATGCCTCCGGACAGGGATGTTGAGTTTAAGATTGAACTCGTACCCGGTACGGTGCCTATCTCTTGTAGGTCGTACAAAATGGCTCCTAATGAATTAGCGGAGTTGAAAGACCAGTTACAAGAGCTTATGGACAAGGGCTATATCTGACCAAGTGCATCTCCCTGGGGTTGTCCCGCTCTCTTTGTGATGAAGAAAGACAAAACCCTACGCCTATGTGTCGACTATAGGCCGTTAAACGCGGTAACCATCAAGAACAAGTACCCTCTACCTCGAATCAATATCCTCTTTGATCAGCTAGTAGGTGCTAAAGTCTTCTCCAAGATTGATCTCTGATCCGGATATCATCAAATCAAAATCCGAGCCGAAGATATTCCAAAAACAGCCTTCTCCACTCGATACGGTCTCTTCGAATATCTTGTCATGTCTTTCGGTCTCACCAATGCTCCAGCCAACATCATGTATTTGATGAACTCCGTGTTCATGCCCGAGTTGGATCAGTTTGTAGTGGTATTCATCGACGACATTCTGATCTACTCTAAGTCCGAAGAAGAGCACACCGAACATCTCCGCATCGTTCTACAACGATTCCGAGATCATCAACTCTACGCCAAATTTAGCAAATGTGAATTTTGGCTAAAGCGAGTTCTGTTCTTGGGTCGCGTCATATCAGCGGAAGGAATAGCCGTGGACCCTAGCAAAGTAGAGGATGTGCTGAATTGGAAGGCTCCAAAATCTGTCAGACAAATTCGCAGTTTCCTTGGTCTTGCCGGTTATTATCGGAAATTCATTCCCAACTTCTCAAGTATTGCCAAGCCTATGACCAAGCTGCTGGATAAAGATTCTAAGTTCAAGTGGAGTAGTGCATGTGAAGAAGCTTTTCAGTCGCTCAAGAAGCACCTGACAACCGCTCCGGTTTTAGCTCAACCCGACATCACCAAACCATTCGATGTTTATTGCGATGCCTCCGGCACCGGATTGGGTTGTGTGCTTATGCAGGAAGGTCGTGTCATTGCCTATGCCTCACGACAGCTCCAGAAGCACGAGCAAAATTATCCCACCCATGACTTAGAATTGGCCTTCGTTGTCCTAGCCTTGAAAACCTGGCGTCACTACTTGCTTGGTAATCTTGTTAACCTCTACACCGACCACAAAAGTCTCAAATACATCTTCACTCAACAAGAACTGAATATGCGGCAACATAGATGGTTAGAACTGATCAAGGATTATGAGTTGGAAATTCATTATCACCCCGGGAAAGCAAACGTGGTTGCCGACGCCTTGAGTCGAAGGGACCAATGCAATCACGCAATTGTTTGCTCTATGGAAGCCCGCCCGATTTCAGATCCGAGCGAACCAAGTCTTCGTGTCATTCCACATGGATCCTTGTATAATTTAGCTCTCATTCCTACCCTTCGGGAAGAAATCGTGGAAGCCCAGAAGCAGGACAAGGGAATGGAGTATATCCGCCAGAAAATCGGGAAGGAAGAAGCTACATGTTTCCGACAAGACGAAGATGGAGTACTTTGGTTCAACAATCGCCTTGTTGTTCCAAAGAACGAGGAGCTAAGAAAGAAAATTTTGGATGAGGCTCACTTGTCCAAATACTCCATATACCCCGGCAGCAACAAAATGTATCGCGGGTTAAGGGAAAAGTTTTGGTGGACGCGTATGAAACGAGAGGTTGCTCGTTATGTCTCCGAATGCGACACTTGCCAACGTGTGAAGGCCGATCACTTGAGAACAGCCGGTCTGTTACACCCATTAAAAATCCCCGCATGGAAATGGGAAGACATTGTTATGGATTTCATCGTTGGACTACCCCTCACACCCAAGAAGCACGATTCTACATGGGTTATTGTGGATAGGTTGACCAAATCTGCTCATTTTATCCCGGTCCATACAACCTACTCTACTAAGCAATATGCCGAGCTCTACATTGTCCGAATTCTATGTTTTTGGGAGCAATTGCACGTTTTTGGGAGCAATTGCACGCTTGTCTTGGCACCACTCTCATCCGCAGTTCCGCTTATCATCCGCAAACCGATGGACAAACTAAGAGACTAAATCAATATTTGGAAGATTTATTAAGAGCTTGTGTTCTAGACAATCATGGAAATTGGGAATCTTGTCTCCTGTTTGCTGAATTCTCCTACAACAATAGTTATCAAGAAAGTTTGGGAATGTCGCCATTTGAAGCTTTGTATGGTCACTCGTGTCGAACTCCGCTGAATTGGTCAGAGTCGGGAGAAAGAATTACTTTCTGTCCCGATCTGGTCACGCAAGCCAAAGAGAAGGTGCGACAAATCCAAGCTAACATGAAGGCCGCACAATCCCACCAAATAAGTTACTCTAATAAGAGGAGATGTCCATTGGAGTTCGAAAAGGGAGATTATGTCTATCTTCAGGTTTCTCCCAACAAAGGTGTATCTCGTTTCAGAATCAAAGGGAAATTAGCACCCCGCTATATCGGACCTTTTCCAATCACGGAAAAGCATAGCGCCATTACTTATCGGTTGCAGCTACCGGAAAGTCTTGAGCGGGTACACAACGTCTTCCATGTCTCCAAACTCAAGAGATGTTTGAAGCCGCCAATCGACGTGGTTATCTCCGACACCAAGCAATTGGAAGAAGATCTCTCCTACCCTGAATATCCCGTCCGAATCATCGATCAGAAGGACCGAGTAACCCGCAGCCGCACTATCACCTTCTACAAGGTGCAATGGAGTAACCATACTGAAGAGGAAGCCACATGGGAACAAGAGGAGTTTCTGAAGGCCAACTTTTCGGAATTCTTGGCCTCACAAAACCGGTAACCATCCGCACCCCTCCCTCTTGTTGGTTCTTTTGCAAATCTCGGGACGAGATTTCCTTAAGGGGGGTGTGCTGTGACATCCCATGTCACAAAATGAAGTTAACTAAACCTAACATCAATTAGGGGCTAAGCAAAAGTATAATTAATCCATGTGCCCAAGAATAAGAAGAGGAAACCTATTTAATTAAATTCTAGAATATTCAAATATGGGTCATTCACAAACATTACCAAAACCCATGGAAGTACCCCAATATTTTAGCATATTCTGAATGGCCACAATAAAAGAGAATTTTGAGAATTTTACCAAATTTTTAGTAACCAACTGATACCCTTAAAAATTCCCCCAAAGTCAGAAAGGTGTATTTCGGGTTTGGAATTTTCATAATTTATCAAAGAAAATTTAGCTGGTGCACCCAAAAGCAAAGTTGGAGCACACGTTTTCCTCAACCCACACAAACATTGGTGTCCAGTTTGGAGCAGGGGAACATGGCAAAATTTACCAAACCCGAGTCAGGGTCCAGAGTCAAAAACCGGGTCAAGCCCTTCTCTCTCCCCCGGCCAATCCCAACCCGACACCGGGTTGTACCCGGGTTCCTGTCGCCACCGCCGTTCACTGGCGCCCCACACCGGTCACTGCTCTGCCACCTTTTCCCCCTGTGCTACCGGCCGCATTGAAGGCTCCCCGCCGGCAAACCAACCTCGAGCCGACAGCTCGCCGTCCTCTCTCTTGCCCTCTCTCGGCTCTCCCTTCCGCCGGCCAAGGCAAAAGGGCCAGCAATGGCTCACCAACCCCCATTCCCCTCCCTCTCTGCTCGCCAACAATTCCGCACGCCCCCAAGTGCTCCTACAAGGCCGCGCAGCGCTGCCTCCGCCTTCCTCCTCCTCTACTGCAAGGAAAACCGGCGAGTTCCCCTGCTCTGGGTCGCCTGAGCGCCACCGCGTCCAGCCCCGACCAGGCAGTCCCTCCCTTCCTCTTTCTTTCGCAAATCAATGCCCCAAGGAGTACTCTCGCAGCCTACTGATCCCCTCCCTCACTCGCGCAACCCGAGCCGCCGGCGGCCACCGCGCGGAGAGGGCTCACGGCGACGACCACCCTCCCGGCCACCCCAACTCCAGCCAACACGTCGATGAGCACCGCGGCACCCAGCTGATGCTCCTGGA
This sequence comes from Eleusine coracana subsp. coracana, assembly GCA_032690845.1. NCBI lineage: Eukaryota > Viridiplantae > Streptophyta > Magnoliopsida > Poales > Poaceae > Eleusine > Eleusine coracana. The sequence continues at coordinate 30,246,415 of CM064418.1, forward strand.
CCTTCTCCCTTGCCGATTCCACCTCTAGGCGTGCCTGCCGCCGTCGGTCGCCGTCGAGCTTCACCGCCGCTTGTCGCCGGCAGAGCTCCGGCAGCCCCCGCCTTGGGTCACTGATCGCGTAGGGCAGCACCGAGTCCCGAGCCTCACCACCGATCGCCGCCGGCGAGCCTGCAGAGCCGCAGCGCCGCCGCGCGTGCGTGCGGGGGAATTTGAAATTTGGCTAGTGGCAGATTTGTAAATAGGAGTGAACTTTTGAATAAACTTCAAAATTCAATGTCTCGAGAAATAAGAGGCCTAAAATTGTGAAATTAATTTTGTTCAACTCCTAAAATCTTACTCTACCAAGAAACAAGTTCAAGTCCACATGGTTCAGTAAATTAATTTAATTAATTGATCAAAGTTTCAAACTAAATTGCTTAATAAATTCATAAGTAATTATATGTAAATTGTAAATTTATGGAACTTGCTCAGTAATCATTTCATGGCATCCCTAAACTTTTTGCAAAAGCACATTTCCATTTTATTGCATATTTTTAGTATTATTGCATAATCTTCATTTTTAGTAATTGAATTTATATAAATTATTGGCTAGGGATTTATTCATGAAATTTGGCATTCCTATTCCTTATGCACTTGTACACTTATGTATAATCCCATGGAAAATTTGAAGCTACCTAAGTATAAAATTCTCTGTCGAAATTGATCATTGGTTAAGTAACTAGGAATTTCTTCATATAAATGTTACTTCATGTGTATATTTAAGGAAAGTAGGAATAAATTAATTTTTGGAAGTCCATGGAGAATAACTCAGCTTCACATTAGAGTAGAAATTCTCATTTTGCAGTTATATACTTTGGTTCTTAATTAACTATATGAGCTAGAACTAGTTATGCAATTAAAGTGCCATTTTTATGTATAGTGTTAGTTTGCATATGGTCACTTTAGCTAAGTTGCTCAAAATGAACTTTCTGAAATTTGACCCTAGTACTACATGGTCATATCATCATCAGCATATGATGGCATATAATCAACATCTAGGCCATGCTCATGTTAAAGTAGACATACACTAAGATTGTGATAATTATAAGTTACATTCTTGTAATTAGAAGTTTGTCCCCTTCAAATTCAGTGGTTACCATGTCATACTTAAGTATGCAACCATATTCATGAATGAGTGATTAGTTCATTAATTTATTTGTTGAGGAAGTACCATGAATCTTCATGCCATGCATTTCATCTTTAATTAAGAAAACTCCATGAAACCTTGTGTATTCCTTAGCATTGATTTATTAAGAAACTAGTTTGGCCAGGGACCTTTTTGTGAGGATCTTGAAAGATCAGGGGGTGCAGCGTAAAAATTCCATTCTTCTCCCTCCCACTGGCACAGAGCCTGCCGACTCCATCGTCGGTGCACGCCACGACCCGCCTTCATCCCACCTCAGGACCGCGCGTGCTACAGTTGCCGTTGACCCCCTCTCTGCCTCCACCCTGTCCCATCCTTCTGCTCGGCCGCGCGCCCGCCCAACGGCCTCCTCTTCTCCCTTCTCCGTTCTGCACTCCACCAAGCCGCACGGCAAGCATTCAATCCCCGCCGCTCCTCCCTTTTCCTTCCCCACTCACTTCCTGGACCTCTGCTCCACCTAAACCCACACCGTAAGCTCACGAGTACATTGCCCTCGCTCTCCCCCTCTTTTCCCTCTCTGATTTTCTGCTCTCTGTGCTCTGCTTCCCCCGCCATTACAAAACCCGAGCTTGAGCTTGCATTGCCACTGCTCCCACACCCCGGGCCGAGTCCAGAGCCAAACAGATTCACACGAACCCTCTCTCACTTTCCGTACTCTTCACTCAGCAAGCCCTCGATCGAATTCGAGTTCATTTGGGAAAAATCCGAGGCATGCTCCTAGTCGAACCCAATGGCGCCAACTTCAAATTCGCCACATTAGGTGAGCCTCAGCCCTTGCTTCCTTTCTTCCCACGTGCGCAACTTCCTCCGGCGTTTCTCTGACCCCTCTTTTCCTTGTTCCCATCGCGAGATCGCCGGCATAGCTACTGATACCCGCCGTCGTCTATGCTCCACCAAAATCCAAGGCCTCTCCACGAAGCAAGCCGACTCGACGCCGACGTTCTCCACCTTCCCGTGAAGCTGTAGGAGCCAACCCCGACCGATTTCGTGCCCCAGGCCCCCTCCGCGACGCTGCCGAACATCACCTTTCTGCCACCTCTCATTGCCGACCAACTTCCGGTGAGAACCCCACCTCGCAAACCCCTCCATCCCCTTCGCCTCGGTACGCACGTCATTTATTTGCTTCCACGACGAGCTTTTTCCTCGCGTAGCGCCCACCGGCGAGCCCTCCGACGAGGCCAGCCTCTGTTCCGACACGCCTACTGGCGGTCCTACTGGCATCCTGCATGGCGCCTACGTGTTGGCGGTCCTACTGGCATCCTGCATGGCGCCTATGTGTCGCTGACATGGCCATGCGTGGCACTGACATGTCATTAGTTAGAACCAGAAATACCCAGGAAATTCCAGAAAAATGCATAAAACATTGAAAACTCCTAGTAAATCGAATTTAACTCCAATGAAGCCCAAACAAAATTTGTTAGGTTCACCTTGAAGATCTCTATTTTAATAAAATGATAAATCTTAGCCTCTGTTCATGTATTTTTGTTAATTCATTAAATTGTGAGAACACAAATTAATTCACCAGGAACTCTAGGAATGGAATTAAATCTTGGTTTCTGGCATGCTTAGTAAATACATAATTATCTATCACCACAAATTTTCGTCTGGTAAAATTTGCATTATTTTAGGCTCTAGAAATTATTTAGTGTGTTCAATTAAATTAATTCTAGTAATTATTTTATAATTAATTGGCCCCTGCCACTTGGCACAAAAATCACTCACACAAGCCTCTATGCCCAGTAATTCACACAAGTCCAGAAACCTAAGTTTACTTAACTAAATTCAATTAAATTGCTCATACCACTATTTTACTTTAATAAATGCTAGTAATTAGAATAATTGTATCCAGAGGCTGCAAATTGGTAAAAATACAATTCATCTATGAACCTATTCATGATAAATCACTCAAGATCAGAATTGGTTGGTTACTATTGCTATTGCTTATTTATTCTAAAGGACTATAACAACCCTAAATAAATGATAAACACACATAAAATAATGAAACTCTAATTTGTTTCTTTGAAGCATATGGCTTCAAGAACATAATAATAGTCAAAATTTGAAGACGTTGAGCATCATATCATTGCATTCTATGGTATTTTGATAATACCGACAATTCAATTCTATCATATAGGCAACAACAACCCGGAGCAGGAAGAAGAGGATCTACAGAAGGACCTTGATCCCCAGGAAAGCCCCGGTTTACATTCGCCCGTTTTTAAAGTTGCCAGTTTTCAATATTACTAGTGTCTGTAATCATTGTTGCATTAGGTCATAGGATTTGATTGGAACCCACTTGCATGATACCCAAATGACCTACGCCACTGTCATTAGAACTTTGGTAGTATCGGTATTGTGTCGATATGCTTAGTAATTGCTAGATGCGATAGATATTGTTACTAAGAAATGAACTGGACCATTGAAACGGGAACCTAAAAAGAAGTTTATTTTACTGTTATGACCGGGCAGTGAAGATGCATGTGTAGGTTTGCAGCAATACATGGGTGTTGACTGCGGTAGCCCTGCCTTGTCGAACCTAGGACCCGTCCGTGGTCGGCCCCTTGGTCAAGTATTGAACAGTACCGAATGCATGCTAGTCTATGGGCACTAGTAAACTGATGTAGCATTGGTGCAGCAATGAGGACGGTACCTAGTACAGTGGTTGTTGACCCTTCTGCTGCTGGAGTGGGCGGTTCACACCGCGAAGTACTGCTGGTAGAACGGCATGCCCACTCGCTGAGTCTGGACCCGGACCAAGTTGTTTTTCGTCCTTGCGAAAAGTTGCCATATACGACCTTAACCGGTGCGTATGTGTCGTGTATCTCGAGTTATCCCAGCTTGTGTAAATCAATTGCAATTGTTGTCCCTCGCAGTAATGAGTACCACTTGGTCATTGCGTTGTCATGAAGTTGAACCTGGTATTGGAAATTAACTATGATGTTTACCGTTGATGCTGCAATTATTGATCTTATGATGCATTTACTTTATGTATTGCTCTATTATCTTGTTATTGCAACTAAAGTTACATTTCTACTCTACCCAGTTAATTTTGAGAAATAAAACTTGGTAGAACTAATAGGTTGCTTAGTGCGAGTCTTTCCAAACGAGCCACCTATTAGAGCCATTGCCTGTAGATGTCTGCCCTGGGACATGCAAGTCCCTGAGGGTTGGACTGCCCACTAGGAGTCCGACTTCCCGCCGCAGTGATGATGTGTGATGCTAGAGTGATGGTTCTTCGGGCATGAACCATTACTATGTTGTACCGTCGAGCTCGTAGCTTTATCATAATTGCTTCCGCTGTGTTTCAAAACATTATAAACTTGTAATATTCCGCTGCACTCTGATGACCAATTGATGTAATATTAAATCTAAATTTGAACCAATGCTGTATTATCAAGTGACTGCGTTATCAGCACCGTCGGGACCTCGATCCTCCGGGAAGGGGCGCCACAACGACAAGAGAAGCACTTTCCAATTTCAAAAGATGTCGAGATGAATTAGGGTGATGTTTCAAGATGGAAAGTTCATGGGGGCTACTGTGGGACATATGTACCCAGGATACCTAACCACTCGGCTGTATTGCCGAGTGGGCCGGGGGCTCGGGTATGGCGTATTTGGCCTAGGAAATATTTACTTATATATTTATTTAAGTAAGCAGCAAGTTCGGTTAGCAGATATGTTGGATAGAAAGGATCTGTTGTAACCAACTAAAAGATTACCCGTATTGGAACCCTAATTCCAGTGCGAATCCTAGCAATACAGAAACACTAAACAGGACGTAGGGTTGTTATCCTCCGGCAGGCCTGAACCTGTATAAACCCTATATCCCGTGTCCATTGATCTTTCATACATATACGCATACCTAGATCTAATATCAAGAATATCTCTCAGCGGTACGCCACTCCTCCTTCCTGAACAAACCGCAAGCTCAATGATGCTCTGAGCAGCACCAATTTCGGATTTTTGCTTCGGCCATCGCCATCGTCCCGACTTCGCAATTCTGTCAAATTCTCTAAATCCTGGTGAGCACTACTGCCCCTTCCTATTATCATATTCATGAAACACCATGGCGAGCCTGTCTAACATGTTCCTTGTTGAATGCGCGGCATGATGTGATGGCTTTGCGTGTTTCCCCGCCACTGCTCACGCGGCCACTCTCCGAAGCCGCCTCCACGATGAGACCCTACTTGCAGCCTTCATTGTCAAACGCCGACTCGATGCCGATGGTCACCATGATGCCGTGAAACTTTTGGGACAAGCCGCAACCGATTTGCTGCTCCCTAACCAAAAATCACGACGCTGCCAAAGACCTCCGCTCCGCCGCCTCTCGTCGCTGACCACCTCCCGGTGAGCAGTCGTCCTCGTGAACCCCACCAAGCCTCCACATCGGCTTGCGCACCATGCTAGCGTTCTTGCGGCGAGATCTCGTCGCCCGTATCTGCCGGCAGCGTGCTTTGACCATCTCCGACGAGCCTCACAGCGGTGCTGACTGGGAGCTAGCTGTCACCCTCATGTCACCCAACGTGGCTCCGACGTGGATCCGCGTGGCACTGATGTGTCATTAGATAAAACCTAGAAATACCAGGAATAATTGCAGAAAATGCCTAGAACTTCTAAAACTCATAGTAAATCAAATATAAATCCAATGAGGCCCAAACAAATTTTGTTAGATTCATTTTGAGATGCTCTATTTTATTAAAATGATAAATCATTGTATATGTACATGTATTTTTATTAATTCATTAATTTGTCAAAACACTAAATAACTCATCAGAAATTCTAGGAATAAAATTAAATCCTGATTTTTGGCATGCTTAGTAAAAACATGATTATCTACCATAAAAAATTTTGTCCTAGTAAAATATGAATTATTTTAGGCACTGGAATTTATTTAGTGTGTTTTCTTAGATTAATTCTAGTAAATAATTTATAAATAAATTGCCCATGCCACTTGGCATAAAAAATCACTCATATAAGCCTCTGTTCACAGTAAATCACACATGTCCAAAAACATAAATTTACTATACTAATTAATTTAATTGCCCATATCACTCATTTACTCTATTTAATTGCATAAAGAATATATATACTTAAAAGCTTAAATAACAACTCCACTTCTCTGAAGCATATGGCTTCAAGAACATAATAATAATATTGAGGACATTAAATCACTAATGTACCTTGCATGCATCATATCGTTGCATTAAATGGTGTTCCGACAATACCGTTAACGCATTCTTCATCATATAGTTAGCGACAACCAGGAGCAAGAAGAGGATTTTCAGAAGGATATTGATCCTCAAGAACAAGAGACTGGAGTTGCTAGCACTAACATTCATTCAGGGAAGCCCCAATTTGCATTTGCCTTTTTATAAAGTTTTGCTAGTTTATAATATTACTAGTGTCTATGATGATTGTTGCATTAGGTCATAGGAATTGATTGAAACCCACTTTGCATGATACCCAAATGACCTATGCTACTGTCTTTAGAACTTTGGTAGTATCGGTACTGTGATGCTATGCTTAGTAATTACAAGTCTCGGTAGATATTATTACTAAGGAAAAACTTGACCATGGGAACGGAACTTAATAAAAGAAGATTACTTTTGATGTTATGACCGGGCAGGGATGATGCATGTGTAGGTTTATAGCAAAACATGGGTGTTGACTGTGGTAGCCTTGCCTTGTCAAACCTAGGACCCGTCCGTAGTCGGCCCCTTGATCAAGTATCGAACAGTACCAAATGCATGATAGTTTATGGGCACTAGTAAACCGATGTAATATTAAAGGTCACTCGCATTAAGGATGATTAAGGTGCATTGGTCATTGACCCTCCTGCTGCTGGAGTGGGCAGTTCATACCCCGAAGTACTGTTGGCAGAACGACATGCCCACTCGACGTCACCACACCTGGTATGAGGTGTAAGTGCTTTTCTTGTGAAAGGTTGCTATGGCTCCCCTTCCTGGAGGATCGAGGTCCCGAATGTGCTGATAGCGCAAACACTTGATGATACAACATTTGTCCAAATTTAGGTTGAACATTACATCATTTGGGTTATCAGAGTGCAGTGGAATATTACAAGTTTATGAATGTTTTGAAAATAGCGGAAGCAAATAACATTCAGAAAAAACTACAAGCTCGACGATACAGCATAGTGATGATCCATGCCCAAAGAACATCACTCTAGCAGCATAGAACATCACTCCGGTGGCGAGTCGGACTCCCAGTGGGCAGTCCAACCCTCAGGGACTTGCATGTCCCAAGGCATCACATCTACAGGCAATTCTATTTCTTCATTACCTGAAAACACAATGGCACAAAGCCTGAGTACTAATTACTCAGCAAAACTTACCCGTCGGACACCTAGACATGCAAGGGCTCTAATATGTGGCTTGTTTAAAAGGACTCGCACTAAGCAACCTATTAGTTCTATCAAGTTTTAATTGTCAATTTAAATGGGTTGAGCCGAAACGTAACTTTAGATGCGACAAAAGGATAATAAAACAATATGTAAAGTTAATACAACGTAAGAGCAATAATAATAATGATCGTCATCATCAATAAGCAACATGATCCATTCCATAATATTAGTGCAACTACGCGGTTGGCGCGGTGACAAGGTGATACTCATTACTGCGAGGGATAGCAATTGCAATCGATTTACACCAGCTGGGAAAACCCGAGATGCATGACACATACGTGCCAATTAAGGTCGTATATGGCAACCTTTCGCAACAAAAGCACCTACACCTCAGCCCAGGTGTGGTGAAGTCGAGTGGGCATGCCGTTCTGTCAATAGTACTTCATGGTCTGAACCGCCCACTCCAGCAGCAGGAGGGTCAATGACCAACTCACCTTAACTGTCCTCAATGCAAGTGACCTTTAATGCTACATCGGTCTACTAGTGCCCATAAGCTAGCATGCATTCGGTATTGTTCGATACTTGATCAAGAGGCCGACCGCGGACGGGTCCTAGGTTCGACAAGCAGGGCTACCACAGTCAACACCCATGTGTTGCTGCAAACCTACACTTGCATTATCCCTGCCCGATCATAACATAAAAATAAACTTCTTTTAATAATTCTCGTTCCAGTGGTCAAGTTCATTCCTTAGTAATAATACTTATCGAGACTATCAATTACTAAGCATAGCGACACAATACTGATCATACCATGGTTCAAACAAGAATAGCATAGGTCATTTAGGTATCATGCAAAGTGGGTTTCAACCAACTCCTATGACCTAATGCAATAATAATCATAGATACTAGTAATATTCTAAACTAACAAAACTTTTACCAAAAGGTGAATGCAAACCAGGGCTTGCCTAGATTAACGCTAGTGTTAGCAACTTCTACTTCCTGCTCCTAAGAGTCAACGTCCTACTGAAAGTCGTCCTCTTGCTCCTGATGGTCATTACCTATATGATGAATTGAATTAACGGCTTTATTAGAACATCGTTTTATGTAATGATATGATGCATATAAGCACAATATGTTTCATTGTCAATTAAAATTATTTTATGTTCTCGAAGCCATATGCTTCGGAGAAGTTGGGTTGTTAATTAAGACTTTAGGTATATATATTCTTTATGCAATTAAACAAGGTAAATGAGTGATATGAACAATTAAATTAATTAGTAAAATAAATTTATGTTTCTGGACAAGTGTGATTTACTATGAACAGAGGCTTATATGAGTGATTTTTATGCCAAGTGGCAAGGGCAAATTTATTATAGAATAATTACTAGAATTAATTTAAGCAAACACACTAAATAATTTCCAGAGCCTAAAATAATTCATATTTACCAAACCAAAATTTGTGGTGGCAGATAATCATGTGTTTACTAGGCATGCCAAAAATCAGGGTTTAATTTTATTCCTAGAATTTTGGGGGAATTATTTGGTGTTTTGGCAATTAAATGAATTAATAAAAGTACATGTACAGAGACAGCTATTTATCATTTTACTAAAATAGATCACTGAAATATGAATCCAACAAAATTTGTTTGGGCCACATTGGATTTGGATTTGATTTACTATGGTTTTTCAAAGTTTAATAGCAATTCCTGGCCATTTCACGTATTTCTGGTTTCTAGGAGTGGCCACGTAGGAGCCACGTGGGCAACACGTCAGCACCACGTCGGTCCCAGCTTGGCTGCCAGTAGGCGCCAGTGTGCACAGGGTCAGCGGTGTCGGAGACTCACCGGAGCGTGGTCAAAGCTCACCGCTGACGTGTACGCGCGGAGAAATCTCATCGCGCAACCACGCACACGACACACACATCGAGGCAAACACAGCAGGGTAGTTGGCGAGGTCTGAAGCTCACCGGGAGGGTGTCGGCAACGAGAGGCGGTGGAACGAGGGTCTTCGGCGGCGTCATGAAAATGGCTCCGAGCAGCAAATCATGCGCGACTTGCTCCTATAGCTTCACGGAGACTTGGCAAAGATCGGCATCGTGTCGGCATGCTTCAGGGAGGAGCGGAGGGTAGTGGTCGTCGATGAGGCGACTCAGGATTTCTGGCGGAGTAGAGGCGGTGGCTGGGGAAAATAGTGGTGCCCGTGATCTCGCGATGAAAACAAGGGAATGAAGGGTCAGGGAAACGCGTGGATGAGTTGCGTGTGCGTGAGAGGTGGAAAGAGGGGACGAGGCTTACCAGGGACAGGGAATTTTGGCCCGTGGTGGAGGAGCTCACCGGAGGCGCTTGATTTGGAAGTTCTTCGATTCGGCCAAATGCACGCGTGGATTCAGCTGGACGAGAACATGGGGAGGGGAAGTGGGATTGTGCGCAACTATTTGCGTCCTTGGCTCAGCTCAGGAGGCAGCGGGTGCAGTGGTGGTCGAGCTCAAGCTTGATTCGGCAATGGTGGCGAGGAGCAAAGTGCAGAGGGAGAAAAATGGGGAGAGCAGAGAGTAGAGAGGACGGTTGGAGAGTGTTGAGGAGGCTCTTGGGTGCGCTTTGAGTTGCGCAGAGGGGAAAAGAGCAAGTGGGTTGCGAGAGCGGGAAGAGGGGCCAGAATTGAAGTCGCCGGTCGGTCTGTCGATGGCGTGCAAAGAGAAAAGGGAGAAGAAAAAGTCGTTGGGCGGTCTTACGGCCGGAGCAGAGGGCATAGGATGGCTAAGGAGGGTCAGCGACATAGTGCACGTGAGGAGTCCCGAGGCGAAGCAGGCGGTGGCGTGCGGAGGAGAGCGGGAAGTGCTCCGCGCCAGTGAGGAGGAAGAAGAGGGAGATTTCACGCTGCACCCCCTGAAGTTTTAAGATCCTCTCAAAATGGACCCTGGTCAAAGGTATTCCAATTGAAATAGCTAGGGGCCTCCAATTGATTTGGGATTTTGCACATAGGTCCTAAGAGATACTTCTGGTGCTTTGGTGGGACCCATTTGGTCATAATTGTTATAATTATTTTATAATTAATTCCCTATTATGAAAGGTTTTCATGCTTTAATTAATTATTTGGGGTATTTCCACAATTGATAAAATGCCCATTAAATTCATAAAATTATATCTTAATATTACTAATATGATTATGAATTTAGTTGGCATATGTTGTATAATAAAATTTCATTTGGCTCACAATTTGTTTTGCAGGGTTTTTAATTTCCTGGAATTAATTTAAAAATTGAAGTGAGGCTTCATCATTTCATGCTATATTATTCATGATTTGTGCTTTTCAAGTTTGCTAATAGAAGTGAGATACCTGGGGTGTCACAGCCCTCCCTCCTTAAAGAAATCTCATGCCTAGATTAAGAACAAGGCAAACTACAGGGAAGTACGGTGGTCAAAACTTTCCTGCGTATGACGACCAAAATTTCGGGTAATGTGTACTCAGAAATTCTTCAGATTCCCAAGTGGATTCATCTTCTGAGTGATTACTCCATTGAACGTTATAGAATGTGAGTGTTCTTTTACGGGTTGTGCGCTCTTTCTCATCGAGGATCTTTATTGGTTGTTCAGAGTATGTGAGATCGGGTTGAAGTTGGTCGTAGTCTTCCAAGAGTTTGTCAATGGGTGGTTTGAGACACCGCTACAACTGAGAGACATGAAAGGTGTGGTGAACTCCAGACAAGTTAGCCGGTAACTCTAGCTTGTAGGCTACCTTTCCACATTGTTCCAAAATTTGGAATGGCCCAATATAACGGGGAGCTACCTTTCCCTTGACTCCAAACCGTTGGATGCCCTTCATCGGTGACACGCGGAGATAGACGTAGTCACCTTTATTGAAATATAATGGCCTATGTCGTCTATTTGCATACTTCTCTTGGCGACATTTAGCAGCTTTAAGATTTGCCTGAATGGTACGAACTTTTTCTTCTGCATCCTTGACAAGATAAGGACTAAAGGTTACTCTTTCTCCAGATTCAGACCAGTTTAACGGTGTTCTACAACTGCGACCATATAGTGCTTCAAATGGTGACATTTTCACACTCTCCTGGTAACTGTTGTTATACGAGAATTCAGCATAGGGTAGATACTCATCCCAGTTACCACCATGTAATTAAAACACATGCCCTAAGCATATCTTGCAAAATTTGGTTGACACGCTCTGTCTATTCATCGGTAGCGGGATGGTAAGCAGAACTACGAATTAGACCTGTACCCAAAGACGCATGCAGTTGTTCCCAGAAAAGAGCAACAAACTGCGAACCACGATCTGAAATGATGGTCTTGGGTACTCCATGACGACACATAATTCTTGCAATGTATAGCTCTGCGTATTGTCGTATGCTATATCTATTGTTGACCGGCAAGAAGTGAGCAGATTTGGTGAGTCGGTCCACAATGACCTAAATAGAGTCATGCTTACGCGAAGTGAGAGGTTGGCCAACAATAAAATCCATGCGGATGTCTTCCCATTTCCAGGTGGGAATACTCAATGGTTGAAGCAGTCCGGCTTGTTTCAAATGGTCAGCCTTAACTCTCTGACAAGTATCACATTCTGCAACATATCGAGCCACTTCTTGCTTCATTCTTGTCCACCAAAAATTCTTTTTCAGATCTTGGTACATTTTATCACTACCCGAATGGATGGAGTATTTCGAGTGATGTGCTTCATCCAAGATTTACCGTCGAAGTTCAAGGTCCTTTGGTACTACCAAACGGTTATTGAACCATAGGATACCATCGGAGTCTTGGGTGAAGCATTCTGCTTTACCCTTCTTAATGTCTTGACGAATATGATTCATACCAACATCATTTTTTTATGCAGCAATGATTTCTTAACGAATAGTAGAATGTACACTAAGGTTGCTAATCACTATAGCAGGTAAAACGTGAAGACTAGGTTCTGAAGTAGTGATGTGGTTGTCGTTGTTCTGATATTCCAGAACTAAGTGATGGCAGTGTACCTTCCTACTCAATGCATCATTGACTACATTGGCTTTGCCCGAATGATAATGAATCTCCAGGTTATAATCCTTGATTAATTCTAGCCACCAGCATTGCCTCATGTTCAGATCGGTCTGGTGAAGATATATTTCAAGCTCTTATGATCCGTGTAGATGTGCACTAAGTTTCCGAGCAAATAATGCCTCCATATTTTTAGTGCAAGAACAACTGCAGCTAGTTCTAAATCATGAGTTGGATAGTGCTCTTCATGCTTTCATAATTGTCGAGATGCATAGGCAATGACACGACCTTCCTGCATGAGCACACATCCAAGTCCTGTCCCAGATGCATCACAATACAAGTCGAACGGCTTGGTGATGTCCGGTTGAGCCAGTACTGGAGCAGTGGTCAATAATTTCTTCAATGCTTGAAATGCTTCTTCACAACTGTCGTTCCAATTGAATTTCTTATCCTTTTTCAACAACTCCATGATGGGTTTGGTCAGCCGAGAAAAATTTGGAATGAACCTACGATAATATCCAGCTAGCCCGAGGAAACTACGTACTTGATGAACCGTCTTTTGTGACTTCGAATCTGACACATCTTGAACCTTTCTGGGATCCACCGAGATACCTTCCGCAGAGACTATGTGACCACAAAATAGCACACGGTCCAACCAAAATTCACACTTGCTGAATTTTGCATACAGCTTGTGATCTCGGAGGCATTGAAGAACAATGCAAAGATGCTCAACATGCTCTTCCTTGGACTTAGAGTAGATGAGGATGTCATCAATGAATACTACCACAAATTTGTCCAACTCGGGGCAGGGGCATTCATCAATCCGAATGACATTACTACATACTCAAACAATCCATATCAAGTAGAGAAGGCGGTCTTCGGAATGTCTTCGACTCTGATCTTGATTTGATGATAGCCCGAAAGGAGGTCAATCTTTGAAAAGACCTTTGCACCAACTAATTGGTCGAAGAGGATATCTATATGGGGTAATGGGTATTTGTTCTTGATGGTAACTTTGTTAAGAGGCCGATAGTGAATGACAAGGCGCAAGGACTTGTCCTTCTTCTTCACAAAAATAGCAGGGCAGCCCCAGGGTGAAGTGCTTGGGCGAATGAATCCTTTTTCCAATAACTCATTCAATTGCTTTTTCAACTTAGCCAGCTCATTCGGGGCCATTTTATATGGGCAACGGGATATCAGAGAAGTTCCTGGCTGTAGCTCTATCTTAAATTCCATGTCACGGTCAGGCGGTAGACCAGAGATGTCCTCGGGAAACACGTCCGGATACTCATGAACGACAGGAATACTCTCAAGTGATTGCCCTTCCAAGTGATGGACAACCAAGGCTTTCGATGAATTGGCATTTAGAGAAAGTGTGTCCTTTCCATACAAGGGAGAGTTGAGGTGAACGATGCGAGGCTCAATGTCTAGCATGGCTCTATGGGTTTTCATCCAGATCATTGTTGACACTTCTTAATGTCACAATAGAAATATTACTATCCCTGGCAACGGCGCTAGAAATGCTTGTTGGTATTTCTTACGATCACAGATAAATCAGCAAGTGCACAGATACCGATGTAGCACTTCACCTAGGAGTATTCCAGGTTATTGAATCACAGGGAATGTGTGTGTATCGATCCTCTAACTAATCCATCCAAGGACAACAAGAATATGGTAGGCAAAGGGTAGAGAGGATTCCTAATGGTTAAGGATCCTATAATAAGATTGGTTCGGTCTCTACTCCTTACTTCGGGCACTGGCTTACCCCTGCATCCACAGGCGACTCCGGCCAACAGCTCTATGACGTACCCGAATGTGGAGGATTACTAAGGCCAGATAGGGCTGTTGCCACCTACCGACTACCTCTACAAATCGTGGGGCACGCGGCAAACAAAGGTAACCTCTAGCCTAGACATAGTGTCTACGCTATCAATTACTATCCTAGTCTCAGAACCGTGCTTATAGAAGACTAAGATACTCTAATTAAATAGAGCAATGATCCTGTAAGTAATAAAGAAAGAACTTACTTAAATAGGAAACTTAAATGCCAAAGAGGAAACACGAACACTTACTTGAAAAGGAAAGCATCTGTCGAGGTACAAGCGTGGAGAAGATCGCTGACAAGCCCGGCGCTTCCCCGAACTCTCCCTCACTCTCTCCCTATTTTCTAAGCACTTTGGCAGTGCTAAAGCCTTTTGAAGTGGGGCTCTATACTCTTCTTCTTGTGTTTTTTCTTTCTGCTGAATTCCCCCTCTATTTATAGGTGGCGGAGATTTGGCAGGTACTTCAAGGAGGAGGAGAGTCGGTGGGCGAAAATTCCCCCGCCGAGCGGCCACGTGTGTCGGGTGACATGCACCGCCGGGCGGCAGCCTAGGCCGGGCGGCCAGGGGATTTGATCGGTTTCCATCCGACTCACTTCAGACGGCTCAGATCTTGCCTTGATGGTGGTTCCTTGGTCGGTTTCCCCCGAAATCTCCATTTTGGGGTTGGTAAGCCTCATGCGCTGGTAACCCTGGGTGGCCAACCCAAGCCGGGCGGCAAACCCTGCCGGGTGGCAAGCCCAGGCCGGCGGGCCTGGCAGGCCGGGCGGTGGCCTAGGCTGGGCGGCGGCTTGTGCCGGGTGGCGGCCCATTTTTGGTGCCGGCCCCCTCCAAGTCATGTCTTCACTTGTCCAAGTTATGCCACGTGGATGCCTCCTTTACTCGTTCACTTTTTGCCCTCCTTACTCCGGGGACGGAAAACGGCCTCATAATGGATTGTTTTGCAGGGTCGGCTGGATCGGATGGTTCAGCCTGATGAGACTCTGTTTTAACCAGCCGGGTGGCTGATTTGAGCCTGATATGACCTTATCGGCTGAGTTCTGATTTCAGCCATCACGACCTTGCCGGGCCCTGATTTCAGCCTCATACGACCCTGTCGGCCGGCTATTTTACGACAGTGTCGGGCGACGGGGCGTTTCTTCATATTTTTTTTGCATATTTTGGCTCTTTTATACCTGCAAACACATGTCTCACCAAATCTCATGGAAATGGTTAATAATAAACTGCTATCACTATTTTGTTTATTCCTTTTATATTGTTTATGCAAGGATTTGATGGTCGGATTTAGCATTTAAGGACCATCAACAATCATACCTATGATCAGGTCGATCTCTTGGTCCTTGAGCATGATGAAATCAGTGGGGTAGATCTTTTGATTAATTTCTAGTGGAGCCTTACACACTATTTCGTTAGCAAGAATTTGTCCAGCAGGAGAACGGACGGTGTAGCATCTATTTGTGACGGTGGTGTGGAGTTTATGTTTTTGCACACAAGCTTTGCTAATGAAGTTATGCGTAGCACCAGAATCAAAAAGTGCAAGGACAGGATGGCGATAGAGCGAGAGCGTACCGGTCAGCACAGGTTCGCCCTGAGGGATATCTTCAGCATTGGTGTAGTTCACTTGGGCACCACGTGACGGTGCATTCACATTCCAGTTCGGGTTCTCACACGGGATGTTGTTGTTGTTGCGTCCTGGTACGGTGCAGTTCTTGGCAAAGTGGCCGCTACGACCGCAGTTGTAGCATGGATAACTACTCCCATGATCAACAGGATGTGGGGCACGGGTAGTCTGATTTCCCTGCTGCTGGTATGGTGCACAGCACTGAGTGTTTTGCTGTTGGTACGGTGCGTGAGGTGGGAAGTTCTGTTGCTGGGGTGGCGTCGAGTAGTTCTAACCATATCGTCATTGATACTGCTGCTGCGGAGATGCCCGGAAACGCTGTCCGGTAGGTGAAGTGTAAATCAGGCGGTGCTTCGCCTGTGGGGCAGCAGAGGCACTAGCAGGGGCCTTTCTTTTGCGATCTTCTTCTTCAACTTGGCGCATAGCGCCTTGCTGGACAATAGAAGCATTGACCTAGTCATTGTACCTGTCGGTTGTTTGCCAAGCCAGACGCTCCTTAAGGGTGGCATTCATACCACGCCGAAATGCATATCTCTTTTTATCCTCGGTATTGACATACTCAGTAGCATACTGAGCCAGATGATTAAAAGCTTCAGAATATTGGAGGACATTCCTCCCTCCTTGTTTCAGATCCATAAATTTCTAGAGTTTCCTCTGCATTAGGTCGGCTGGGATGAAATGAGCACGAAATGCAGTCTTGAACTCATTCCATTCAACGCGGCGTCCAGTGGGCAGAGAAGCTTCATAGTTTGCCCATCAGGCGCTAGCAGAGCCCTGGAGTTGTTGGGCGGTGAATAGCACCTTCTGGTGCTCGGTGCATTCCAGCAGACCGAACTTTGTCTCGGTCTGGCGCAGCTAGTGATCGGCATCTAGAGGTTCTCTGGCATGCTCGAAGGTTGGCGGATGAGTACCTAGAAAATCTGAGTAGGTGCTCTGTCGAGGCTGATTGTTGTTGTTACGGTGGCCTCCCTGTCTAGCTAGATGGGATGTGATATCCACTAGCCGATGAAGAATCTCAGAGTCATTTTGCTACCGGTTGAGTGCAATAGCCAATACCTCAGCTAGTGAAGGCTCAGCATTAGCTCCTTGCTGGGAGCTTTCAGGATCATCCTGATTTCGAGTACGCACCATGCTGTAATTTATACGGTTGCACATTAGTCCTTCCTCAAAATAATCCATAAAAACACATGTGGAAGAATATAAATTTGGAAGAGACACGGATAAATTTCACAAGTAACAACCATCTTCATTAATTCAATTCAGACTACATGGTTGTTAAAAGGACACCGTCACATGACTTCATACATGTATGTGCCAACGCCTAGCGACATCGAACTAGGAATACTTATATTACACGACCATACACCGGGTGTAGCAATCCAACTACTCCTGGCCTATGTCTTCCGGCTCTTCTAGTTCTTCTGGTTCCATAGGCTCTTCTGGTTCCTCCAGATCCATCATTTCCACATCATTAATACCGACCGGTGCCATCTCTACATCCTCTTGTTCTCCATACTCCATGATGATATCATCCCAATTTCCTTCAATAGGAAGGTGGGCAGCCTTGAATGCGTCCAAGTCATCTTGAGCCTCAATCATATCATGCTCAAGATCTGCTGCATCCAGCAAGGCTTGGTCACGTTCTTCTATATTTGCATCCATCTCTTCATTCATTGCTTGAATTTGTTGGTTTAGTTCTGCAATTTCTTCATCCTTAGCTTGTTTTTGACTTCAGAAAGTCGAAGTGCAACATGAAACACATCTAGATGCCGGCACAAGTTTGTGCATAAGGCGAAAGTGGATAAGCCATAATACTCTATTATGGGCAGCATAGGATCATGGTGGCGATGGTTTGGATCAAAGATGAAATCTACACGCCTAATCCACTCGAAGTCCATCACATCATTAATGGGCAGCAAGGTGATGGGTGTTCCAGTAACATCATGCTTGTGGTCTTCACAGAACTGAGTAAGTGACTTGAATGCAGCTACATTCCAGGTGGATGGCAAATCTGTCCCGATGACGCTAATGGTCCAAGATTCCCATGCGGGAATGACCGAGTAATTGGCGGGAACCGCCACATGGATGACACATGAGGGACTTCATGCTCCTGAAATTCCTTGCCAACATAGGTGGGAGGAATGGAATATTCGAATCTCAGGAGAACTCTCCAAAATAGGTGAACCATCCCTGTGAACTCCAGGCCGTCGGTGATCTCCCAACCTGGTGGCGGTTGATTGGTGTTTTCAGCCATCTACAAGGAAAGTACTTCGATTGAGTCAAAGAGTACGATTGAGATAGAATTCTTATGAAACTCTGGTGCAACAATAGTAGCAAAAAAGGGGTATAACCAATACATAACATAAGTCAACATAGTCTTAAGTACATGAACTCGGGATACGTGACCATCGAGTTACAAAAGCATCTCACACAGTGATCCCCCAAAATACCACAACCTCACATGGTCGACAAAAGCTACCTACCAACTTGTCCTGCCTACACGAGCTAGCCTGGTCTATCACGATCCCCTAAGTCCTGTCTCTGGCTGGTGCCTCGTAGTCCACGTCAGACTCCACGTCAATGTCCTCCTACAGATCCTCCTCCTCGGGTGCTGCTGGTGGCACCAGGACCGCCTCTAGCTGCTTCTGTAGGCCCTGGTTCTCGTGAGCCAGGGTCTCTAGATCCTCTCCCATGAGTTCCATCTCGTGCTGTGCAGCCGTCAACTTATGCTGCAGATGCTCATTGTGGTTGGTGCGCTGCTGCATAATCACACCGCGCCTGTCAACGTCCTGCGCGAGGGTGTCGCACTGTCCAGTGACCTTGGTAACGTGAGTGTCACTTGCCTCAAGAGGAGCGGTCAGCCGCTGAATCTCCCTCTGCTGTGTGTCAAGCTGTGTCTGCAGATCATTCCTCTGCACCCAAGCCTGCTCAGCGTCAGCCAGTAAAATCTTGCTGTGGCTGCTAGCCTCCTCATCTAAGTTGTGGAGGTACTCGGAGTAGTGGGACACACGGTGGTACCCTACGTGATACACCGGGTAGTCGTCGCGGGCGATGCGCCTCACGCGCCTCTGCCAGACCGGGTTGGCCTAGTGCCAGATGGGAATCATCTCAAACGGAGTCCCAGAGAGCGCTGTTGTGTGGCGCCCGCAGAAGTGAGTGAGAGCCCTGTGGGCGACTCTCTCCAAGCCCTCACGGAGGCTCCCACAAGTCGTCGTGCTCTCCATCCCCGCCATGTGGAGGTTGCACGGGTGAGTGGGCACGCTGATGTGCACCTCAGCAAGGGGCACCCCATGGCGGCAGATCTTGCGGCCCTTGTAGGAGGGCGGCTCGTCGTAGCCCAACAAGTGTAGCAGATCACATAAAAGTGTAGAAAAGTCACGGTGGTGGAGACCGGTGGTGTAGCGCCACCCGTCGTGCGGGAGCTCCTCAAAACCGTGGTCACCCATCTGGAACAAAAACCCAATGGTGAGTATAGTGTTCCATGGGCAAAATGCACATCACTAACAAGTGTCATGGTTCTGGTAATGATAGCAAAATCACAACAATTTGATTGAGTCAAACTTTCCCTACAGTAAAGATGCATTTCATATAAAGTGCTATGGAATACAGGGACCAAGTTTTTAGTTCACATTTTCCAGCCTCGAGGGGCAATAATATGGCGATGGGTTTTTAAAAACGGATGTTGTCTTGACTGTATCACAGTCAGAAAAGTGGGTATTTTGAATAGAAAACAAGGTCTTAAAAAATGGGGTTGGAACTAGGTTATACCCCACTTTCATAGATTTTCAAATTATATTTATATTCTCAAAAATTCCAAGGAAATCTAGACTTATGAATTTTGCAAGTTCAGGTTGGCAGATTCTATTTCGGACGACAGAGGCTGAGTGTTTTGGCTCTACCGGACAGTAGGAAAACAACAAAATTATAAAACCTATTGGAGATGAAAATAGGCTTCAAGGGCTTTCCAGATTGGGTTTAAACTCTTGCAAATTCGAAGTACAACTTTAGTTATGAAATTTGTAAGTTCAGGGTCATGCTGAAAATAGTGAGTTGACAGATTGTACTTGTTCTCTATTTCTGAGGTTGTTACTGTTATGATCGAATTTTAATTTAAAATCTAGGTGACAGGGGATGTTGAGACCTTTCCTAAAAGTATTTGTATGCCTTATTTGGTTGAGTAAATTAATAGTTATGAATATTTTTATTCAGAGGTTGGTGAGCAAGAGGAGAACAAGTTTTAGTTTAGTTATAATGGGATGCGTGATGCAATACTTTCATTTTATTAACCTATCGTTCCTCACAACACAACGCCTATCTTTGCCGATATGTAGCGGCACGGATACTTGGTGATGACCAGCACTCAACACGTAAGTCAATCTAAATGTTATACTAACAACATTAGTGTACCTACAGAAAATCTATTCTAGAAACAATACATCAAATTCAAAAGAAACTATGAAAAGAAGCACATTTCTACTAGTAACGATCCATGGAAAAAGGATCGCCCCGTGATATGTCACGAGCCAACAGTGTCTCATATCCGCCTACGAGCATAGACACCGATATCACACGTGTCGGTTAAGCACGCACGTACCTTCGTTAAAGAAGTCGTAGATGCAAGTAATATAAACAATCATAACCAGGTTAGCTTTGTCACCACCCTATTATCTACATGGGCAATACTAACGTATCCTCACTCATAACATCGTAGTTTTTAAAAATACGATTTAAATGTTGTATTATCATGGACCACGGCTCTGATACCAGCTGTAGCGCCC
The DNA here is from genome assembly GCA_032690845.1 of Eleusine coracana subsp. coracana. Classification (NCBI taxonomy): domain Eukaryota; kingdom Viridiplantae; phylum Streptophyta; class Magnoliopsida; order Poales; family Poaceae; genus Eleusine; species Eleusine coracana. The sequence continues at coordinate 30,267,163 of CM064418.1, forward strand.
CTTCCCGGAGGATCGAGGTCCCGATGGTGCTGATAGCGCAGACACTTGATAATACAACATTGGTCCAAATTTAAGTTGAATATTACATGAATACGATGATTCAGAGTGCAGCGGAATATTACAAGTTCATGAATGTTTTGAAAACAACGGAAGCAATAACGTTAAGAACTAGAAGCTCGACGATATAGCATAGTAATGGTTCATGCCCGAAGAACCATCACTCTAGCAACACACAACATCACTGTGGCGGCAAGTCGGACTCCCAGTGGGTAGTCCAACCCTCAGGGACCTGCATGTCCCAATGCAGCACATCTACAGGCAACTCTATTTCTTCATTACTTGAAAAACACATTGGCAGAAAGCCTAAGTACTAATTACTCAGCAAGACTTACCCGTCGGACACCTAGACATGCTCAGGCTCTAATAGGTGGCTTGTTTGAAAGGACTCGCACTAAGCAACCTATCAGTTCTATCAAGTTTTATTTGCCAATTTAATGGGTTGAACTGAATTGTAACTTTAGTGGCAACAATAAGATAATAGAACCATACATCAAGTAAGTACAACAGAAGAGTAGCAGTAATCATGATCAACGATAAACATCATAATCAATTTCCAAGTATCAAGTGCGACTACGTGATCGGCGCGGTGACCAAGCGGTACTCATTACTGCGAGGGATAGCAATTGCAATCGATTTACACCAGCTGGGAAGACCCGAGATGAACGACACATACACACCATTTAAGGTCGTATATGGCAACCTTTCGCAAGAAAAGCACCTACACCTCAGCCCGGGTGTGGTGACGTCGAGTGGGCATGCCATTCTGCCAACAGTACTTCATGGTCTGAACTGCCCACTCCAGTAGCAGGAGGGTCAATGACCAACGCACCTTAACCGTCCTCAATGCAAGTGACCTTTAATGCCACATCGGTTTACTAGTGCCCATAAGCTAGCATGCATTCGGTACTGTTCAATACTTGATCAAGGGGCCGATCATGGACGGGTCCTAGGTTCGACAAGGCAGGGCTACCATAGTCAACACCCATATATTGATGCAAACCTACATATGCATTATCCCTACCCGGTCATAACATCAAATAAACTTCTTTTATTAGTTCCTGTTCCAGTGGTCAAGTTCATTCCTTAGTAATAATAGTACCTTATTAACGAGACTAGCAATTAATAACCATAGCATAACAGTATCGATTCTACCAAGTTCTAAGACAATAGCATAGGTCATTTGGGAATCATGCAAGGTGGGTTTCAATCAACTCCTATGACCTAATGCAACAATAAGTATAAACAGTAGTATTATTGTAAACTAGCAAAATTTGTAAAGAGGCAAACATAAACCGGGGCTTGCCTGGATCAACACTAGTGTTGGCAACTTCTTCCTGCTCTTGAGGGTCAACGTTCTTCTAAAAATCCTCTTCTTGCTCCTGGTTGTTGTTGCCTATATGATAGAATTGTATTAACGGCATTATCGAAATACCGTTGATTGCAATGATATGATGCATGCAAGCACCTTGTATTTTAATGCCAATTAAAATTTATTATTATATTCTCGAAGCCATATGCTTCAGAGAAGTTGGGTTGTTAATTAAGAGTTTAGGTATATATATTCTTTATGCCATTAAATAAGGTAAATGAGTGTTATAAGCAATTAAATTAATTAGTAAAATAAATTTATGTTCTGGATATGTGTGATTTACTGTGAACAGAGGCTTACATGAGTGATTTTGAGGCCAAGTGGCATGGGCAAATTATTTATAGAATAATTACTAGAATTAATTTAAGAAAACACACTAAATAATTTCCAGAGCCTAAAATAATTCATATTTTACCAAACCAAAAATTGTGGTGATAGATATTCATGTTGTTGCAAAGCATGCCAAAAATCAGGATTAAATTTTACTCCTAGAATTTCTGGTGAATTATTTATTGTTTGGACAATTTAATACATTGATAAAAATATATATACAGAGGCAGTGATTTATCATTTTACTAAAATAGAGCACTGAAAGAGGATCCTGATAAAATTTGTTTGAGTTCTATTGGAGTCGAATTCGATTTAATAAGGTTTTTCAAAGTTTTTTGGAATTTATGGCAATTTCTGGGCATTTTTAAGTTTAAAGGATTGCCACGTCGGAGCCACGTGGGTGCCAAGTCAGAGCCACGTAGTGGCCATGTAGGCGCCAGAAGGATGGCCAATAGGCTCGTCAGAGCGGGGTGGCGCGCGGCCGGAGGGCATGCTGCCGGCGCTACGCGGGGAGGAAAACTCGCCGCGAGAGCAATGAAACGACATGCGCACTGAGGTGGAGGAGATGGAGGGGTTCGTGAGGTGGGGTTCTTTCTAGAAGACCATCGATGGCGAGAGGCGGTGGAGGGATGGTCTTCGGCGACGTCGAGATGATGGCTCAGAGCAGGAAATCGGGCTTCATTTTCTCGTAGAGCTTCAGGGAGACGTGGAGAAGGGCAGCATCAAGTCGAAGTTCGTCGGGGATGGCCGAAGGTAGAGGCTCGTCATGGAGGCGGCTTCGATGATCGGCGGCAATGGGTCGGGGCCAGGGAAAAGTAGAATGCCGGCGACTTTGGGTGGAGAAACAAAGGAAGAAAAGGTCAGAGAGATGCGCTAAGAGTTTGCGCTTGTGAGCAAAGAAGAGTGAGGCGACGAGGCTCAACAAGAATGATCAATTTGGCCAGCGGCGGAGGAGCTCACCAGAGGGGGGTCTGATGAGGACGTCACTCCTAAGGATATATGCAACACTCCTCCAATTCTGGACTTGCAAGGTCCAATGACTAGAGCTCGTGCACAACGATTAAATTTAGAGGTGTGCTCGTTCCTACATTCTTCATTATATGTCACTTTTGAGAATAGTTTGCTACCTAAAGATTATATTGTAATTAGGAACCATGGAGAGGAGCAGGAGATGATGGGAGAAGGACTTGGAGACGTGGAGGACCAGCAAGGATGTGGAAGCCAAGGTGGAGGCCCAACCAAAACCGACTTCGAGTGTGTTTTGCGGCTCATATCAAAATTCATCAGGAGTCATCGGGAATCGTCAAAACAAGAGAGAGTCCAGAATCTGTTTTGGTGCTGCATTGCCTGTTTTTGGCCTTTGGGCTTTGTATCTAGTTGAGCCCAATTAGGGGGCGTCCAGAGGGTCTTGCACGACCCTAGGGTCTTCATATACAGCCCAACGCACCATTAGGGTTCAGGTTTCGCCGTCATCACGGTTTGTGAGACCCCAACTTCGTGAGATTCATAATACATCTGCAATTGTGTTGCCTTCTTCTTTGTTCTTGCTTGTGTTCTTGATTCGCAGGCAGGGATTAGCCTTCTCGGCGAGGTCAATCGTTTTAGGACAGTTGATAACTAGAGGAGACGTCGTGCTGTGATTGCGAGGTTTAGAACGTGCTGTTCTGAAGCCGGATCGATTTGTGTGTCGCCTTCGACCAAATCAACGTATCTCGAACCTTTCGAAAGATCGGGAACCCTTGTCCACATCAAGTGGTAATCAGAGCTTCAGGTGCACCGTCAGGTTCACACTACCCTTAGTTAATTTTTTTTGTGTTCAACCTATCATCCACAGAAAAGAAAAAAAAAATTCCCCAAAGCCCATACGTGTTTAGCCTTTGCATATTTCAATTTCAGAGTCCGTAGTGTTGAGTTTGTGCCCTAGTTCTTATTTAGTCGCTGGTTTAGTTTGTGTTTTTTGTCATCAGTCATGTTTCCCTTGCAACTCTAGCCGCCATCCCCTTCACCATCCTCTGTTCTATCGGCTTTGTGTGCTAGGGTTGATTGATCGATACACCCACCCTAATCCCACCCTAAACCCACCCTCAAACACCTCAGACCAATCCCCACAAATTCCACTTTCCGCTGCATCCACGCCGCCAAAAAAAAAAATCTTACCCGATTCCAAACCCGACCCCTAACCCGAGTCGGGTTTCTCGAAAACCGACTCCGACCCCCCTTCGGTAAAACGGGCATAACTTTTCGCTCGGTTGTCCGTTTTGGCTGAAATGTTTACAGGAGATTCTTGACTCTAAGTTGAGCATACCCACACCTGGCTATGCCCTATGTGCCCCCGTCAAAAAATTCAAAAAAAATCGGGAAGATAAAGAAAAAATTCATTCAAGTTTAAACCTGACGTTTTCTGCAACTTCAATATTTTCTGTAGGCCACATCCTACCTCTGTTTGAGCTGAAATTTTTTGTGATTCTCCCCCATTGTTAGTGAGTTGGATACAAATATCAAAAAAATAAAATCAAAAAAAAAGAAATTTGGGATTTTTACTAGTGCTACATCTAGCCCCCTGCACTTTCTGGATTTGGCTGTTTTGCACTTAGCCCCCTGTTATCGCCTGTATGCCTTTGTCTCCTTGTTTCTACTTTGCTATCACTACTGTTTTAGGACATACTTAGACCAGCAGCTAGGGACATGTTACTTGGGCACTTATTCAGCTTTACTATCTGTTTTTGATTTGTGTTCCACTCACATATATATATTTGGCCTTCCTAGCTCTACATATTTCTTCTGGACAGCACATAGGTTCTTTTGTGACCCTTGCAATCATGGAACACACCTCCCTAGTATCCGTTGCTTTGTTTTTCAGAACTTTGCAAGAGCTTTGTAAGGAGTTTCCTTTTGCCGTGTTGAGAGGCACCACTGCTTAGTTGTTTTGTAGGGATAACTTTCACTGTTTGTTTCCTGTTTTGGTGTTTGTGATGGCAAGAAGTGATGACGGAGAGATGGCTTCCCCCTCACAATTTGCTTAGTGCATGAGCCAAGAGCAGCTCCAGAAGGCTTTGCAGGCTGCTCAGAGTGATTTGGCATAGACGATCACCAGAGCCGTTACTGATATGGTCAGCAAGCTTCACATCGGAGAATGCACCGAGCGGTTGGAGAAGCGGGTCTCTAAGTTAACCGATCAGGTTGTCCCATTAGAGACCGCCCCCAAGACTAATGATACGAACACTAATAACCACGACGTCAACGACGTCCATGATGAAGACACGGTGTATAAGGCTGATGGCACCGTGGATAGATCAACTACAAGGACTGCAAGATTACAACGTCGTTTGCACCATAATACTCATGGTATGGGTGGTTTCCATAACTACATTCGTCGTCCACACGGTATCTATGCTCCAGATGACCCGTATGCTAAAATTAAGTTTTCAATTCCTTTATTTTCGAGTCAGTATGATGGTGATGTTTATCTTGATTGGGAGATGACTGTAGAACAAAAATTTAATGCCCACCTTGTTCTTGAACAAAATAGAGTTAGACAAGCTACTAGTGAGTTTAAGGACTTTGCTATTGTTTGGTGGAGTGGTCTAGCTGCTGAAATTGATTTGCCTACTACTTGGGAAGAACTTAAGGTAGGAATGCGTGATCGTTTTGTTCCTCCTTCTTTTTATAGAGAGATTCGTAATAAACTGCAGCGTTTAGAACAAGGAGATAAAACTGTTCAGGAGTACTTTAGTGAGCTTCAGAAGGGTTTGATTCGTTGTGCCGTAGTTGAAAAAGTAGAGGATCAGATTTGTCGCTTTTATTCTGGTTTAAGAAAAGAAATTCAGGACATTCTTGATTATAAAGAATATTATACCCTCACCCAGTGTTTCCAGTATGCTATGCTTGCAAAGAAAGAATCACAGGGACTTTTCCAGGCTTTTGAGAAGTACAGCAAGTCAAGGAACTCCTACCCCCCACGCTCGACTGGGACTTCGGGGCTGCCCAGGCCATCTTTCCGGCTGCCCCCACCAGCAGCTACCAAGGGAACCAGTGTTGTTTCTACAGCCCCAAGATCAGCCCCTGCACCTTCTATGCGCTCAGGTAAAACTTCTGTGCAGGTACCAGCTAGTAGTGCCTCCTCTGTTGCTTCAACGGGGCGCACTACAGGGATTCAGTGCCACCGCTGCCATGGACTTGGTCATGTGCAGAATGATTGTCCAAGTAGGTGGGCATATGTGGCAATAGATGATGGTAGTTACATGAGCACCTCCAACGTGGAGGATGAGGAGGAGGACGTCGCTGCCACCAGCAGTGACCTCATCCTTGGAGGCGGAGACACCATGGGATACATGAACATTATTGTTTAACGTGTCCTTAGTACTCAAGTTCATCAGCCAGCGACGATGCAGCGCCACAACTTGTTCCAGATTTTCTTCGTCATCAAGAACCGCCGAGCAGGTGTCGTCATTGATGGAGGGAGCTGCAATAACTTGGTGAGTTCTGATGTGGTCAACAAGCTTGCTTTGACCACATGCCCACATCCACATCCATACTACATTCAGTGGTTAAACGACTCTGGAAAAGCTAAGGTAATACAAACTTGCAGAGTTCCTTTTTCCATTGGTTCTTATGTGGATTCTGTTGATTGTGATGTCGTACCCATGCAAGCATGTTCACTTTTATTGGGTAGACCTTGGGAATTTGATAATGATGTTGTACACCATGGTAGAAGTAATAAATACACTTTTATGCATAAAGGAACTAAAATTACTTTGTTACCAATGACCCCTGCTAAAATTGTACAAGCTGATTTAGAAAGAGCTACTAGTTTAAAAAATAAAGGTCCTGAAATTCAACAACCTATTAATTCTAATTCTACACCTAGTAATGTTAATGATTCTTCAAGTTCTAAGGGTGCTGGAATTAAATTACAAGGTCGTTCATGTCTTGCAACAAAATCTGAGCTTGCTGAAATTTCTGATAATGATGATATTTGCTATGCTTTGATATGCAAAGAAGCTTTGTTTTCACTTAATGATATTCCTTCTAGTGCTTTGTCTCCTGTTGTCACTAACCTTTTGCATGAGTATGAGGATGTTTTTCCAGCTGAGATACCCCCAGGATTGCCACCTTTGAGAGGAAATGAGCATCAAATTGATTTGATTCCGGGTGCTACTTTGCCAAACCGTGCTGCTTATAGGACCAACCCTGAGGAGACTAAGGAGATACACTGACAAGTTCAAGACCTTTTGGATCGTGGGTATGTTCGTCAATCACTTAGTCCTTGTGTTGTCCCTGTACTTTTGGTTCCTAAGAAAGATGGTACTTGGCGTATGTGTGTAGATTGTAGAGCCATTAATAATATTACTATTAGGTATCGTCATCCTATTCCTAGGCTAGATGACATGCTTGATGAGTTATGTGGTGCTATAATTTTCACTAAAATTGATTTGCGTAGTGGCTACCATCAAATTAGAATGAAACTTGGAGACGAATGGAAAACAGCTTTCAAAACTAAATTTGGATTATATGAGTGGTTAGTAATGCCTTTCGGTTTAACTAATGCACCTACTACTTTCATGCGCTTGATGAATGAGGTTTTAAGAGCTTTCATTGGCAAATTTGTGGTAGTTTACTTTGATGATATATTGATTTATAGCAAATCCATAGATGAACATATGAATCATTTGCGTGCTATTTTTGATGCTTTACGAGATGCACGTTTATTTGGTAACCTTGAGAAGTGCACCTTTTGCACGAATCAAGTCTCTTTTCTTGGCTATGTTTTGACTCCACAGGGAATTGAGGTGGATGAGGCGAAGATTGAAGCCATAAAGAGCTGGCCTGTACCAAAAACTATCACACATGTGAGGAGTTTTCTTGGTCTTGCAGGTTTCTACCGCCGCTTTGTCAAAGATTTCAACACCATTGCTGCACCTTTGCATGAGTTGATAAAGAAGGGCCTTGATTTCCATTGGGGTAAGGTACATCATGAGTCTTTTGATGCTTTGAAGGATAAACTTACACATGCACCATTGCTGCAATTACCTAATTTTGATAAGATTTTTGAGCTTGAATGTGATGCTAGTGGTATAGGCATTGGTGGTGTTTTGATGCAAGATAGTAAACCTGTTGCATACTTTAGTGAGAAAATTACTGGGCCTGTTTTGAATTACTCCACGTATGATAAGGAATTGTATGCACTTATACGTTGTTTAGAGACGTGACGTCATTATTTGTTGCCCAAATAATTTGTTATTCATTCTGATCATGAATGACTTTAGTATATTCGTTCTCAATGTAATTTGAACCGTAGACATGCTAAATGGATTGAGTTTATTGAGTCTTTTTCTTACATTATTAAACATAAGAAAGGGAAGGATAATGTGATTGCTGATGCTTTATCTAGGCGCTATACTTTATTGTCTCAACTTGATTGTAGAATTTTTGGACCTGAGGCTATTAAAGAACAATATGCTGCTGATGTTGATTTTAAAGATGTATTGCTGCATTGTAAAGAAGGTCGTGCATGGAACAAATTTGTGTTGACTGATGGCTTCTTGTTTAGAGCTAACCGCCTATGCATTCCAGTTGGTTCCGTTCATCTTTTGTTGTTACAGGAGGCGCATGGAGGTGGATTGATGGGTCATTTTGGTGCCAAGAAGACGGAGGATATTTTGGCCACACACTTCTTTTGGCCAAGGATGAGGAAATATGTTGAGCGTTTTGTTGCTCGCTGCACTACATGTCAAAAAGCTAAGTCTCGCTTGAATCCACATGGTTTATATATGCCACTTCCTGTTACTTCTATTCCTTGGGCGGATATTTCTATGGACTTTATTTTAGGACTGCCTAGGACTAAGAGGGGGAGTGATAGTATTTTTGTTGTTGTGGATAGATTTTCTAAGATGGCACACTTTATACCATGTCATAAGACTGATGATGCTAGTTATATTGCTGACCTCTTTTTCAAAGAAATTGTACGTTTGCATGGTATGCCTTCTACTATTGTTTCAGATCGTGATGCAATATTCTTTAGTCACTTTTGGCGCACGCTTTGGAATAAGTTGGGTACAAAGTTGCTGTTTTCTACAACTTGTCACCCACAAACTGATGGACAAACTGAGGAGGTGAACCGCACTTTGGGTACTATGTTGAGAGCTATTTTGAATAAAAATTTGAAGCAATGGGAAGAATGTCTGCCTTATGTTGAGTTTGCATATAATTGGGCAACACATTCTACTACCAAGGTAAGTCCTTTCAAGGTAGTGTATGGTTTTGATCCCCGTACTCCACTTGATATACTCCTTTACCTATTCATGAGAGAGTTCATGTTGATGCTATGGAGCGTGCTGAATTTATTTTGAAAATGCATGAGACCACTAGACTTAGCATTGAAAAGATGAATGAAAAGTATAAAATTGCTGGTAGTAAAGGTAGAAAAGAAGTAAAACTTGATGTAGGAGATTTAGTATGGTTACACTTGAGAAAGGATAGATTTCCAGATTTGAGAAAGTCTAAATTAATGCCTAGAGCTGATGGTCCTTTCAAAATAATTGAGAAGATTAATGATAATGCATACAAACTTGAGTTGCCTCCCGAGTTCGGGGTTAGTCCTACTTTTAACATTTCAGATTTGAAATCATACTTGGGAGAAGAGAATGAGCTTGAGTCGCGGACGACTCCACTTCAAGAGGGGGAGGATGATGAGGACATCACTCCTAAGGATACATGCAACACTCCTCCAATTCTGGACTTGCAAGGTCCAATGACTAGAGCTCGTGCACGACGACTAAATTTAGAGGTGAGCTCGTTCCTACATTCTTCATTATATGTCACTTTTGAGAATAGTTTGCTACCTAATGATTATATTGTAATTAGGAACCATGGAGAGGACCAGGAGATGATGGAAGAAGGACTTGGAGACGTGGAGGACCAGCAAGGATGTGAAAGCCAAGGTGGAGGCCCAACCAAAACCGACTTCGAGTCTGTTTCGGGCTCAGGACCAGTCTGCACTAAAACGGAGGCCCAGGACGCATACGGACTCGGATTTGGATGTTCTACATATGCACGGAAAGATAAGAAGAAGACCTTTCCAATGCCACCTGTCTCATATCAAAATTAATCAGGAGTCATCGGGAATCGTCGAAACAAGAGAGAGTCCAGAATCTGTTTTGGTGCTGCGTCGCCTGTTTTTGGCCTTTGGGCTTTGTATCTAGTTGAGCCCAATTAGGGGCTCGTCCAGAGGGTCTTGCACGACCCTAGGGTCTTCATATACAGACGCCACCGCACCATTAGGGTTCGGGTTTTGCTTAGATTATTCTGTTCATAATAGTTTCGCCGTCATCACGGTTTGTGAGACCCCAACTTCGTGAGATTCATAATACATCTGCAATTGTGTTGCCTTCTTCTTTGTTCTTGCTTGTGTTCTTGATTCGCAGGCAGCGATTAGCCTTCTCAGCGAGGTCAATCGTTTTAGGACGGTTGATAACCAAAGGAGACGTCGTGCTGCGATTGTGGGGTTTAGAACGTGCTGTTCTGAAGCCGGATCGATTTGTGTGTCGCCTCCGACCAAATCAACATATCTTGAACCTTTCGAAAGACTGGGAACCCTTGTCCACATCAGGGTCGCCTCTGTTTTTCTTGCGATTCAACCAATGCGCGAGGAGAAACGGTCCAGCAGGGGCATAGGAAGGGAGGAGAGGTCTATGCGTAGTGAATTGAGGCGTAGCGTGCAAGAGAGTGGCAGCAGCGGCCGAACAGCAAGCTTTGAAGTGGGAATGGCAATTGAGCAGAGGGCAGAAGGGAGGAAATGAGAGAGAGCAGGGAGTAGCGGCCGAGTTATGGCGATGCGTGTGAGGCTCGGGGTGTGCTACGTTATTGCATAGAGGGGAGAGGGCAAGTGGGGTGAGAGAGCGGGAAGAGTGGGCGGAATTGAAGTCCTTGTCGGCCGGTCATGTCGCTGGTGTACAGGCGGGAGAAGGGAGAAACGCTCTATTGGGCGAGCGCGCGGCTGAGAAGACAGGTCGAGAGAGCAGAGGGGTGGTAGGCGCGCTGTAGCAGTGGGGAGTTCCGAGGTGGGGTTGGCGTGCGGGGGAGGGTGAGCGGAGGGCTGGCGTGTGCATCGGGCGGCTCTGCGCCAGTGAGGGGAAGGAGAAGAAGATTTTGCTCTGAACCCCGTAAGTTATTTGATTCTTTGTAGAACAGTCCCCGGTCAATGGCATTTCCAAAACAAATAGCTAGGGAGCTCCTAAAATCATGGAATTTTGTACAAAGGCCCTTGGAGATATTTTTGGGGCTCTGGTGGAACCCATTTGATCAGAATTGTTCTGGAGGTTTTTCTATTTAAGTTCAAATTTGAAGAGTTCCTAGGTTTCAATTAATTATTTGGGGTATTTCCACAATTGGTAAAATGCTCATTAAATTCATAAAATTCTATTTTAATATTACTAATATGATTATGAATTTATATGGCATATGTTATATATAATAAAAATTTTATTTGGCTCACAATTGGTTTGCAGGGTTTCTAGTTACCTAGAAATAATTCAATAGTTAGGCTCTATCATTTCATGCTATATTTTCATGATTTGTGCTCTTCATGTTTGTTAAATTAAGGTGAGACACCTGGGGTGTCACAGGGAGGCGCGCTGGAACCGGATGGGAGGAGCCCACCGCCGTCGCCGAGCTGGAAGGAAAGGGAGGGCCGTCAGATCCAGACGGGAGGAGCCCATCGCCGCCACCGAGCTAGAAGGAGGGGGATGGCCACAATCGCCGAGCTCGAGTTGTCGGGGAGGGGGAGCACCAGACCCGAGAAGGTGGGGGAGGAGCCCGAGCGGCGGATCTCGTTGGGCATAAGAGAGAGAGAGAGAGAGAGAGAGAGAGAGAGAAAGAGAGAGAGAGAGAGAGAGAGAGAGAGAGAGAGTCGATGCACCTAGGGGCCGGATCCGAAAGGGGATGAGAGAGGCGCCGGATTCAGAGTGGAGCCCGCCACCACCGCCGAGCTCAAAGGAGGAAGAGGGCTGCCAGATCTCAATGGGAGGAGCCCGTCGTGGCCACCGAGCTCGATGGCGGGGGAGGGGCGCTGAATCCAGATGGGAGGATCCCACCACCGCTGTCGAACATGATGAGGGGGAGGGGCGCCAGATCCAGATAGGAGGAGCCAGTCACCGCCATCGAACTTGAAGGCGGGGGAGGGGCACTGGATCCAGATGGGAGGAGCCTGCCACCATTGCCGAGCTTGACGAAAAAGGAGGGCTGCTGAATCAGAACGGGAGGAGCCCGTCACCGCCGCCGAGTGCGAAGGAGGGAGAGGAGCGCCAGATCTGGGCAGGAGGAGCCCGCTGCTGCTGCCGAGCTCGATGGAGGGGGAGGGGCATCGAATCCAGACATGAGGATCCCGCCGCCGCTGCCGAGCTTGATGGAGGGAGAGGGGCGCCGGATCTAGACGGGAGGAGCCCGTCACCACCGCCGAGCTCGAAGGAGGGGGAGGGGCACTGGATCTGGATTGGAGGAGCCCGCCACCATCACTGAGCTTGAAGGAAAGGGAGGGCCGTCGGATCCAGACAGGAGGAGCCCATCGCCGCCACCGAGCTAGAAGGAGGGGGAGGGGCACCAGATCAAAATGGGAGGAGCCCGCCACCATCATTGGGCTTGAAGGAGCAGGAGGGCCACCGTGGGAATCGGAAGAATTTCTGAGTACTCATTACCCGGAATTCTGGTCTTCATTCATAGGTAAATTTTTGCCCTCTCTAGTCTGCCTTGTTCTTAATCTCGGGACGAGATTTCCTTAAGGAGGGAGGGCTGTGACACCCAGATGTCCCGTTTCTTGCTTAGCACAAATTGCCAAAATTTTGAACTCAAGTTGAGCATGAAATAATGGGAGCAAGTTAAAAATGGAATTTTCTCAAGCCAAAATAAAACCCTGCAAGCAAAAACTTTGAAACAATTTAAATCTCTATAAACCATGGGCCAAATAATTACATCAGAATTATCGTAATAATAAAATAGAATTTTGGGCCAAAAATCAAAATTTTATTCCAATAGGAAATCAATCAAATAAATGGTTTAACCCTAGAATTGATTTAACTTTAATTAATAATTCCAATTAAATTATTTCTTGTCTGACCAAAAATACTTCACAAATGAATTGCTCTATCTTAATTAACCCACTGCTCAAATTTCAGTTTAATTGGAATTAAGGAAGTAATTTAAATCAATTAAAACTGAACCAGGGACCTCTTTCCAATCTTTTTGAAATCTTGGGGTCCTTTCTGCAAAAATCCATGTCTTCTTTCTCCCGTCGCCTCTCCCGCGCGCGTGCCCACGTGATTCCCTACCACCGCCTCGGTACTCGCCGCCCCGCCGCGAGGTCGCGTCCCATCCCTGCGCGCATCTCCCCGCAGCTCGCCGCTACCCGCCATGGCTCCGTGTTTCTTTTCCCTGCCCGAAGCCAGCACAGTCCTACCGCCATGGCCATTGGCCGAAGCTCCGACCGATTCCCAGCACCAGCCGCTCTCGCCGTGCGTGACCGCCCTATCCTCTCGCCTCTGCTCCCTTTTTCTCGTGCTGCCGCTAGCTGCCGATGCTCCGCGTCCCCTTCGCCTCTGCCCAAGGCAATGCTGCATCGCCGCATCGCTTCTCTCTGCCGCGCTCCTCGTTTCCTGGCTCCTGACTGCTCCTCGTCGCCCGGCATCGCCAGAGCCCGCGCGTGATCGCCCGTCACCTCACCCTGCCCTCCTCCCTTGCTGCACGCCGCTACCGACCAAGCAAGCGAGTTGCTTTTCCCCTGCCACGCTCTGCCTCTGCTGCCGCACTGCGCTGCTTTCTCCCCCACGCCAACGGCTCCCCGAGCCCCGGCATTGCTCCAGCCACGCGTGTGCACCTGCCTCCAGTGTCCAACCAAGCAACCGAGCCCCTTCGCCTATAAATACCCCTCTGTTCACTCCTTTCTCCCCCAACCATCTTCCGCCATTGCCGGAGTCGAACTCGAGCTCATTTCCCGGCCAAATCCCTCACCCCCGAGCCACAACGAAAGCACTAGCAAACGCGCCTATCTTCCTACTGCTTTCTCACGCAATAGCTCACGCAATCTTTCGGTGAGCTCAAACAATTTGAAGAATCTCCGAACCCTATTCCCCGACGGCCACCGATGACGCGCTCCCGAATTCCGACGACTCTGGTGAACCCCGTCTCCCTTTCTTCTTCTCATTGATGCGCAAGCTTCTTATGATCACTCCTGACCCCTCGCTTCTTTGATTCCTCAAGCAAGAACGCCGGCCTTGAACATTTCCCCGGTCGATCCTCTCTACGACGCCGTGTTTGTGCCGCCTCCACGGTAAGCCCTACCTTCCGGCCTTCCCCGATGGTCGGCGACCTGATGCCGATCCCCTCCGTGCCCTCGTGATGCTGTAGAAGCCGGCCGTAGTCGGTTTGCTGCCCCGAGTCCACCCCGTGACATCGCCCGACCTCCTCTCTCCGCCGCCGCTCATCGCTGACCCATCTCCGGTAAGATTCCAATGTCGCAAACCCCCCTAGTCTCCTTGCCTCGTCACGCACATTATTTTTCCACTCCCACGGTGAGGTTTTGTCGCCCACCGTCGCCAGCGGCGAGCCCTCCGGCATGCCCTGCCGCACGCCGCCGCGCTCCAGCGAAGCTGACTGGCAGCTGAGCTGGCATCGAGTTGGCGCTGATGTGGCTGCCACATGGCACTGACGTGTCAATTGTTTAAACCCAGGAAATACCGGAAAGCTGATGGAACTTCAAAAATGCATAGTAAATTCATTTTAAGTCCAAATGACCTCAAATAAATTTTGTTAGCTTCATAATAATGTGCCTTATTTTAATAAAATAATAACCAACTGCCTCTGTTAATATAATTTAGTTAATTAAATAACTTGTCCAAACAACAAATAAATCCTTAATAATTCTAGGAATGGAAATTAATTCTGATCTTTTGCATGCACTGTTGCTTCATGTTAATGAATCAACCTGATTTTTGGCTAAGTCAAATCTGCAGTATTTAATATTCTATTAATTAAGTAATGCTTTAACTTGAAAAAATGCTAGTAAATAAAATAATACTGTCCAGACGCTATAACTTGGTAAAAATGCACTTCATATATGTCTCTGTTCATGATAAATCACTCAAGTCCAGAATCATCTTGTTACTATTTTAAATTGTTTAATTGTTCTCAAGCTATAACAATCCTAATTAAAATGATCCACCCACGTGTTGCCGAGCTTGAAGGACAGGGTGGCCCGCCGGATCCGGATGGGAGGAGCCCGTCACCGCCATCGAGCTCAAAGGAGGGGGAGGGGTGTTGGATCTGAATGGGAGGAGCCCGCCGCCATCGTCGGGCTTGAAGGAGGGGTAGGGTCACCGTCGCCGAGCTCGAGTCATCGGGGAGGGGAAGCGTCGGACCCGAGTAGGAGGGGGAGGAGCCCGAGTGGCAGATCTCGATGGGCATAAGAGAGAGAGAGAGAGAGAGGAGAGAGAGAGAGAGAGAGAGAGGTGATACAACTAGGGGCCGGATCCGAAGGGGGATGAGAGAGGCGCCGAATTCAGAGTGGAGCCCACCGCCGCCACCAAGCTCGAAGGAGGGAGAGGAGCACTAGATCTGGGCGGCAGGAGCCCGTCGCCACCACCAAGCTCGATGGAGTGGGAGGGGCGCAGAATCTAGATGGGAGGATCCCGCCGCCGCTATCGAGCTTGATTGAGGGGGAGGGGCGTCGGATCCAGATGGGAGGAGCCTGTCGCCACTCCTGAGCTCAAAGGAGGGGGAGGGGTGGCGGATACGGATGGGAGGATCCCGCTGCCGTCGCCGAGCTTGAAGGACAGGGTGGCCTGCCGGATCCGGATGGGAGGAGCCCATCACCGCCACCGAGCTCGAAGGAGGGGGAGGGGCGTTGGATCTGAATGGGAGGAGCCCGCTGCCATCGTGGGGCTTGAAGGAGGGGGAGGGTCACCGTCGCCGAGCTCGAGTCATCGGGGAGGGGAAGCGCCGGACCCGAGAAGGAGGGGGAGGAGCCCGAGCGGCAGATCTGGTTGGGCATAAGAGAGAGAGAGAGAGGAGAGAGAGAGAGAGAGAGAGAGGCGATGCACCTAGGGGCCGGATCCGAAGGGGGATAAGAGAGGCGCCAAATTCAGATTGGAGCCCACCGCCGCCGCCAAGGTCGAAGGAGGGAGAGGGGCGCTAGATCTGGGCGCCAGGAACCCGTCGCCGCCGCCGAGCTCGATGGAGTGGGAGGGGCACCGAATCTAGACGGGAGGATCCCACCGCCGCTGTCGAGCTTGATTGAGGGGGAGGGGCGTTGGATCCAGATGGGAGAAGCCTATAGCCACTGCTGAGCTCGAAGAAGGGGGAGGCGTGGCGGATCCGGATGGGAGGATCCCGCCGCCGTCGCCGAGCTTGAAGAAATGTGTGGCCCGTCGGATCCGAACGGGAGGAGCTCGTCACCGCCACCAAGCTCGAAGGAGGGGGAGGGGCGTTGTATCTGAATGGGAGGAGCCCGCGCCATCGTCGGGCTTGAAGGAGGGGGAGGGTCACCGTCCCCGAGCTTGAGTCATCGAGGAGGGGAAGCGCCAAACCTGAGAAGGAGGGGGAGGAGCCCGAGAGGCGGATCTCGTTGGGCATAAGAGAGAGAGGGGAGAGAGAGAGAGAGAGAGAGAGAGAGAGAGAGGCGATACACCTAGGGGCTGGATCCGAAGGGGGATGAGGGAGGCGACGAATTCGAAGTGGAGCCCACCGCCACCGCCAAGCTCGAAGAAGGGAGAGGGGTGCTAGATCTAGGCGGCAGGAGGCCGTCACCGCTACCGAGCTCGATGGAGTGGGAGGGGCGCCGAATCTAGATGGGAGGATCCCGCTGCCACTACCGAGCTTGATTGAGGTGGAGGGGCATCGGATCTAGATGGGAGGAGCCTATCGCCACTACCGAGCTCAACGGAGGGGGAGGGGTGGCGGATCCAGAAGGGAGGATCCTGCTGTCGTCGTTGAGCTTGAAGGACAGGGTGGCCCACCGGATCCGGATGGGAGGAGCCCGTCACCGCCACCGAGCTCGAAGGAGGGGGAGGGGCGTTGGATCTGAATGGGAGGAGCCCGCCGCCATCGTCGGGCTTGAAGGACGGGGAGGGTTAGCGTCGCCGAGCTTGAGTCATCAGGGAGGGGAAGCGCCGGACCCGAGAAGGAGGGGTAGGAGCCCGAGTGGCAGATCTCGTTGGGCATAATAGAGAGAGGGGAGAGAGAGAGAGAGAGAGAGAGAGAGAGAGAGAGAGAGAGAGAGAGAGGCGATACACCTAGGGGCCAGATACGAAGGGGGATGAGAGAGGCGCCAAATTTGGAGTGGAGGCCACCGCCGCCACCAAGCTCAAAGGAGGGAGAGGGGTGCTAGATCAGGGCGGCAGGAGCCCGTCGCCACCGCTGAGCTTGATGGAGTGGGTAGGGTGCCGAATCAAGATGGGAGGATCCCGTCGCCGCAGTCGAGCTTGATTGAGGGGGAGGGGCGTGGGATACAGATCGGAGGAGTTTGTCCCCACTACCGAGCTCGAAGGATGGGGAGGGGTTGCAGATCCGGATAGGAGGATCCCGCCACCGTCGCCGAGCTTGAAGGAAAGGGTGGCCCATCGGATCCAGACGGGTGGACCCCGTCGCCGCCTTCAAGCTCGAAGGAGGGGGAGGGGCATTGGATCTGAATGGGAGGAGCCCGCCGCCATCGTCAGGCTTGAAGGAGGGGTAGGGTCACCATCGCCGCGCTCGAGTAATCGAGGAGGGCAAGCGCCGGACCCGAGAAGGAGGGGGGGGGGAGTCCGAGCGGCGGATCTCCTTGGGCATAAGAGAGAGAGAGAGAGAGAGATAGAGAGAGAGAGAGACGATACACCTAGGGACCGGATACGACGGGGGATGAGAGAGGCGATGAATTTGGAGTGGAGCCCACCGCCACCGCCAAGCTCGAAGGAGGGAGAGGGGCGCTAGATCTGGGCGGCAGGAGCCCGTCGCTGCTTCTGAGCTCGATGGAGTGGGAGGGGCGCCGAATCTAGACGGGAGGATCCCGTCGCCTCTATCGAGCTTGATTGAGGGGGAGGGGTGTCGGATCTAGATGGGAGGAGCCTATCGCCACTGTCGAGCTCAAAGGAGGGGGAGGGGTGGCGGATCCGGATGGGAGGATCCTGCCGCCGTCGCCGAGCTTGGAGGACAGGGTGGCCCACCGGATCCGGATGGGAGGAGCCCGTCACCGCCACCGAGCTCAAAGGAGGGGGAGGGGCGTTGGATCTGAATGGGAGGAGCCCGCCGCCATCGTCGGGCTTGAAGGACGGGGAGGGTTAGCATCGCCAAGCTTGATTCATCAGGGAGGGGAAGCGCCGGACCCGAGAAGGAGGGGGAGGAGCCCGAGTGGCAGATCTTGTTGGGTGTAAGATAGAGAGAAAGGAGAGAAAGAGAGAGAGAGAGAGAGAGAGAGAGAGAGAGAGAGGCGATACACCTAGGGGCCGGATCCGAAGAGGGATGAGAGAGGCGCCGAATTCGGAGTGGAGCCCACCGCCGCCACCAAGCTCGAAGGAGGGAGAGGGGCGCTAGATCTGGGCAGTAGGAGCCCGTCGCCACCGCCAAGCTCGATGGAGTGGGAGGGGCGCCAAATCTAGACGGGAGGATCCCGCTGCCGCTACCGAGCTTGATTGAGGGGGAGGGGCGTCGGATCTAGATGGGAGGAGCCTGTCGCCACTGCCGAGCTCAAAGGAGGGGGAGGGGTGGCGGATACGGATGGGAGGATCCCGTTGCCATCATCGAGCTTGAAGGACAGGGTGGCCCGCCGGATCCGGATGGTAGGATCCCGTCATCGCCACCGAGCTCAAAGGAGGGGGAGGGGCATTGGATCTGAATGGGAGGAGCCCGCCGCCATCATTGGGCTTGAAGGAGGGGGAGGGTCACCATCGCCGAGCTCGAGTCATCGGGGAGGGGAAGCGCCGGACCCGAGAAGGAGGGTGTGACAACCCTACTCCGAGAAGTAGAGTATGTCGTACAGGATCGCCTCGGGAGATGGTTAACGAAGTAACCATACACAACATTCACACATGAACATGCATCATTTACAACATTACATCACTTAGGTGCATAATATTACAACTCCAGAGGTAAAATATAATTAAGTTCAGATCTGAATACATATGTCCTTAGTACATATTACAAAAATTTGCGGAAGCGGTGAAACGACAAAACACGACGTTTAGTCCTACGTGAACCATGCCGGCCCATTCGATGGTCCAGTTCGGAGGCTCCTCACCTTCCCACACAATCTTATTACAACAATTACAATAGGTCGCTTGAGGAAAACCTGAAAAACAACATCAACACAAAGCCCGAGTATCTAACATACTCCGCAAGACTTACCCGTCAAAAGGTTTACTAAAACCGACTCCTAGCATGCAGGGGGCTGACCAGGTTTATTTGACAACTGCATAAAAGCTCCTATTAGTTCTATGCTGCACTTTCCATTTCCTTAAACAAGATTTTACTTTGCTTATTATAGAACCCAACTACGGTGAGTCTAGCTAGCTGCTAAGACATGAATATAGCTAAAGAGCAATACATCATAGCAACATGTATCCAAGCATAAGTAAATTTCAGAAACTTAACCACAACTTTACTACCTAACACATCATTTCCGCTGCTCAAACAAGAGGTACTCATAACCGCGAGGGACGGCAATTCGAATTGATTTACATCCTGCAGGGAAAACCCAAATACACGGCATACACATCATTTAAGAACACGTATGGCCACCATTCACAAGATTGCTATAAAGTCGATCCGGGGCCATCGATCCCGAGTACACGTCCTCCCCGCGATACAATACTTCGTATCCGAGGCTTAACCCATGCACTCTCCAGCGGTCCTCAAACCCGTGCAACCACCGTGCTGATCACATCACCTCTGGATCGATGAGTATGGCCGTCCAACAATACGGCGCCCAAGTTACTAGGTTTACCAATTCCCATATTAAAGGTATGCACTTGGTACGGTTCAATACTTGTTCACGGAGTTGCAACGATAGGTGCTCCATTTTATCAAGTTCATCATCCAAGTGAATCATAGTTGAATCTAGAACCTACCGTTGACTCCACGAGTTTAAGCATAGCATTTGCTAACGGAAAAGCTTGCTAACGTACTAATCATAGGTCCTTGCTAGAGTATGCAAGTGTGTTTCATCCAAGTCCTACACTTAATGCACAATACAATACTCCTACTTGTGATAAAGTAAAAGGACTCGAATGACAAAACTGGGTTATGCACCGGGGCTTGCCTTGGGTGTGATCGTAGTTAGAGTCTTCACCAAGGTGCACTTCAGCTCCTTGCTGGTCCGGTGTGATCTCCTCGGTCTCGATCCCTATATGGAATGGACATGCATTAATGCCAAGGAATACACAAGGTTTCATGGAGTTTTCCTTAACTAAAGATGGAATGCATGGCATGACAATTCATGGCACTTCCTCAGCAAATAAAAATTTATGACTAATCATTTATTCATGAATGTGTGCACACCTAGGTGTGACATGGTAACTACTGAATTTTTGAAGGGGACAAACTTCTAATTACTAGAATGCAACTTTTAATTATCCCACTCTTAGTGTAAGTCTACTTTAACATGAGCATGGCCTAGATGTTGATTAACTGACCTCACATGCTGATGAGGATATGACAGTGTAGTACTTAGGGTCAAATTTTTGAAAGTTCATTTTTGAGCCACTTAGCTAAAGTGACCATGTACAAAGTAACACTATACCTAGACATGGCATTTTTTAAGCAAATTAGGGTTGTGAAATGCTTATTGAGCAAATTTCATGAATTTACCATTTACACATAGTTACTTATGAATTTATTAAGCAAATTAGGGTTGTGAATTTGATGGATTAAATAAATTAATTTACTGAATAAACATGGACTTGAACCTGTTTTTCTGGTAGAGCAAGATTTTAGGAGTTGAACAAAATTAATTTCACAATTTTTGGCCTTGTATTTCTCGAGATATTGAATTTTGAAGTTTATTCAAAGTTCATTGTTATTTACAGTTTTGCCACTGGGTTCAAATTTTTCCAGGCGCGCGCGCGTACCCGCGCGGCTGATCTGCGGCACGGCCGGGGCTCGCGAGATACTCGAATGATCTCCATGTCGAGGGGATCTCGTGGAGGGGGTCGGAGGGGAGAGGGTCTCACCGGAGGTGGCCGGCGACGACGCGTGGCGGCAGAGGCAACTCCGGCGAGGTCCACGCGACGGTGCCAAGGGAGAGGGAGGCCAGGGTTCAGTCGACGAGCTTCACGGTGGTCCGGGGACGGTCGGCGTAGAGGAACTCGTCGAGGGGGAAGGCCAGAGCAGGGTTCCCGTCGGCGAGGTGGGGCGGTTTCGGCGGCGGCGGTCTTTTCTCCTCGAATTCCGGCGAGGGCACTGCACAGGGGAGGGAGGGAGTCAGAGGGGAGTGGGGTGGAGTCCATGCGCGTCGATTTGCGAAGAAAGAGGGGATGGAGAGCTGGCCTAGGCAGAGCTCGGGGCGGCGACGGCCATGGCAGCCAGAGCAGGGCACTGGCTAGGTTTTCCGCCGGGGAGAGGAAGAGGAAGTGAGTGCCGGTGCTCGGGGGTGCTCGGGAGGGTGTGAGAGCCGGTTGCGAGTTGAGAGAGTGAGGGAAGTGAGGCTGGTGTGCTGCTGCTGCCGCTGCTCCCCTTTTGACTCGGCCGACGGAGTGATGGCCGAGAGCGGGTGAGAGAGGAAGAGAGAGGGAGGGAGGGTCGCGCTGTCGGCAGGGGAGTGGCTGCCGGCGGTGGGCGGCTTCAATTCCCGGCCAGTGGCATAGGGCGGCGAGTTGGCAGCGCAGTGGCCGGCATGGGGCGACAGGAAATGGCGGTGGCGACAGTGTCCCGGTACAACCCGGTGTCGAGTTGGAATTGGCTAGGGGGAGAGGAAGCTTGACCCGAGTTTTGACCCTGGACCCTTACTCGGGTTTGGTGAATTTCGCCACGTTCCCATATTCCAAATTGGACACAAATTTTTTTGTGGGCTCAGGAAAACGTGTACTCCAACTTTTCGTTTGGGTGAACCAGCTAAATCTGCTTTGATAAATTATGAAAATTCCAAACCTGAAATACACTTTTCTTAATTTGGGGGAATTTTTAAGGGTATCAGTTGGTTACCAAAAATTCTGGTAAAATTCTCAAAATTCTCTTTTGTGGTGGCCATTCAGAATATGGAAATATATTGGGGTACTTCTATGGGTTTTGGTAATGTTTGTGAATGACCCATATTTGATTATTCTGGAATTTAATTAAATAGTTTTCCTCACTTCATTCTTCGGCACATGGGTTAATTCTACTTTTGCTTCGCCCTTGCTTGGTGTTAGGTTTAGAAAATTTCATTTTGTGACATGGGATGTCACAGCACACCCCCCTTAAGGAAATATCGTCCCGAGATTTGCAAAAGAATAAACAAGAGGGAGGGGTGCGGATGGTTACCGGTTTTGTGAGGCCAAGAATTCTGGAAAGTTGGCCTTCAGAAACTCCTCTTGTTCCCGTGTGGCTTCCTCTTCAGTATGGTTACTCCATTGCACTTTGTAGAAGGTGATAGTGCGGCTGCGGGTTACTCGGTCCTTTTGATCAAGGATGCGAACGGGGTATTTGGGGTAGGAGAGGTCTTCCTCCAATTGCTCGGTGTTGGCGATAACCACGTCGATCAGAGGCTTCAAACATCTCTTGAGTTGGGAGACATGGAAGACGTTGTGCACCCGCTCAAGATTTTCCGGTAGTTGCAACCGATAAGCGACGGCGCTATGCTTTTCCGTGATCGGAAAAGGTCCGATATAGCGGGGTGCTAATTTCCCTTTGATTCCGAGACGAGCTACACCTTTGTTGGGAGAAACCCGAAGATAGACATGATCTCCCTTTTCGAACTCCAATGGACGTCTCCTTTTATTAGAGTAACTCATTTGGCGGGATTGCGCGGCCTTCATGTTAGCTTGGATTTGTCACACCTTCTCTTCGGCATGCGTGACCAGATCGGGACCGAAAGTAATTCTTTCTCCCGACTCTGACCAATTCAGCGGGGTTCGACACGAGTGACCGTACAAAGCTTCAAATGGCGACATTCCCAAACTTTCTTGATAACTATTGTTGTAGGAGAATTCAGCAAATGGGAGGCAAGATTCCCAATTTCCACAATTGTCTAGCACACAAGCTCTTAATAAATCTTCCAAATATTGATTTAGTCTCTCGGTTTGTCCATCGGTTTGTGGATGATAAGCGGAACTGCAGATGAGAGTGGTGTCAAGACAAGCGTGCAATTGCTCGCAAAAACGAGCAATAAATTGGGGGCCTCGATCGGAGATGATCGTCTTGGGCACACCGTGCGAGCATAGAATCCGCACAATGTAGAGCTCGGCATATTGCTTAGTAGAGTAGGTTGTATGGACGGGGATAAAATGAGCAGATTTGGTCAACCTATCCACAATAACCCATATGGAATCGTGCTTCTTAGGTGTGAGGGGTAGTCCAACGATGAAGTCCATAGCAATGTCTTCCCATTTCCAAGCGGGGATTTTCAATGGGTGTAAAAGACCGGAAGTTCTCAAATGATCGGCCTTCACACGTTGGCAAGTGTCACATTCGGAGACATAACGAGCAACCTCTTGTTTCATGCGTGTCCACCAAAACTTTTCCCTTAACCCGCGATACATTTTGTTGCTGCCGGGGTGTATGGAGTATTTGGACAAGTGAGCCTCATCCAAAATTTTCTTTCTTAGCTCCTCATTCTTCGGAACAACAAGGCGATTGTTGAACCAAAGTACTCCATCTTCATCTTGTCGGAAACATGTAGCTTCTTCCTTCCCGATTTTCTGGCGGATATACTCCATTCCTTTGTCCTGCTTCTGGGCTTCCACGATTTCTTCCCGAAGAGTAGGAATGAGAGCCAAATTATATAAGGATCCATGTGGAATGACACGAAGACTTGGTTCGCTCAGATCTGAAATCGGGCGAGCTTCCATAGAGCAAACAATCGCGTGATTGCATTGGTCCCTTTGACTCAAGGCGTCGGCAACCACGTTTGCTTTTCGGGGGTGATAATGAATTTCCAACTCATAATCCTTGATCAGTTCCAACCATCTACGTTGCCACATATTTAGTTCTTGTTGAGTGAGGATATATTTGAGACTTTTGTGGTCGGTGTAGAGGTTGACAAGATTACCGAGCAGGTAGTGGCGCCAAGTTTTCAAGGCTAGAACAACGGAGGCCAATTCAAAGTCATGAGTGGGATAATTTTGCTCGTGCTTCCGGAGCTGTCGTGAGGCATAGGCAATGACACGACCTTCTTGCATAAGCACACAACCCAATCCGGTGCCGGAGGCATCGCAATAAACATTGAATGGTTTGGTGATAACGGGTTGAGCTAAAACCAGAGCGGTTGTCAGATGCTTCTTGAGTGACTAAAAAGCTTCTTCACATGCACTACTCCACTTGAACTTAGAATCCTTTTCCAGCAGCTTGGTCATAGGCTTGGCAATACTTGAGAAGTTGGGAATGAATTTCCGGTAATAACCGGCAAGACCAAGGAAACTGCGAATTTGTCTGACCGATTTCGGAGCCTTCCAATTCAGCACATCCTCCACTTTGCTAGGGTCCACGGCTACTCCTTCTGCTGATATGATGTGGCCCAAGAATGGAACTTGCTTTAACCAAAATTCACATTTACTAAATTTGGTGTAAAGTTGGTGATCTCGGAGTCGTTGTAGAACAATGCGAAGGTGTTCGGCGTGTTCTTCTTCGGACTTAGAGTAGATCAGAATATCGTCAATGAATACCACTACGAACTTATCCAATTCGGGCATGAATACAGAATTCATCAAATACATGAAATGGGCTGGAGCATTGGTGAGACCGAAAGACATGACAAGATATTCGAAAAGACCATATCGTGTGGAGAATGCTGTTTTTGGAATATCTTCGGCTCGGATTTTTATTTTATGGTAACCGGATCGGAGATCAATCTTGGAGAAGACTTTAGCACTTACTAGCTGATCAAAAAGGATATCGATTCGAGGTAGAGGGTACTTGTTCTTGATGGTTACCGCATTTAACGGTCTATAGTCGACACATAGGCGTAGGGTTTTGTCTTTCTTCTTCACAAAGAGAGCGGGACAACCCCAGGGAGATGAACTTGGTCAGATATAGCCCTTGTCCATAAGCTCTTGTAACTGATCTTTCAACTCTGCTAATTCAGTAGGAGCCATTTTGTACGGCCTACGAGCGATAGGCGTCGTACCGGGTACGAGTTCAATCTTGAACTCAACATCCCTGTCCGGAGGCATGCCCGGCAAATCGTCTGGAAAGACGTCGGGAAATTCACAAACCACTGGAATATTTGCTAGCTCCTTCCCTTCCACATGACATACTTGAGAGGTGGACGACTTGAGATACGGCAATGGGACAATAGAAGGGCCGTGTAATGGTGAGTTCAAATGGACTTCTCGGTCCTCAAGGTGCAATACAGCTTTGTGACTAGTCATCCATTTCATACCGAGAATTATGTCGATGCTCTGGCCATCTAAGATGATTAGGGAAGTGGGGTATATGTTGTTGGCTAGCTTAAGTGGCACTTTCCTTAACTCGAGATGAGCCCTTATTTTTCCACCGGGAGACGTAATAACGTACGGGGTTCCCATAGTGGTGGGGGTAATTTTCAGATGATTTGCACATGCTTGACTAATGAAATCATGCGTTGCTCCTGAATCAAAAAGAACCATGGCAGCATGTTCGTTGATCGAGAACGTACCCGCGAGAATGGGTTCTCCAGCTTGGGTCTCTTCGACCGTGGTATAGTTGACACGGCCATTCTTCTGACTGGGGGTAGACGACTGAGGATGACTCCCATTGCTGCCATTATTGTTGTTGCCGCTGTTGTGGTTGTTGTTGTTGTTCCCCGAAGTGTTAGAGTTATTGTTGTTGCTCGGGTTGCGCTTTGGAAACCGACATTCTTTAGCAAAGTGACCGGTGCGGCCACAATTGTAGTACGACTGTGAGGAGTTGGTCTTCACCACTTGATTGCTTTGCTGTGGTGGGCGAGAACCAGAAGATTGCTGCTGATTTCCCCCATGAAATCGCGAGTGCTGCTGCGAGAATGACGGGCGAGGTCCTCCTCCCGACGGTACCACAGCCCGAAATTTCTGTCCGGTGGGGGAAGTGATTGCTAGCTTGTACTTGGGCGGTGCGGAGCCAGATGAACTTCCCATAGCACGTTTCCTCTTCTTGTCCTCTTGATTGGCACGGATGGCATCTTCTTGCACAATGGCGGCACTCATCAAGTCATTGAATGTGCCGGCAGTGACTTGCGCCAATCGGTCTTGTAGCTTAGGGGTAAGTCCCGAACGAAAGCAGTCTTTCTTTTTCTTGTCCGTATCAGCGTGATACGACGCATACTGGGCCAGGTAGTTGAAATTTCGTGCATACTCTTGCACGGTTCCGGAGCCTTGCTTCAAGTTGAGGAACTCCTGCAACTTACGCTTCATAAGTCCAGCGGGTATGTGGTGTGCATGGAAAGCAGTGTAGATCTCTGCTGCTCAGTGCAGTGGAGGAGTGCGAACTTCGACTCCAACGTGCGAATGAAGTTGTCCGCTTCCAGAGGGTCACCGGCATCTCCGAAGGTGGGCGGGTGAGTCGCCCAGAAGTCGGCGTAAGAGGATTCCCGCTGCTGCTGTGGTGGTGGTCCGTGAGCTCCCTAACGGTTCATGTTCTCCATGAACATGCGGAACATCTCGTTCTGATTGTGGATCAGCTGCTCCATAGCCATCAGAGGTGGCGCGTTGGGCAGCGGCCCAGTGCCACCAACGTTCGAGGTGCCGGGAGCATCACCGACGTTCTCTCCACCACGGCGAGTTTGCACCATCTGACATATGAACAATATGTTAGCCCAAGAAGACGGTCAATCTACATAGGAGTCAGACGAGAACTCACAATAACAGGATATGTATTATCAGATCCAAGCCCTTTGAAACTCATATCTCAAATGCTCGGGAAGAGGTTTCAGATCATCATATGAGACAACATGATAACAAGGCTACAATAGGGTGACAAAATAAAATTTCAGATTGCTCAAATTGAAATGCTGGACAATTAAATGGTGCGGTCATAAGAGATAGCTTAAATTCCATAATTTCCACACCATAAGCAACATACTCATGATGAAGCCATAGATACATGTGATGCAACTTTTGATACATAGCATGTCTTCGGTTACATCACTCGGAACACTACACCCTACGATCTCGGAGATCTTAGGTTACAACTTAGCATAACACTACCACACCATGTGCACATGACTACCATGTCTCACGAGATTTCACCCTACGTACATAAGGATACTCGGTCACCCGGCGTGGCTGTCACCATCGGACTCCACGTCCATAGCTGCTGGTCCTGTGGGTGCTTCGAAGTCGGTGCCGGAATCACCGTTCTCACTTAGATCGGCGTCATCGGGGGGAATCACCGCGAGTGGGATGGGTGGCTCATTGTTAAGGATGGCGTTCAGCTGACCATTAGCAGCTTGGAGCTGTCCAATGAGCTGCTCTTGGTGTGCGAGGATCGCATGAGCGTCATTGAGGTTCCCTTCCATGACATCACGCTCATCTTGAGCTTCTTCGTGTTGGGCCTGCAGCTCGCTTCGCTCCTCCAAGAGAGCGGTAACCTGACCATGAAGGGAGTAAATCTCCTCTTGGGCAGCGGTGAGCTGGGCGTTGCGTTGGTGCAGCTGTTCCTGCAACACGCCGCTTGCATCATCCTCGATGATGAGCCGAGCATCATGGAGCTGCTCGAATAGGTCAGCCCGCTCCAACTCGCTAGTGCACAGCTGGCCCACAAGGGCTGCAACCTTAGCATCACGCTCCACAAGCTGGGCATCACGGGCAACAAGCGTGGATTGCAGCGCCTCGCGCTCTTGCTCCAACTCGAGGACGCGAGCGGCAGGGTACTCCGGGTCCAACATGCGCTTGCCATCATCCATCTGCCGGAATAAAGTTTTGCAAAATAGTACACATGCTCAAAATAGTACAAAAGACACATGCTCAAATTAGGTGAGTCAAAACTTAATATTCCACTAAGGACACATGCTCAAAAATAGTGCAAAATAGTACACATGCTCAAATTAGGTGAGTCAAAACTTAATATTCCACTAAGGACACATGCTCAAAATAGTACAAAAGATGATTGGTAAAAGAAAAGACACGAGGTTCCCGATCTGTTCAATGACCGGTAACGACGAATTTCTGCGGTCGACGGAGTGAACTGTGGTAACGGGCAAAAACGCTTAGTTTCTGGACAATATTAAAATTTTTGTGCTGTACTACTGTTGTGGAGAATTTCATCCTCTTTCCAACGCATACTCACACATCTTCATCGAATAAAGTCTCTGGGAGTTATGATCATCTAAAGACATGGGACAAAAATGAGGCAGTTTCTGATTTCCAGAAAAAGGTTACAGTTTTTGCAAAATTCGACCTAGTTCCCATTTTTTCTAAGACAAACTTTCTAAACCAAACTTGTAGAGAAAAACCTCATCTTTCCAACGAGTACTTACTCACCTCTATTGCATTAAAACTGAGGATGTTATGTTCATTTTAGTGAAACTGACTTTTCTGGTAAGGTGGGACACTTACCGCTTAGGTTCAAATTTCTGGTTTAGGTGCAAGAGGGGTTCAATTTCGTCCAAAAACTTAGTCATTTTGCATGTTCACAGTATCAATGACATTTTTACAGGTTTTGGTAAAGTTTAATGCATATGATGTGCATGGATGCCAATGCTCAATATGACGATTTCCTACATCCTCACAAAAAGAAAACTTGACCGATTATATAACTCGATCTTTTCAGTGGCACACACACCTCTCACACGCTTCTAAGCGAACTACACGTGGTTAGTGTACCTGCAAGAGATCCATTTCAGAAACAATACATCAAATTCAAAAGAAACAAGCCAAAATAACAATGACAGTTTATGCCCAGGTATTCGCCCACCCGGAAGGCAGCCGACGTTTAAGCGCATTCGGTCCGTGCATCAATCAAAGCCCAGGTCTTTGCCCACCCGGAAGGCGTTCGGTATTTACAGCGCAACCGATCCGCGCACAAAGACATACCTTCGTTGAAGAGTCCGTAGTTGCAAGTAATTTAAACAAACATAACCCGGGGTTAGCTTTGCCACCTACAAGACTCTTATATGGGCACTACTAGTTCATACCTCACCGTAACACGTAAAAATGGTTTGTTTACGTTTTAAAATGCTCATTTGTGTGTAGCTTATCCCGAGACAGCTCTGATACCAGCTGTGACAACCCTACTCCGAGAAGTAGAGTATGTCGTACAGGATCGCCTCGGGAGATGGTTAATGAAGTAACCATACACAGCATTCACACATGAACATTCATCATTTACAACATTACATCACTTAGGTGCATAATATTACAAGTCCAGAGGTAAAATATAATTAAGTTCAGATCTGAATACATATGTCCTTAGTACATATTACACAAATTTGCGGAAGCGGTGAAATAACAAAACACGACATTTAGTCCTACGTGAACCATGCCGGCCCTATGGCGATGGCTCACTCATCCAGGTTAGGAGAACTGGGGACCCATTCGATGGTCCAGTTCTGAGGCTCCTCGCCTTCCCACACAACCTTATTACAACAATTACAATAGGTCACTTGAGGAAAACCTGAAAAACAACATCAACACAAAGCCTGAGTATCTAACATACTCCGCAAGACTTACCCGTTAAAAGGTTTACTAAAACCGACTCCTAGCATGCAGGGGGCTGACCGGGTTTATTTGACAATTGCATAAAAGCTCCTATTAGTTCTATGCTGCACTTTCAATTTCCTTAAACAAGATTTTACTTTGCTTATTGTAGAACCCAACTACGGTGAGTCTAGCTAGCTGCTAAGACATGAATATAGCTAAAGAGCAATACATCATAGCAACATGTATCCATAGCATAAGTAAATTTCAGAAACATAACCACAACTTTACTACATAACACATCATTTCCGCTGCTCCAACAAGAGGTACTCATAACCGCGAGGGACGGCAATTCGAATTGATTTACATCCTGCAGGGAAAACCCAAATACACGACATATGCATCATTTAAGAACACGTATGGCCACCGTTCACAAGATTGCTATAAAGTCTATCCGGGGCCATCGATCCCGAGTACACGTCCTCCCTGCGATACAGTACTTCGTATCCGAGGCTTAACCCATGCACTCTCCAGCGGTCCTCAAACCCGTGCAACCACCGTGCTGATCATATCACCTCTGGATCGATGAGTATGGCCGTCCAACAATACGGTGCCCAAGTTACTAGGTTTACCAATTCCCATATTAAAGGTATGCACTTGGTACGGTTCAATACTTGTTCGCGGAGCTACAACGATAGGTGCTCCATTTTATCAAGTTCATCATCCAAGCGAATCATAGTTGAATCTAGAACCAACCATTGACTCCACTAGTTTAAGCATAGCATTTGCTAACAGAAAAGCTTGCTAACATACTAATCATAGGTCCTTGCTGGAGTATGCAAGTGTGTTTCATCAAAGTCCTACACTTAATGCACAATACAATACTCCTACTTGTGATAAAGTAAAAGGACTCGAATGACAAAACTGGGTTATGCACCGGGGCTTGCCTTGGGTGTGATCGTAGTTAGAGTCTTCACCAAGGTGCACTTCAGCTCCTTGCTGGTCCGGTGTGATCTCCTCGGTCTCGATCCCTATATGGAATGGACATGCATTAATGCCAAGGAATACACAAGGTTTCATGGAGTTTTCCTTAACTAAAGATGGAATGCATGGCATGACAATTCATGGCACTTCCTCAGCAAATAAAAATTTATGACTAATCATTTATTCATGAATGTGTGCACACCTAGGTGTGACATGGTAACTACTGAATTTTTGAAGGGGACAAACTTCTAATTACTAGAATGCAACTTTTAATTATCCCAATCTTAGTGTAAGTCTACTTTAACATGAGCATGGCCTAGATGTTGATTAACTGACCTCACATGCTGATGAGGATATGACAATGTAGTACTTAGGGTCAAATTTTTGAAAGTTCATTTTTGAGCCACTTAGCTAAAGTGACCATGTACAAAGTAACACTATACCTAGACATGGCATTTTTTAATTTCATCACTAGTTCTAGCTCATATAGTTAATCAAGAACCAAAGAATAGAACTGAAACATGAGAATTTCTACTGTAATGTGAAGCTGATTTATTTTTCCATGGACTTCCAGAAATTAATTTATTCCTACTTTCCTTAAATACACACATAAAGTAACCTTTATATGAAGAAATTCCTAGTTTCTTAGCAAATGATCCATTTCGGCAGAAAATTTGTACTTAGGTAACTTCAAATTTTTCATGGGATTTTTCATAAGTGTACAAGTGCATAAGGAACAGGAATGAATTCCTAGCCAATAATTTACATGAATTCAATCACTGAAAATGAGGATTTATGCAATAATACTAAAAATATGCATGTAAATGGAAATGTGCTTTTGCAGAAAGTTTAAGGATGCCCTGAAATGCTTACTGAGCAAATTTCATGAATTTACCATTTACACATAATTACTTATGAATTTATTAAGCAAATTAGGGTTGTGAATTTGATGGATTAAATAAATTAATTTACTGAATAAACATGGACTTGATCCTGTTTTTATGATAGAGCAAGATTTTAGGAGTTGAACAAAATTAATTTCACAATTTTTTGCCTTGTATTTCTCGAGATATTGAATTTTGATGTTTATTCAAAGTTCACTGTTATTTACAGTTTTGCCACTGGGTTCAAATTTTTCCAGGCGCGCGCGTACCCGCGTGGCGGCCGGCGACGGCGAGCTCGGCCCCGCGGCCAATCGGCGGCACGGCCGGGGCTCACGAGCTACTCAAATGATCTCCATGCCGAGGGGATCTCGTGGTGGGGGTCGGAGGGGAGAAGGTCTCACCGGAGGGGAGAAGGCAACTCCGGCGAGGTCCACGCGATGGTGCCGAGGGAGAGGGAGGCTGGGGTTTGGTCAACGAGCTTCGCGATGGTTCGGGGAGCAGGGTTCCCATCGGCGAGGTGGGGCGGTTTTAGCGGCGGTGGTCTTTTCTCCTCAAATTCCGGCGAGGGCACTGCACAGGGGAGGGAGGGAGTCAGAGGGGAGCGGGGTGGAGTCCTTGCGCGTCGATTTGCGAAGAAAGAGGGGACGGAGAGCTGGCCTAGGCAGAGCTCGGGGCGGCGGCGGCCATGGCGGCCAGAGCAGGGCACTGGCTCGGTTTTCCGCCGGGGAGAGGAAGGGGAAGTGAGTGCCGGCGCTCGGGGGTGCTCGGGAGAGTGTGAGAGCCGGTTGTGAGTTGAGAGAGTGAGGGAAATAAGGCTGGTGTGCTGCTGCTGCCGCTGCTCCCCTTTTGACTCGTCCAACGGAGTGATGGCCGAGAGCAGGTGAGAGAGGAAGAGAGAGGGAGGGAGGGTCGCGCTGTCGGCAGGGGAGTGGCTGCCGGCGGTGGGCAGCTTCAATTCCTGGCCGGTGGCACAGGGCGGCGAGTTGGCAGCACAGTGGCCAGCATGGGGCAACAGGAAACGGCGGTGGCGACAGTGTCCGGGTACAACCCGGTGTCGGGTTGGAATTGGCCAGGGGGAGAGGAAGCTTGACCCGAGTTTTGACCCTGGACCCCGACTCGGGTTTGGTGAATTTCGCCACGTTCCCATGTTCTAAATTGGACACAAATTTTTGTGTTGTCTCAGGAGAACGTGTACTCCAACCTTTCTTTTGGGTGCACCAGATAAATCTGCTTTGATAAATTATGAAAATTCCAAACCCGAAATACACTTTTTTGATGTTGGGGGAATTTTTAAGGGAATCAATTTGTTACCAAAAATTCTGGTAAAATTCTCAAAATTCTATATTGTCGTGGCCATTCAGAATATGCAAAAATATTGGGGTACTTCTATGGGTTTTGGTAATGTTTGTGAATGACCCATATTTGATTATTCTGGAATTTAATTAAATAGTTTTCCTCACTTTATTCTTTGGCACATGGGTTAATTATACTTTTGCTTCGCCCTTGCTTGATGTTAGGTTTAGAAAATTTCATTTTGTGACATGGGATGTCACAGAGGGGGAGGAGCCTGAGAGGCGGATCTGGTTGGGCATAAGAAAGAGAGGGAGAGAGGAGAGAGAGAGAGAGAGAGAGGCGATGCACCTAGGGGCCGGATCCGAAGGGGGATGAGAGAGGCGCCAAATTCAGAGTGCAGCCCACCGCCGCTGCCAAGCTCGAAGGAGGGAGAGGGGTGCTAGATCTGGGCGGCAGGAGCCCATCGCCGCTACCAAGCTCGATGGAGTGAGAGGGGCGCCGAATATAGATGGGAGGATCCCACGGCTGCTACCGAGCTTGATTCAGGGGGAGGGGCGTCGGATCCAGATGGGAGGAGCCTGTCGCCACTGCCGAGTTCAAAGGAGGGTGAAGGGTGGCGGATACGGATGGGAGGATCCCGTCGCCGTCGCCGAGCTTGAAGGACAGGGTGGCCCGCTGGATCTAGATGGGAGGATCCCGTCAACGCCACCGAGCTCGAAGGAGGGGGAGGGGCGTTGGATCTGAATGGGAGGAGCCCGCCGCCATCTGTTGACTTTTGCTAAGCCATATTAATAAATCATTCCCGGCACGGGGCCAGAAATGGTTCACTAATATGTCCCAGAGTCAAGTAGGTAAAATCCGCAAGCGCATGGAGAATACCGCTGTAGCATTTCACTCGGAAGTATTCAGGGTATTGTATTTGTTTATCCCAAAGGAAGGGTATGATCAAGAAGCGTTACTAACATATAAGATCATGTTAACAATTAGCAAGGATATCTAACCAAGACAGGGGGGTACATGATAATAACCGGGTAGTGTGACACACACAGAAGATTCCTACTAAATAAATAAAGTCTAGTGGAGGAAAGACTAGGCTAAGCTACTCCTACTATACATTCCTATACAGTTGCATAGCCTAAGTAGAATATATACAGACCCACACTCAGGTTCAGCAGTCAATAATATAGCACTTCAGGCACGGACTTACCCCTGCATCCACAGGCGACTTCCGCCACGAGCCTACGCACTAGCCTAGCGGGGAGGATTTCAAAGGACGGACAGGGCTGTCACCACCTGCCGCCTACCTCAACGAACCAGTAGACTAACGAATAATTGATGCAAATCAGTCACCCAAATACCATACTTGCATGACCAAAGAGCACTCTGCCCCTCTGCGATTACTATTAACGAGGCAGAGCTACCGTACGAATACGATCACCAAACCCATGCTATACTTTATCAGCTAAAACTAAGCATAGAGACTATAACATATAAAATAGACTATAGTGACGGTATATAACTAGCATGACAATAGTAGTATAATAAATATAAACTACTATCACACAAGTAGACTATACTATCACATATATGGATCACAATATCAAACAAGAAACTCATGACCCAAGCACAACTATATAGAAAAGATATATATATTGATAAGAGCAAAGTCTTACAAAAGGGAAAAGATACAAGAGCCATTCCAATTCCAAGTGAAGACTTGGGACTAGAGAGCTCTAGACTCAGCCTAACTCCACTAAAACTCCAAGAACTACTACTAGCAAGAGAGAAATGCTTCTTGTGGTGTGTGTTAAGTGTGAAGGCACACCCTCCTATTTATAGCCTCAATAGGTCGGCAAGGGAGCGTAACCGCCACTAAAGGCATCTCAAACCGTCATCAGGAGTCGCGGAGGAGCCAACACGTGGAAGCCCAGGCGGAGAGGGTGCCCGGCCGGGTCGGCCGACCTGACCAGGTCGGCCGACCTGGCGGTGGCCCCTCCTGGCCTGTGCTTTCTCCAGGTGGCTGTCCTGTGGGCCCTGACGTCGGTTTGCGCAGTATTATAGGGAGTTACGTCGGTTAAGTGCTGAAAATGGGGACTTCAATCCGTGTGACGTCCATGTGGCACTCTTTGATTGGTCGAAAGTGTGTTTTCTTGCCTTTTGAGGTGTTTCCTTCACATTTCCTCCTGCATGCACAATGTTCTCCAAGTACAAGTGGAACTATATTATTGTGCTAAAGCATGCGTGTATAAAATGCCAAATTCTCCTTTATTTGAGTATAGTTGACGATAAAAAATGGTACTTAACAGCCATCAACAAACTCCCCCAAGCTTACCCTTTGCTCGTCCCGAAGCAAAGATAAACTTAAGTTGTTGATCAGGAGTTGCTACAATGTCCTACTTCTTAATAATACTATGCGCATAACAAAGTACTCTTCCTAGAATTAAATATGTTGGCACATAACTCTACCCATTTACCTCGATCCATGGGGCTTTTACACCTCATTGTCTTGGGCGGTTGAGAGATAGAACAATTGCACGGCACCAATCACTTGCTCTAGATTCCGCTATGTTATTCCGGAGGTTTTCAAAAGATTTTGAAAATAAAAACCAAGTTCCTCAAATGATTCTCTCGGATCACTCAATATGTGTATGATTCCTCACCAACGCAAAGTGTTGCCTATAATCACCTATTTCTAAATAAGGCTTTATGTCGAGCTCAAGGTAGGGATATATGAGGCACTCATGTTCACATAATATTGCTATGTCAAAAGACCGGATCCAAGAAAAACATCAATTCAAACAATCTTGATCAAGATGTGCAAGTGTGTGGGAGAACGGAGGAATGGTGGATGGGAAGAAATAACTCCTTCTTGAATTTTTCTTCTCTCTTTTGAAGTTTCTAGGCTATGGCTATCTTTTGCTTGCTCTCTTTTTTGAGCATTTTTTTTTTTTGCATAGCCATAGTCCTAGTTTGTAATGAATACTTTGAGAGAGGAATTTTGCAATGGATATATGGAGTGTTTCTTTGGATGGATGGATGGATAGTGGCTTTCTTCCGGTGTAGAAGAATAGCTCACGGTGGATATGGTGGATGCTATCTTCTTGATTTAGAAGGATAGCTCATGGCGGTGGATGTGTGTATATGATCTTGATCAAGAAAGCATGAAAAGAGTTCTACTAGGGTCACAACAATTTTGACTAAGCTCAATGTGAAACAAGCAGCATATGTGTAAAGGTTTTCAAATGTAAACACTACATATGGCTGTGGTGGGAATTTCATCATTGAGGAACTTATCAATTTGTCATTTTGAAAAATAAAACTCCGGAATTCAAGCTTTACGTTGAGCAAGATCATAGCAGCCCTATCTATCATATCATACCTCTCAACAACTTAGAACTAGAGAATGCATATGCTACCCACAAGATTCAAGTTCAAGGCAAGATTTACCAACAAACCTAACTCTTGAGAGAGTACTAAGTTGTAAACTAGCATTAGAGAGGAATAAAGGACAGAGCAACTATTCATCATCTCAACATAGGAAAATTATACACATTCATACCACGCATGAAAAAGGGAAATATTTTTGTTCTTTTTATGTTTTGCAAATTTTTATGGATTTTCAGATTTAGCAAATGCAAGAAATAAAGGGAAGGGGAAAGATACAAGTTACCGTGAGAAGGGGGGTCCTCCCCCAAGCTTGCTCTTGCTCATATCTGCTGGTTCGGGTCGTAGCCTTGGGAGCGGAAGAAGGCATCCCAATTGTTCTGATTCTGAGCCATCATCGCGTTCAGCTAGCGGAATTGGTTGTCGCTGAAATTCTGCCATTGCTGGGTGTCGGTGACATGTTGCGTGAGAGTTTGTTGCATGCTCTCGGTGCGCAAATCAATGTCGTTCACCCTCCTTGTCAACTCGGCCATCCCATAGTTGAGTTCACGGAACCCACGGGATGAGAATGACCGAGTGGCAAAGGATGGCGGTCCGCTTGAACTTGATGACGTCTGCATGGGGTAATCGTACTGAGATTCCCATGCTCCGGCCTGCCATGTTGATGCACCCGCCTCGTCCTGTGGCGGGGGCTGCTCCCATACCGGATCTCCGGTCGGAGTGTGAAACTCCGGTGTAGGCTCCATATGCCTACGGGAACGTGTCGGTCGCCCTGAAACACTATGCCTGCGAACTTCTCCCACTGGCTCAAGTGGGAGGGTTAGTGCCCGATAGTGATACAAACGAAGACCCGGGTTAGGTAACGGGAATTCATTTGTATACCCGGGAAAGTGATAGATCAAGGTATTATTTGGACCATGTTTCAAAGTATGTCCTTGCACAAAATAGTCCTTGCCTAGAAATTCTCTATCTACCGTCAAATATTCAACATGAACATTCTCAAGCAGACCACACTTCTGCGCAATGCGAGTAACTAAAGAGGTGCACTCAATTGGTCCTGTCAACTTTATATTGTCTAACCATTGATCAATCATGCATTCCGCGGGTGACACCCTACTTTTCTTAACCATGGCATAAAGTATTTTCAATTCATCTTGCCGGATAACCCTAATGTCACCTCGAGGAAACAAGGTCATAGCCAACCACACATGCATAAATCTAAGTGTAGGATTATGGATGGCACTTGTTCTAGGCTTGGGACCCCACTCGTTTCCGGAAATCTTTTTCCAAAAACTTTCTTTATGGAACCCCTTTAGCGCTTTATCTAAGTCTAGCCTACATTTAGGATTTAGACCTAGCATAGCATGAAGATCACCCCATGTGACCAAGCGCTCTTGCCCAAACAAGCGAAAAGAAATGCCTTCATCATACTTTCTAAGGGTGCATAAAAACTGCATAGTAAGTAAACGAGAACCCGGCTCATCTACTTCTACGAAATTTAGCCAACCCATAGTGCGAAAAATAGAGGCAAATTCTTCTCTCATACCTATTTTCTTGAGGAAGTCCGGATCGAAGCGTCGGGTGTGGGCGAATGGCCGTTCTCTCATGAGCGCGATGGCTTGGCCCTCGCGGTCATCCTTGATGTCGAGATGCTCCTCGGTGATGAGCAAGGCCGGCCTTTCCTCCGGAATTTCAGCTTCGGGGTCACCATGCCCCGGACGTGGTGTGAGCTCGACGGAGGATGCTTGACTCGTGCTTGCACGAGTGCTTTTTCTCCGCTTGATTCCGGCGACTTGCTTCATTCGGTTGAACATGGCTGCACACAAGAACAGACACAAGGCAAGAACAAAAAACAAGATCGAACAAGTGTTCGGGTGAGCGTTAGTGAAAACGACAAACCCAAGCTTCTCCGAAATTGGTTTTCTTCTCACAACAACTTGCAAATGCACTAAAACAGAGGGGAAATATTTTTTTTTTGGGTTTTTGGGGCTGTAGTAAAGTTGAAGAACACGAAATTTTGGGAGAGCAACAAGTGAGCAAAGGAGGGGAGTCAAAGATGAGCTTGGAATGGTGAAGCTCCTCCTCCTGGGCGGTTTTTATAGCAAGATGGCCGTTAGAAAGGGACAGAGCAACGGCCATATATCCGTTTGGAGAAAGGAGCACAGGAAAAGGTGGGGCCAGGGGGTCGGCCGACCTCACCAGGTCGGCCGACCTGGCAGGTGGGCCTCCTGGCATCCCCCTTTTTCCTATGTGTTCCCCAACGGCTAGGGGATTTGTCCCCTGCTGCCTTTTTGCTCAAAAAGCTCGACAAAAAATCTTTTCAAAATGGAAAGCCCAAAAACCTATTTTCTAAATTTTCAGAAATGCAAATGAGTTTTGAAAAATTTCAAGGTGGCTGGAAAAATTCAAAAATGCAGAAATGCAGTGGTCGGAAAAAATAAAAATGTGGTGAAAAGCAAATATGCAATTAAAAGAGCAAATATGGATAACTACCGGTTTAACCTCCCGGCAAGGACTCACCTTTTAAAGTCCGACGAGCGGGACTTTTCTCCGGCGTTCAGCTCGATGAAGCGTTGTCCGGTCCCGGAGATGAAGACACGGATGATGCTTCTTGTTTCACTCGCCACACCTTCTTGGTCTTTGTTGCGGTCGGTGGCTTCTCGGGCTTCGGAGGCTGCGGTTTTGCAGGCTTCACAGCCTGTTTCTTTGCAGACCTCGGAGGTTGCTGCCTTGTGGACTTCGGAGGCTGTTGCTTAATGTGTGACCTTTGCCCCCTTGCCTCCATCAGTTGTTGCTGTGCAACCTTTTCCTTCTCAAGGAAGTTCTTCATGAATGTGATGAGGTTGTCCTTCTTTGGCGGAGTGACCTCCACTTCCTTGATGTTGCTTGGGTTCGGCCCGTACTTGATACGGATCATGTTGCACTGTTCTTTCCGTGGCCGAAAGTCAAACTTCTCCTCCTTGCCATTGATGTGGAAGCGGATTTCTCCGGCTCCTACATCGATGCGAGCATCCGTAGTGCTGAGAAATGGGCGTCCCAGGATGAGCGGTGTGCTCTTCCCGACATCCATGTCAAGCACTACGAAGTCGACGGGGATGAAGAAATCCCGGATTTTCACCAGAATATCTTCGGCGATCCCTGCCGGATAGCGGACCATTGAATCGGCCAGCTGCAGCTGCATCGGCGTGGGGGATAGTGTGGTGTAGTTGAGCTTGTCGAAGACATCCTTCGGCATGACGCTCACACTTGCCCCAAGATCACATAAGGCATGGTCGAAGTTCTGTGTCCCGATCGAGCAGGTGATCGTGGGACACCCCGGATCTTTCTTCTTCTCAGGAAGCCGGTTGAGTATAGCAGCGCTACACTCTTCCATCAGCTTGACAATTTCTGTGGTCGGTAGTGGGCGCTTGTTGCTGATAAGATCCTTGAGGTAGCGAGCGTACGTGGGTACTTGTATCGCATCCAGCAAGGGCACGTTGATGTGCAGCTTCTGGATCACCTCAACGAAGCGTGTGAACTGCTCGTCCACGGTGGGCTTCCTTCTTCTTTCAGGAAACGGCATGAGGTTCGTGTCATAGAACTCATGTGGGGCCGTTTTCCTGGGCGGCAGTTCTTCTTCTTCTGCCAGCTTCTCAGCTGATGTGTCCTTTCCTGCATGGTTAGGGTATGGCGGATCCCGAGTGGACTTACCTCCTCTCGTGGTAACCGCATTAACATTTTCTAAGGGGGTCTCGGGTTGCCCCGGGATTTTCCCCGACTCAGCAGTAGGAACAGTAGCAGCTAACTGAGCTAATTGGGTTTCTATCATTTTATTAAAGCTCAGCTGATTCTTGAGAGCAGCACTACCCTGTTTTCGTACAAAAATACAGAAAACAAAGCAAGGTTAGCCTGCTTAGGAGATAGCCTTAATAATTGCAACACTACTATATACATTAGTAATTTTTCTTAAATCATGCGCCTTCCCCAGCAACGGCGCCAGAAATGCTTGTTGACTTTTGCTAAGCCATATTAATAAATCATCCCCGGCAACGGCGCCAGAAATGCTTGTTGACTTTTGCTAAGCCATATTAATAAATCATTCCCGGCACGGGGCCAGAAACGGTTCACTAATATGTCCCAGAGTCAAGTAGGTAAAATCCGCAAGCGCACGGAGAATACCGCTGTAGCATTTCACCTGGAAGTATTCAGGGTATCGTATTTGTTTATCCCAAAGGAAGGGTATGATCAAGAAGCGTTACTAACATATAAGATCATGTTAATAATTAGCAAGGATATCTAACCAAGACAGGCGGGTACATGATAATAACCGGGTAGTGTGACACACACAGAAGATTCCTACTAAATAAATAAAGTCTAGTGGAGGAAAGACTAGGCTAAGCTACTCCTACTATACATTCCTATACAGTTGCATAGCCTAAGTAGAATATATACAGACCCACACTCAGGTTCAGCAGTCAATAATATAGCACTTCAGGCACGGACTTACCCCTGCATCCACAGGCGACTTCCGCGAAGAGCCTACGCACTAGCCTAGCGGGGAGGATTTCAAAGGACGGACAGGGCTGTCACCACCTGCCGCCTACCTCAACGAACCAGTAGACTAACGAATAATTGATGCAAATCAGTCACCCAAATACCATACTTGCATGACCAAAGAGCACTCTGCCCCTCCGCGATTACTATTAACGAGGCAGAGCTACCGTACGAATACGATCACCAAACCCATGCTATACTTTATCAGCTAAAACTAAGCATAGAGACTATAACATATAAAATAGACTATAGTGACGGTATATAACTAGCATGACAATAGTAGTATAATAAATATAAACTACTATCACACAAGTAGACTATACTATCACATATATGGATCACAATATCAAACAAGAAACTCATGACCCAAGCACAACTATATAGAAAAGATATATATATTGATAAGAGCAAAGTCTTACAAAAGGGAAAAGATACAAGAGCAATACCAATTCCAAGTGAAGACTTGGGACTAGAGAGCTCTAGACTCAGCCTAACTCCACTAAAACTCCAAGAACTACTACTAGCAAGAGAGAAATGCTTCTTGTGGTGTGTGTTGAGTGTGAAGGCACACCCTCCTATTTATAGCCTCAATAGGTCGGCAAGGGAGAGTAACCGCCACGGAAGGCATCTGAAACCGTCATCAGGAGTCGCGGAGGAGCCAACACGTGGAAGCCCAGGCGGAGAGGGCGCCCGGCCGGGTCGGCCGACCTGACCAGGTCGGCCGACCTGGGGCTGGCCCCTCCTGGCCTGTGCTTTCTCCAGGTGGCTGTCCTATGGGCCCTGACGTTGGTTTGCGCGGTATTGCAGGGAGTTACGTCGGTTAAGTGCTGAAAATGAGCCCTTCAATCCGTGTGACGTCCATGTGGCACTCTCTGATTGGTTGAAAGTGTGTTTTCTTGCCTTTTGAGGTGTTTCCTTCACATTTCCTCCTGCATGCACAATGTTCTCCAAGTACAAGTGGAACTATATTATTTTGCTAAAGCATGCGTGTATGAAATGCCAAATTCTCCTTTATTTGAGTATAGTTGACGGTAAAAAATGGTACTTAACAGCCGTCAACACCATCGTCAGGCTTGAAGGAGGGGGAGGGTCACCGTCGCCGAGCTCGAGTCATCGGGGAGGGGATGTGCCGGACACAAGAAGGAGGGGGAGGAGCCCGAGTGGCGGATCTCGATGGGCATAAGAGAGAGAGGGAGAGAGGAGAGAGAGAGAGAGAGAGGCGATGCACCTAGGGGCTGGATCCAAAGAGGGATGAGAGAGGCGCCAAATTTACAGTGGATCCCACCGCCGCCGCCAAGCTCGAAGGAGGGAGAGGGGCGCTAGGTCTGGGGGGTAGGAACCCGTCGCCGCCACCGAGCTCGATGGAGTGGGAGGGGCGCCGAATCTAGACGGGAGTATCCCGCCGCTACTGTCGAGCTTGATTGAGGGGGAGGGGCGTTGGTTCCAGTTGGGAGAAGCCTATCGCCATTGCTGAGCTCGAAGGAGGGGGAGGCGTGGCAGATCCGGATGGGAGGATCCCACCGCCGTCACCGAGCTTGATGGAAAGGGTGGCCCGCCGGATCCGAACAGGAGGAGCCCGTCGTCGCCATCAAGCTCGAAGGAGAGGGAGGGGCGTTGGATCTGAATGGGAGGAGCCCACCACCATCGTCGGGCTTAAAGGAGGGGGAGGGTCACCGTCGCCGAGCTCGAGTCATCGGGGAGGGGAAGCACCGGACCCGAGAAGGAGAGGGAGGAGCCCGAGCAGCGGATCTCGTTGAGCATAACAGAGAGAGAGGAGAGAGAGAGAGAGAGAGAGAGAGAGAGGCGATACACCTAGGGGCTTGATCCGAAGGGGGATGAGAGAGGCAACGAATTCGGAGTGGAGCCCATCGCAGCTGACGAGCTCGATGGAGTGGGAGGGGCGCCAAATCTAGACGGGAGGATCCCGCCGCCGCTACCGAGCTTGATTGAGGGGGAGGGGCATCGGATCCAGATGGGAGGAGCCTATCGCCACTACCGAGCTCAAAGGAGGGAGAGGGGTGGCGGATCCGGATGGGAGGATACCGCCGCCGTCGCCGAGCTTGAAGGACAGGGTGGCATTTTATAAGGTCTTCGGGAGATCGGAGCGGTACCGGGTTGGAGTTCAATTTTAAATTCAACATCTCGGTCGGGCGGCATACCGGGTAAGTCATCCGGAAACACATCAGAAAACTCACATACCACGGGAATGTCCTTAAGATCTTTCCCTTCCAGTAGGTAGACTTTGGAAGTGGTAGGTTTCGGGTGGGGCAGAAATAAGGTTGCTGGACCGTGCAGTGGGGAGTCCAAATGGATTTGCCGAGAATCAATATTTAGGACGGCATTGTGGCGTTTCATACAACTCATGCCCAAAATAATATTTATGCCCTGTCCTACCAACACGATGAAAGAGGA
Source organism: Eleusine coracana subsp. coracana (assembly GCA_032690845.1). Lineage (NCBI taxonomy): Eukaryota > Viridiplantae > Streptophyta > Magnoliopsida > Poales > Poaceae > Eleusine > Eleusine coracana. The sequence continues at coordinate 30,310,152 of CM064418.1, forward strand.
AGGATACACTTTCCCTCCTAGGTTGAGTTCCACCCGCCTTACTCTAAAATTTGCAACTAACTTTCCACCCGGGGAAATAATGACATAAGGGTTTTCCAAGGGACAGGGAGTGATTTGTAGCTGTTCTAGGCATGCTTGGCTAATAAAATAATGTTTGGCTCCCGAGTCGAAGAGAACGATAACGGAGTGATCATTAATAGTGAACGTACCCGAAAGTACTGGTTCACCGGCCTGAATTTCCTCCGCTGAAGTGTAGTTGATACGACCGGTCTTCGGTGCTGGTGTAGAGGGTTGGGAGCGGTTGTTATTGCTGTTGTTGTTGTGGCTGTTGTTGTGTGTGTTGTTGGGGTGCTGCTGGTTACCCCCGCCTTGTGAGCGCTTCAGAAAGGTGCATTCCTTTGCGAAATGCCCGGTCGGGCCGCAATTGTAGCAAGGTTGCTGCGGTCCCGGCCTAGCACTTTGATACACTTGCTGTGGGCGGCGTGGTGCTGGTGCACGCTGCTGGTATGAGCCCTGGACTGGTCTTTGCTGCTGCTGAGACGAAGAGTGGTATCCACCCCTTGGTGGCATTACAGCCCGGAACCGTTGCCCCGAGGGTGATGTGATTGCCAGCTTGTACTTGTGAGGAGGGGTGTTGGATGAGCCTGCCATAGCGCGTTTCCTCTTCTTATCTTCCTGGTTGACACGCATGGCGTCCTCTTGGACGATCGCGGCGTTCACCAATCCATGAGAATTGCCATTGGTGACTTGTGCTAAGCGATCTTGCAATTTTGGGCTAAGACCTACCCGAAAGCAATCCTTCTTCTTCTCATCGGTGTCGACATGATGTGAAGCATATTGGGCAAGATGATTGAACTTCCGTGCATACTCTTGCATAGTCCCGGAACCTTGCTTTAAGTTCAGAAACTCCTGTAGCTTCCGCTTCACGAGACTAGCGGGAATGTGGTGGGAACAGAAAGCTTCGGTAAACTCATTCCACGTGACCTGGTGCTTAGCGGGGAGCGAGTCTAGGAAGTTTGCCCACCACGTACTTGCTGATCCACGAAGTTGCTGGGCCGCGAACAACGGCTTCTGGTGGTCGACGCAGTTGATGAGAGCAAACTTGGACTCAATGATGCGGAGCCAAGTGTCAGCCTCCAGCGGGTCCTCGGCTTCCATGAAGTGCGGCGGTTTAGTCGCCCAGAAATCATTGTATGAGGGCTCTCGCGGCTGATGCGCTGGCTGACCTCCCTGGTTGTTTTGGCCTTCCATAAACATTTGGAACAGCTGATTTTGGTTGTGGATCAGCTGCTCCATTGGATTCATCGGAGGAGGGTTCGGGGGTCGCGGTGCTCCTGCCCCGCGTTGAGACCCTTCGGGTGCATCCCTAGAAGTTTCCGCCCCACTACGAGTGTTCACCATCTGCCATATGAACAATGCATCATTAGTCCAAGCAACACTTGAACACCATGGAATGATGACAACTCATCTGATAGCAAGGAAAAATAAATAAATTCTAGAAGGTCACCACTAGAAATGACTAATCACTTGAATACTTGATAACGAAACACAGATTTTATTACTTATAAACATTTGAACACCACGTGCTTCATACATGATGGTAGCGGTACAGCTTTATACAAACCAAAAGTGCGGGTTAGAAAGGTACTACAACCCATGGGGTTACGTCCAAGTCGCTGACCTCGGAGATTTAGCTAGCTAGGAGGGTTAGGGACTTACCGGTACTACATGTACATGGTGGTAAGTCCCACGTTCAAGTTCTACTACCTCTAGGTTACATCACATCCCTAGACATCTACTACTACACCATCTGTTACATCCGCCTAGCGTGCATGACTATCACCGTCGGAGAGCATGTCCACGTTGTTAGGTGGCGCCGGGACCTCGTAGTTGATGCCCGATGCGCCGTGCTCCTGCTCCTGATCATCCACTTCCAGCGGCTGTGGTTGTGGATCCACGGGCTGATGATGCATAATGATTTGATCAAGGTCCTCTGGAGCTTGCTCCACCTGCTCCTGAAGCACTACCACCGCATGGTTGGCTTCCTCCATGTTGTATTGGACAACCTCCAAATGGACTTCCAGAAAGTGTATAGTGCCTTGCAGGTTTTGGTTGACGAGGCGAGTATGGTGAAGTTCATTCTCCACCTCCAGCTTTTCTTGCTCAATGAAATCGGTTGTGGTCTTCACCTCCTCGAGCTCATCCTGCAACTCAGCCTTCTCTTCTCCTAGCTGGGCCACCTGATTTTTGAGGGAGAAATTTTCTGCCTCAAGATGGATAATGCGCACACGGTGGTTCTCATCCTCAGCCTGCAGTGCCCGGTACTTATCATCGGTTTCCTCCAGCTGGGATTCCACCTCCCGCAACCGGGCAGCCAGAGCGGTCATCTCCGCCCGAAGCTGATCAACATCCATCTATGTCATTAAGTTCTGAGACAATGGTGAGTCAAAACTTTATAACCATATAGAAATACATATGTCAAAGGACTATATGCTCAATGGATGATAAGTATTTGCATATGAAAAATATACGCAATCAGTTTCCCGAAACTCAAAGTTCCCAGCTCGTCGGACAGAACTGACTTAATCCTGAAGACTCGGAATTTCAACTTAGATTGGTTCAAGATCAGAATTTTCACTAGTTAGAAAAGTTCTAGAAAATTTCTCTAGATTTCCAACGCCTACAAATACAGCTCCATCGGGCCAACGCGCCAAGAGTTATGATCGTTGGGAGTCAGCAGATAGAATCGGGGTACTTTCTGTAATTCCAGAAAACCCTTCTGTTTTTGTCATTTTTGACCTAGTTTCAGATTTTTCCAAGGGAAAGTCATTATACCAATCACGTAGATAAACTCATTAACTTTCCAACGGGTACTCATACGCCTTCATCGGACTAAAACTGAGGGAGTTACACGGGTTTTAGTCAAACTGAGTTTCCTGGCATAGTTCAGTTCCTTTCCGGTTAAGTTCAAACCTTCGTTTTAGGTACCATAGTGATCTAAAAATTGCTTGGGGTTTGATTATTTCACATGTTTGTAATATTTGTGATTTTTTTACATGAGTCAGTAGGGATGAATGCATATGGTACGCATGAATGTCAATGCTCAATATGACGGTTCCCTACGTCCTTGCCAAATTAAAACAACGTCCGGTATATAACCAACCGATCGCAAAACGGTGGCAACACACACACGATCTCATCACGTTACTACTCGAACTACGATTCGTGGTTAGTGTACCTACAGAAACATCCATTGCAGAAACAATCATCAAATTCCAAAGAAACAATCCAAAAGAAAATCCGTGACCTCCTCGCCTCGCACGGGAGCTCTCGAATAAGAGTGTATTCGAGTCACACCAGTTGAATAAATTCCTATCTAAGCACAACAATTCCATGACCAACTCGCCTCGCATGGGAGCTCTCGAATAAGAGTGTATTTGAGTCACACACGTACCTTCGCTGAAGAGTCCGTAGTTGCAAGTAATTAAACAATCATAACCCAGGGTTAGCTTTGCCACCTTAACTACTACTAATCATCCCTAATTGGGCTTTGTACTCGTACCTCACCATAAAAATGCGGTTTTCAATTTAAGAATGTTCTTAAGTGCAGTACTTTTCCCAAAATGGCTCTGATACCACCTGTGGCATCCCGCACCTCGAACCGAGGGGAAATGACCGATCCAGGATCACTTTTGGGCGATGTCGGACGAAGCCGACATACACAGTACATACACACGAACATACCATCATTTGCAAAGTTACGTAAGAGTAATGTGCATTATTACAAGCCTAGTGATGATTAATCTTACAAACCAAGTTTGGAAATCAGATTGTCACATACACACAAGGTCCGAGTGGAAATTACAATACATATGTTCGGAGTGCATAGTTTAGTATATCACGTAGCGGAAGCGATAATTAAACACGACGGTAGAGAAGCCTAAGTAAACCATAACAGCCCTAGTCATGGTTCACTCCTTGGGTCCGTGATTCGGTGAGCAAGGAACCCACTCAAAGGTCCATTCGCTACTTGGTTCCTCGACCCACCCATCATGTTCATGGCTCAAATAGAAGTTAGAGGAAGACATGCCTGCAATAAAATTCAATGACAAACCCTGAGTATCTAAGATACTCCGCAAGACTTACCCGTCAAAAATGGCTTGCTGGAATTTTATTTGCCAAAGCAGCACTGGGCTAGTTTCTAATTCCACTTTTAGCCATATTAATAGGGTTGTGAACTATTCAAGCAAAATTTCAATACAACAATTGAGTGATCAAGACAACAAGTATATTTTTATCGTTAGTTCTTACTATGCTGCAATCTGCTCGACACAAGTGGTGCTCATATCCGCGAGGGACCACGTATGGCCACCTTTCACAAGATTATCATAAGGCTGAACCGGGTTCCCACTCCGGATGTATGTCCCCCTTGCGACCGCTGTTCATCATCGGGTCCAAGACTTAAACCATACATCCTCCAACATTCCACAAACCCGTGCAACCACCATGACCGACACTTTGCACAAAGTGGGAAGTGAGCGGTCAACATTACGACGCTCATGCTACTAAGTTTACCAACTCCCATACGAAGGTATGCACTTGGTACTGTTCAATACTTGTTCGCGGAGTCACAATGATCCATACGCGACACATACGGGCTATGGCAGTCAAGGAAAAACCCTGCCGCCGCTCTCTACACATGCAATTCCTGTACGGCCTTCATTTGCATAAGTATCATAATGTGAGGGATATCAGTATAAGAACCTATACCGAGCGGTCTCCGTACCACTCGATATCTCTATCGCTGACTCATTATTAAGCATAGCATTTGGCTACCGAAAGGCTTGTACCTAATCTGAACTAGACCATAGGACTTAAGGAATCAAATAATGCATCTATGTTTTCGATCAATACCTATACGTAAATGCACAAGTCATGACACTCATACGTGTGTAGAACAAGCAAAACATTAAAACCATAGGGGTGCACCGGGGCTTGCCTTGGGGTTGTCCAAAGTTAGTAGCTCCAATGATGTTCAGATCGACGCCGAGCTTCTCGAGGTTGCTTGTCCCGATCTTGTGTCCGGTCTCGTTTCCTACATGATGCTATGCAATGCAAAGTAAGATTTTTGTATGATGATTCATGGCACTTCCTCAACAAATAGAGTTAGTGAAATGATGCTCATGCATGAAATGTTGTGAAATACAATGTATGCTGGGACAATCCATTAAGTAAAGGGGACAAACTTCTAATTAGAAGAAATATTGTAGTTATCACTATAACTATAGCGTTTATAGATTTTTAAATATGAGCTTGGTACCATTGAGTACTCTACTACACTACATGATGAGGTTAAGCATAAAATGCATTGCTAAGGCAAAAGTTTAGAGAGGATGTTCTTAAACATATAAGCTAAAGTGACAATTATGCAATTGTTAAGGATAATATTGAGATCAGCAAGGTTGAATTAACTAAAATAGTTCTAAGTGGAAATTAATTACATGGATTTTTCTCGTAACATATAAAAGCATAATAAGCATGTATGGAATTTCTTAGAGTAAATTTCTATGCCATTAAGTCATATAAATTCATATACCTAAAATGCAAGAAATGCATATAATCATGAAAATATGCATAAATTCAGTATGGCCACTTGTCAGTGGGTCACATATGCCATAAGGAGTGTGCATGCCAATTTTTGTGATTTAATCATTTTTATAGAATTAATTATGAATTTAATTGCTTTACAACAGTTGTTTGTTTTGAATTAAATTCTTCCAAATTTATCTCCAAATCCTAAACTTCATGCTAACCAGGGCAAAGAGGACAACATAAGGATTCTAGAAAATTTAATTTGCTATTTTTTCAGCTCTAAAACTCCAGATATGGATTTTACAAATTTAACCATTTTCCTGGAATTCTTTTAAACTTCGAGTTATTTACAAGATTGCCATTGGCACAATTTCAAACAGAGCGGTGCTGCGGCACGGCTGGCCTGCCGGCGGTGATCGGCAGTGGGAATCGGGGCTTCGTGCTGCTATACACGACAGGGGGCTCGCTAGGGTTCGGTGGGTGGTGGTGGCTTGGGTGGCGGTCGCCGGAGGACTGCCGGCGACGAGCGGCGGCGACGGAAGGAACTGGTCAGCAGTGAGCGCGGTGCACGAAGCTCCTTCCAGCAGGGTTAAGGGTCCTAGAGCACCGCTGGACTATGCTGGAGCTTGCTACGGGTCGCTTTGGGGTTGGGGATGGCTGGAGGGGGGTCGTCACCGATGGCTCCCCTGTTCTCGGTGATCGACGGTGATGCTCCCGTCCTAAATTCCGGCGAGCACACGGCGACGCACGGTGATTTCTCTGACCAGCAGCGGCCTAGCTACAACGCGCATGACTTTTATTTGAAGAGCAAGGCTGGGGCTCACCAAGGGAACTGCGGCGGCGTGATCTAGCTGCGACGGTCAAGCTCGGGAAGACGGCGGCGATCTCCGGCTTGCGGTGCGCTGCTGTGGTTCCGGCATGCTCCAAAGGCTTCGAGGGGTGCCAGGGCTGTGTAGAAGAGTGCTGGGGAGTGGAGACGGGTTGGCTCGTGCTCTTCTCTTCGGATGAGGCTGGCAGAACTGAGAGAGGGAAACCGAGAGAGAGGGAGAGCGAGAGAGAGGGAGAGCGAGGAAGGGGGGCAACGGCGGCCTGCCACGACGGAGGAGCGAGGACGGCGAGTAAAGGCGAAGGACGGGCCGGCCAACCACCCATCGTCGGTGGTATGGGCGCCGGAGCACCGCTGTCACTGCCAGTGGCCCGCCGGCACTGTGCCCCGTTTGAAAACCGGTCAAAACCGAATGATTTCACCCGGCAGCTCACTGTGCAGTCAATTCGGGGTCTTCGCGAATTCTGATTGGCCTGCAACTTTTTGTGGTGATGTAGGACAATAATTGGAGCAACATTTGTATAGGACTTTTCCTGTAATTCATCTTCCAACAATTTATAAAAAATCCACACTGAACTCTGTTTTTTCTGCATTGTCTGAATTTTTCCAGCTATTAAACCTTTACCAAAAATTCTGGTAAATTCCTTAAAATTCCCTTTTTGTATGACCATCATGATTATGTAAAAATATTGGTACACTTCTGCTGAAAATACTTGGGTTTGTAATCTCCCTTGATTTTCATTTATTTGGGCTCAATTAATCTTATCTTTGATCTTTTATTTAATATTAAGTCCATCAATTTTTCTCTTAAGCATGTGCATTAAGTGAGATGATACATCATTAGGGCAAAGTGACACTAGGGTGTTACAGCTGCCATCGTCGGGCTTGAAGGAGGGGGAGGGTCAGTGTCGCCGAGCTCGAGTCATCGGGGAGGGGAAGAGCCGGACCCGAGAAGGAGGGGGATGTGCTCGAGCGGCGGATCTTGTTAGGCATAAGAGAGAGAGAGGAGAGAGAGAGAGGAGAGAGAGAGAGAGAGAGAGAGAGAGTCGATGCACCTAGGGGCCGGATCCGAAGGGGGATGAAAGAGGCGCCGAATTCGGAGTGGAGCCCATTGCCGCTGTGACATTCCATGTCACAAAATGAAGTTAACTAAACCTAACATCAATTAAGGGCTAAGCAAGAGTATAATTAATCCATGTGCCAAAGAATAAAAAGGAGGAAACCTATTTAATTAAATTACAGAATATTCAAATATGGGTCATCCACAAACATTACCAAAACCCATGGAAGTACCCCAATGTTTTTGCATATTCTGAATGGCCGCATTAAAAGAGAATTTTGATAATTTTTAAAGAATTTTTGGTAACCATTAATACCCTTAAAAATTCCCCTAAATTCAGAAAAGTGTATTTTGGGTTTGGAATTTTCATAATTTATCAAAGCCATTCCAGCTTGTGCTCCCAAAATCAAAGTTGGAGAACATGTTTTACTGATCCCACACAAAAATTGGTGTCCAGTTTGGAGCAAGGGAACGTGGCGAAATTTCCCAAACCCGAGCCATGGTTCAAGTCAAGCCGGGTCAACCGTCCCTCCCTCCTTCCTTTTCTCTCCGGCCAGTCTCCGATCGACACCGACGCGCTTGTACGAGCCACCGTTGATTGCTGTAGCCCCATACCAGTCACTGCTCCATCAAATCTCGCCTGCGCCACCGGCCGGCATTGAAGCTCCGCCGGAGGAGCCACTCCCTGGCCGACAGCTCGCCGTCCTCTCTCTCTCTCCCTCTCTCGGCTCTCTCTTCTGGCGGCCAAAATAAAAGGGCCAGCAGCGGCTCACCCACCCCCCATTCCCCTCCTTCTCTGCTCGCCAACACTCCCGCACGCCCCAAGCGCTCCTGCAAGGCCGCGCAGCGCTACCTCCGCTTTCCTCCGCCTCTGCCGCAAGGAAACCCGGCGAGCTCCCCTGCTCCGGGTCGCCTGAGCACCGCCGCGTCCAGCCCTGACCAGGCAGTCCCTCCCTTCCTCTTTCTCTCACAAATAAATGCGATAAGGAGCACTCCCGCCGCCTACTGATCCCCTCCCTCACTCGTGCAGAGACGTTACGGAATTTAGAGAACCCGAGCCGCCACCGGCCACTGCGCGGAGAGGGCTCACGACGACGACCACTCTCCCGGCCACCCCAACTCCAGCCATCGCGTCGACGTGCACCACAACACCTAGGTGATGCTCCTGGACCTTCTCCCTTGCCGATTCCACCTCTGGGTGTGCCTGCCGCCGTCGGCCGCCGTTGAGCTTCGCTGTCGCTCGTCGTCGGCAGAGCTCCAGCAGCCCACGCTCCGACCACCACCACCCACGTGACCGCCTTGGGTCACTGATCGCGCAGGGCAGCACCGAGTCCCGAGCCTCGCCGCTGATCACCGCCGGCGAGCCAGCAGAGCCGCAGCGCCGCCGCGCGCGCGGGGGGGTGGGGATTTGAAAATGGCCAGTGGCAGATTTGTAAATAGGAGTGAACCTCGATTAAACTTGGAAATTCAATAACTCAAGAAATACAAGGCCAAAAATTGTGAAATTAATTTTGTTCAACTCCTAAAATCTTGCTCTACCTGAAAAACAGGATCAAGTCCATGTTTATCCAGTAAATTAATTTATTTAATCCATCAAAGTCACAACCCTAATTTGCTTAATAAATTCATAAGTAATTATGTGTAAATGTTAAATTCATGAAATTTGCTCAGTAAGCATTTCAGGGCATCCTTAAACTTTCTGCAAAAGCACATTTCCATTTACATGCATATTTTTAGTATTATTGCATAAATCCTCATTTTCAGTAATTGAAATTATGTAAATTATTGGCTCAGAATTTAATTATAAAATTTGGCATTCCTGTTCCTTATGCACTTGTACACTTATGAAAAATGCCATGAAAAATTTGAAGTTACCTAAGTCCAAATTTTCTATCGAAATTGATCATTTGCTAAGAAACTAGGAATTTCTTCATATAAATGTTACTTTATGTGTGTATTTAAGGAAAGTAGGAATAAATTAATTTCTGGAAGTCCATGGAAAATAACTCAGATTCACATTACAGTAGAAATTCTCATGTTTCAGTTCTATGCTTTGGTTCTTGATTAACTATATGAGCTAGAACTAGGGATGAAATTAAAAAATGCCATGTCTAGGTATAGTGTTAGTTTGCACAAGGTCACTTTAGCTAAGTGGCTCAAAATGAACTTTCTGAAATTTGACCCTAAGTACTACATTGTCATATCCTCATCAGCATGTGAGGTCATTTAATCAACACCTAGGCCATGCTCATGTTAAAGTAGACTTACACTAAGATTGGGATAATTAAAAGTTGCATTCTAGTAATTAGAAGTTTGTCCCCTTCAAAAATTCAGTAGTTACCATGTCACACCTAGGTGTGCACACATTCATGAATAAATGATTAGTCATAAATTTTTATTTGCTGAGGAAGTGCCATGAATTGTCATGCCATGCATTCCATCTTTCGTTAAGGAAAACTCCATGAAACCTTGTGTATTTCTTGGCATTAATGCATGTCCATTCCATATAGGGATCGAGACCGAGGAGATCACACCGGACCAGCAAGGAGCTGAAGTGCACCTTGGTGAAAACTCTAACTACGATCACACCCAAGGCAAGCCCCGGTGCATAACCCAGCTTTGTCATTCGAGTCTTTTTACCTTATCAAAAGTAGGAATATTGTATTGTGCATTAAGTGTAGAACTTGGATGAAACACACTTGCATAATCCAGCAAGGACCTATGATTAGTATGTTAGTAAGCTTTTCTGTTAGCAAATGTTATGCTTAAGCTAGTGGAGTCAACGGTAGGTTATAGATTCAACTATGGTTCAATTGGTTGATGAACTTGATAAAAATGGAGCACCTATCGTTGCAACTCCGCGAACAAGTATTGAACCATACCAAGTGCATACCTTTAATATGGGAATTGGTAAACCTAGTAACTTGGGCGCTGTATTGTTGGACGGCCATACTCATCGATCCAGAGGTGATGTGAACAGCACGGTGGTTGCATGAGTTTGAGGACCGCTGGAGAGTGCATGAGTTAAGCCTCGGATACGAAGTACTGTATCGCGGGAAGAACGTGTACTCAGGATCGATGGCCCCAGATCGACTTTATAGCAATCTTGTAAACGGTGGCCATACATGTTCTTAAATGATGCGTATGTCGTGTATTTGCCATCCCTCGCGGTTAGAGTACCTCTTGTTCGGGCAGCGGCAATGATGTGTTAAGTAGTAAAGTTGTGGTTAAGTTTCTGAAATTTACTTATGCTATGGATACATGTTGCTATGATGTATTGCTCTTTAGCTATATTCATGTCTTAGCAGCTAGCTAAACTCACCGTAGCTGGGTTCTACAATAAGCAAAGTGCAGCATAGAACTAATAGGAGCTTTTATGCAATTGTCAAATAAACCCGGTCAGCCCCCTGCATGCTAGGAGTCGGTTTTAGTAAACCTTTTGACGGGTAAGTCTTGCGGAGTATGTTAGATACTCAGGCTTTGCGTTGATGTTGTTTTTCAGGTTTTCCTCAAGCGACCTATTGTAATCGTTGTAATAAGGTTGTGTGGGAAGGCGAGGAGCCTCAGAACTGGACCATCGAATGGGTCCCCAGTTCTCCTAACCTGGATGAGTGAGCCATCGCCATAGGGCCGGCACGGTACACGTAGGACTAAACGTCATGTTTTGTCGTTTCACCGCTTCCGCAAATTTGTGTAATATGTACTAAGGACATATGTATTCAGATCTGAACTTAATTATATTTTACCTCTGGACTTGTAATATTATGCACCTAAGTGATGTAATGTTGTAAATGATGAATGTTCATGTGTGAATGTTGTGTATGGTTACTTCGGTAACCATCTCCCGAGGCGATCCTGTACAACATACTCTACTTTTTGGAGTAGGGTTGTCACAGCTGGTATCAGAGCCATCTCGGGATAAGCTACACACAAAGGAGCATTTTAAAACGTAAACAAACCGTTTTTACGCGTTACGGTAAGGTACGAACTAGTAGTGCCCATATAAGAGTCTTGTAGGTGGCAAAGCTAACCCCGGGTTATGTTTGTTTAAATTACTTGCAACTACGAACTCTTCAATGAAGGTATGTCTTTGTGCGCGGATCGGTTGCGCTGTAAATACCGAACACCTTCTGGGTGGGCAAAGACTTGGGCTTTGATTGATGCGCGGACCGAATGCGCTTAAACGTCGGCTGCCTTCCGGGTGGGCGAATACCTGGGCATAAACTGTCATTGTTATTTTGGCTTGTTTCTTTTGAATTTGATGTATTGTTTCTGAAATAGATCTCTTGCAGGTACACTAACCCCGTGTAGTTCGCTTAGAAGCGTGTGAGAGGTGTGTGTGCCACTGAAAAAGATCGAGTTATATAATCGGTCAAGTTTTCTTTTTGTGAGGATGTAGGAAATCGTCATATTGAGCATTGGCATCCATGCACATCATATGCATTAAACTTTACCAAAACCTGTAAAAATGTCATTGATACTGTGAACATGCAAAATGACTAAGTTTTTGGGCGAAATTGAACCCCTTTTGCACCTAAACCAGAAATTTGAACCTAACCGGTAAGTGTCCCACCTTACCAGAAAAGTCAGTTTCACTAAAATGAGCATAATTTCCTCAGTTTTAATTCAATAGAGGCGAGTAAGTACTCATTGGAAAGATGAGGTTTTTCTCTACAAGTTTAGTTTAGAAAGTTTGTCTTAGCAAAATCGGGAACTAGGTCGAATTTTGCAAAAACAGTAGCCTTTTTCTGGAAATCAGAAACTGCCTCATTTCTGGCCCATGTCTTTGGATGATCATAACTCCCAGAGACTTTATTGGATGGAGATGTGTGAGTATGCGTTGGAAAGAGGATGAAATTCTCCACAACAGTAGTAAAGCACAAAAAATTTAATATTGTCCAGAAACTAAGCGTTTTTGCCCGTTACCACGGTTCACTCCGTCGACCGCAGAAATTCGTCGTTACCGGTCATTGAACGGATCGGAAACCTCGTGTCTTTTCTTTTACCAATCACCCCTTATGCTATTTTGAGCATGTGTGATTAGTGGAATATTAAGTTTTGACTCACCCTTGCAAAACTTATCTGGCAGATGGATGATGGCAAGCGCATGTTGGACCCGGAGTACCTTGCCGCTCGCATCCTCGAGTTGGAGCGAGAGCGCGAGGCCCGTGATGCCCAACTTGCGAAGCGTGACGCTAAGATTTCATATCTTGAGTACGAGCTGCACACTAGAAACATGGAGCGGGCCGATCTTTTCGAGCAACTCCACGATGCGCAGCTCATCATTGAGGGTGATGCAAGCGATCAGTTGCAGGAGAACTGAACCAACGCAACGCCCAGCTCACCGCTGCCCAAGAGGAGATTTACTCCCTTCATGGTCAGGTTACCGCTCTCTTGGAGAAGCGAAGCGAGCTGCAGGCCCAACGCGAAGAAGCTCAGGATGAGCGTGATGTCATGGAAGGGAACCTCAACGACGCTCACGTGATCCTCGCACAGCAAGAGCAGCTCATTGGACAGCTCCAAGCTGCTAATGGTCAGCTGAACGCCATCCTTAACAATGAGCCACCCATCCCACTCGTGGTGATTCCCCCCGATGACGCCGATCTGAGTGAGAACGGTGATTCTGGCACTGACTTCGAAGCACCCATGGGACCAACAGCTATGGACGTGGAGTCCGATGGTGACAGCCACATCGGGTGACCGAGTAGCCTTATGTACGTAGGGTGAACTCTCGTGAGACATCGTAGTCATGTGTACATGGTGTGGTAGTGTTATGCTAAGTTGTAACCTAAGCTCTCCGAGATCGTAGGGTGTAGTGTTCCAAGTGATGTAACCGAAGACTTGCTATGTATCAAAAGTTGCATCACAGGTATCTATGGCTTTATCATGAGTATGTTGCTTATGGTGTGGAAATTATGGAATTTAAGCTATCTCTTATGACTGCATTGTTTAATTGTCCAGCATTTCAATTTAAGCAATCTGAAATTTTATTTCGTCACCCTATTGTAGCCTTGTTATCATGTTGTCTCATATGATGATCGGGCTAACATATTGTTCATATGTCAGATGGTGCAAACTCGCCGTGGTGGAGACAACCTCGGTGATGCTCCCGGCACCTCGAACGTTGGCGGCACTGGGCCGCTGCCCAATGCGCCACCTCTGACGGCTTTGGAGCAGCTGATCCACAATCAGAACGAGATTTTCCACATGTTCATGGAGAACATGAACCGTCAGAGAGCTCATGGACCACCACCACAGCAGCAGCGGGAATCCTCTTACGCCGACTTCTGGGCGACTCACCCGCCCACCTTCTGAGAAGCCGGTGATCCTCTGGAAGCGGACAACTTCATTCGCACGTTGGAGTCGACGTTCGCTTCACCGCCGCTCTCGCTGCGGGTCACCAAGTCACTTGGGCGGAGTTCTGCACTGCTTTCCGTGCACACCACATACCCGCTGGACTCATGAAGTGCAAGTTGCAGGAGTTTCTCAACTTGAAGCAAGGCTCCGGAACCGTGCAAGAGTATGCACGGAAGTTCAACTACCTGGCCCAGTATGCGTCGTATCACGCTGATACGAACGAGAAAAAGAAAGACTGCTTTCGTTCGGGTCTTACCCCGAAGCTGCAAGATCGCTTGGCGCAAGTCACTGCCGGCACGTTCAATGATTTGATGAGTGCCGCTATTGTGCAAGAAGAGCCATTTGCGCCAACCAAGAGGACAAGAAGAGGAAACGTGCAATGGGAAGTTCATCCAGCTCTGCACCGCCCAAATACAAGCTAGCAATCACCTCCCCGACCGGACAGAAATTTCGGGCTGTGGTACCGTCGGGAGGAGGACCTCGCCCGTCATTCTCGCAGCAGCACTCGCGATTCCATGGGGGAAACCAGCAGCAATCTTCTGGTTGTCGCCCACCGCAGCAAAGCAATCAAGTGGTGAAGACCAACTCCCCACAGCCATGCTACAATTGTGGCCGCACCGGTCACTTTGCTAAGGAATGTCGGTTCCCAAAGCGCAACCCGAGCAACAACAACAACTCCCACACTTCCGGGAACAACAACAACAACCACAACAACAGCAACAACAATAATGGCAGCAATGGGAGTCGTCCTCAGTCGTCTACCTGTTGGAAAGATGCCCAAGAGACATTACGGATTTGATCCGTATGTGAGGAACATACGGATATTGATCCGTGTGGGATTAGTCCACTAATGGGCCAACTTGTCGAGGCCCATTAGAAGGGTCTATATAAATGGAGCTGTTGCTGCGGTGCCGAACGACTGGACTAGGAGGAGACGGTTGACGTGATCGACTACTTCCTCTACACCGATGCGCGACTACGTTGGATGAGCTGCTCCAACATTCGCTTCCGCTCCGCCTGCGCGTCTAGTGGTAACGATCCATGATCCCCTCCTTACAAGGTTTTCTGGTTGAACGGTAGAAATTATTATATGCTATCGTAGCCTACCCGTTCCCTACAGTGGTATCAGAGCCGACCTTGTGTAGTTTGTGATCTGGATCTTGTGCATATAGTTGATATGCTGATGTATTAGATGAGATCTATTACATGTTCTTGTGTATGGGTTGATTAGATCAATGGTCATAGGCAGGTTCACAAAGTAATGGGCGGATAGCGATACATGTATCATTGATTTATTTGTGTTCCTTCTCCGTGCACGCACGACTTGTCCCTACCGGCTGGAATCACCATCGGGACTAACTGCGTGCGCCAGTAGAGGAGCCAATAGTATCATGATCATGTACCGCAGTCTACTCATAAAAATCAAATGGGAAACTGAGGCATTGTGAATGACTCGAAATCGGGCAAATATGATTTTCCTGATAGGACCGCCGTACGGACACGCCTAGATTGTTACACCCCTCTTTGGCAACACGTTAGCATTCGCTTCTCGCCTAACTCGTTTTTATAGAGAATGTTGTGAATGGTATGGTCCAAAAGATGCATGTGATGTATGTATGTAATTTGCATGGCCTGCGTGCCATGATTGTTACAGCTGGGTTGAGGCTGTCATATTATTGTATAATGGCCTGCGTGTCGACCTGTGATGCTTGATATTCTCATATAATTTATTACTAGCTATTAGTTGTAGTAGCTAAGTGTTAGTTCATGGAGGCCTCAAGCATGATGGTTGAAGGGACGGGAGACATGGCGATGACAATGGAGATGGAGATCACCAATTGAAAGGGGCATGCTATTTCACAGTTAATATGATTGCCTGTGATGATGTTCCTGTCATCCTATTCTTTCATGTGTTATTTATATTGGATATAATAACATGCTAGAATAGATTCCCTCCAGAAAAATTAAATTATATGTCCTTCCAATAGCTGCACCTATTAAAATTATGATTGTTGTATGGTAGGTCTACCAAAGTAGAGTACCTCAACTATCTTAATTATTAGGGTAAATGTCGGACATTTACATGTATAGTATTGGTTTAATTAACAAAGCTATCAAAACGGTTTTGGGCTTTGGGGCATGGTGTTGGAGTCGGGGCATGTGATGCCACCCAACAAACAAGAGTCACATAGGGATGTGATTAGCATAGTGTTGCTTACCTATGTCACTAGATTTCTAGCAGTGATGCCAAAGCTCACTAGGATCTAAATTGAATATGGATCTTGAACCACTATATGTCATTTTGAGGGAAAACGGTTCCAAGCATATAGTGGAATAATGAACTTTTGTTAAAATATTTAATAAAAGTTTTACATTTATAGTGCTTATATTTGCATACCAATGATGCAGTTGATGTTAGCTGTCTCATGCTTGCCACTATGTCCTCTAAGCTTCAGAAGCAATATGAGAACGTGGATGCCCATAATATGATTGAGGGACTCCGTGGCATGTTTGAGAACCAAGCAAGGTCTGAGAGGTATAACATCTCAAAGTCCTTGTTTGCGTGCAGGCTAGCTGAAAATGGTTCTGTCAGTCCTCATGTGATCAAGATGATTGGTTACATTGAGAATCTGGAGAAACTTGGTGCTGCTCTACACCCTGATTTGGCCACAAATGTGATTCTCCAGTCGCTTCCTGCGAGCTATGAGCCTTTCATTTTGAACTTTCAAATGAATAGCATGGAGAAGACATTGGCTGAGTTGCATGGGATGCTTAAGACAGCTGAGGCAAGCATCAAGAAATCTGGTCCAAGTCAAGTCAACTTGGTTCAAAAGGATAGCAGGAAGCGAAAACGCAAGCCTAAGGCTAAGGCTACAGATGAGATCTCTAGCGCTAAGCCTAAGCCTGCAGCAGCTCCTAATCCTAAACCGGTGGCTGGTGAACCTTGTTTTCACTGCATGAAAACCGGTCATTGGAAGAGGAATTGCAAGCTTTATCTGGAAGAGCTGAAGAAGAAGCGTGCAGACACTTCTAATTCAGGTATCAATGTTATTGAAATTAATAATGTTGCTACACGTCCTTATGATTCATGGGTATTTGATACCGGATCGATGATTCATACTTGCAAATCGTTGCAGGGGCTTAAAGAAGCAAGGAAATGTGCAAAGGGCGAGGCGGATGCTCGCGTCGGCAATGGTGCAAAGGTTGCTGCAATGGCCGTCGGAACTTATCCACTTTCATTACCATCAGGATTAGTTTTGATATTAAATAATTGTTATTACATTCCCGCCATAGGCAAAAACATTATTTCTTCAAAATGTTTGGAGGAAGATGATGGTTATGAGGTCATAATAAGGAATAAGTGTTGTTCTATTTATTTGAATGATGTTCTCTATGGTAATTGCCCATTGGTGAATGGATTATATTACTTAGATCTTGAGAATAAGCCCATTTATAACATTGATGTGAAAAGGCTCAAGTCTAATGATTTGAATCCCACGTATACTTGGCATTTTCGTTTAGGTCATATAAATGAGAAGCGCATAAAGAAGCTCCATACAGATGGTCTTCTAAGTTCTTTTGATTTTGAATCAATTGACACATCTGAGTCTTGTTTACTTGGCAAAATGACTAAGCCGCCTTTCACAGGAAATAATGAGAGGGCGAGTGAACTATTGGGACTTGTACATACGGATGTATGTGGACCAATGAGTTGCACGGCCAGAGGTGGTTTTCAGTACTTCATAACTTTTACCGAGGACTTTAGTAGATATGGTTACATCTACTTAATGAGGCATAAGTCTGAATCATTTGAAAAGTTCAAAGATTTTCAAAATGAAGTACAAAATCAATTAGGCAAGACTATTAAACTTTTATGATCTGATCGTGGTGGTGAATATCTGAGCCATGAATTTGGTGAACATCTAAAGCAATGTGGAATTGTTCCACAATGGACTCCGCTAGGAACGCCCTAATGGAATGGAGTATCCGAACGGAGGAACCGAACCTTGTTAGACATGGCTAGGTCTATGATGAGCCAAAGTGATCTTCCATTGTCCTTCTGGGGATACGCTCTAGAAACTGCCGCTTTCACACTTAATAGGGTTCCATCTAAATCCGTGGAAACGACACCATATGAGATATGGACTGGGAAGCGTCCCGGGTTGTCTTTTCTTAAGATTTGGGGATGTGAGGCTTATGTAAAATGTATGACGTCTGATAAGCTTTCTTCCAAGTCTGATAAATGCTTCTTTGTAGGATACCCTAGGGAAACCAAAGGTTATTATTTCTACAACCGGGAAGAGGGCAAAGTGTTTGTCGCTTGTAATGGTGTTTTTCTAGAGAAAGAGTTTCTCTCTAAAAGGGTAAGTGGGAGAATGGTGCAACTTGAAGAAATTCAAGAAGCTCCAGAAAATGTTTCTTCTTCCACTATACCATAATTGGATGAACAAGTTGTTGTTGAACCAATTGTTGAAACACCAGCCCCGCGTAAGTCAGAAAGGGCACGTCGCGCTCCTAAAAAGTTCACGCTCCTAACCACGGGGCAACACGACATATTGTTGTTAGACAATGATGAGCCTAAGATTTACAGTGAAGCAATGATGGGACCGGACTCTGAGAAATGGCTTGGAGCCATGAGATCCGAATTAGAATCCATGAGAGAAAATCAAGTTTGGAACTTGATAGATCCGCTTGATGGTGTAAAAACCATTGAGTGTAAATAGGTTTTTAAGAAAAAGATAGACATGGATGGAAATGTTCACATCTATAAGGCACGATTGGTGGCGAAAGGTTTTAAGCAAATTCAAGGGGTTGATTATGATGAGACCTTCTCGCCTGTCGCTATGCTAAAGTCTATACGGATCCTTCTAGCAATTGCCGCATTTTATGATTATGAGATATGGCAAATGGATGTCAAAACGGCTTTCCTTAATGGAAACCTAAATGAGGATGTGTACATGACACAGCCTGAAGGTTTTGTCGATCCACAAACTGCTAGGAAGATATGCAAGCTTCAAAAGTCCATTTATGGACTAAAGCAAGCATCTCGGAGTTGGAATCTTCGCTTTGATGAGGTAGTCAAAGGGTTTGGCTTCATTAAAAACGAAGAAGAGCCTTGTGTTTACAAAAAGGCTAGTGGGAGCGCGCTTGTCTTTCTGGTCCTTTATGTGGATGACATATTGTTGATCGGCAATAATATTCCATTGCTTGAAGCTGTAAAGACTTCTTTGAGAAAGAGTTTCTCTATGAAGGACTTAGGAGAGGCAGCTTACATTTTGGGCATTAAGATCTATAGAGATAGATCAAAGAGGCTAATTGGATTAAGCCAAGACACGTACATTGACAAGGTATTGAAACGGTTCAATATGCAGGATTCCAAGAAAGGTTTCTTGCCCATGTCACATGGGGTTTCTCTTAGCAAGACTCAGTGTCCCTCGACACCAGATGAGCAAGAGAAAATGAGAGCGATTCCATATGCTTCGGCTGTTGGGTCCATCATGTATGCCATGATAAGTACTCGCCCAGATCTATAGAGATAGATCGAAAAG
The DNA here is from genome assembly GCA_032690845.1 of Eleusine coracana subsp. coracana. Taxonomy (NCBI): domain Eukaryota; kingdom Viridiplantae; phylum Streptophyta; class Magnoliopsida; order Poales; family Poaceae; genus Eleusine; species Eleusine coracana. The sequence goes on from CM064418.1 coordinate 30,329,536, forward strand.
GCTAATTGGATCATGCCAAAACACGTACATCGACAAGGTATTGAAACGGTTCAATATGCAAGATTCCAAGAAAGGTTTCCTACCCATGTTGCATGGCATTACTCTTAGCAAGACTCAGTGTCCTTCGACACCTGATGAGATAGAGAAGATGAGAGCGATCCCGTATGCTTCGGCTATCGGATCCATCATGTAGGCCATGATATGTAAGCGCCCAGATGTAGCTTTCGCTCTAAGCGCTGCAAGCAGGTTCCAATCAAACCCAGGAGAAGCTCACTGGGTGGCTAGTAAGAATATCCTAAAGTACTTGAGAAGAACTATGGATATGTTCCTAGTCTATGAAGGTGAGGAAGAGCTCATTGTAAATGGTTACACTGATGCTAGCTTCCAAACCAACAAAGATGATTCGAGATCGCAATCTGGATATGTGTTTTGCCTCAATGGAGGCGCGGTGAACTGGAAGAGTTCCAAGCAAGATACGGTTGCTGATTCAACAACGGAGGCCGAGTACCTTGCCGCTTCAGAAGCTGCAAAGGAAGCTGTTTGGATCAGAAAATTTGTTTCTGAGTTGGGTGTGGTTCCTAGTGCGTCCAGTCCAATGGATCTCTATTGTGATAATAGTGGTGCCATTGCGCAAGCCAAGGAGCCTAGAGCGCATCAAAAGAACAAACACGTACTACGGCGTTATCACCTCATCCGGGACATTGTCGCTCGAGGTGATGTAAAGATATGCAAGGTGCACACGGATTCAAACATCGCTAATCCATTGACAAAGCCTCTCTCACAGCCCAAGCATGAGGCACATATGAGATCCATGGGTATTAGATATCTGCATGATTAATGTATGAGAGATTGTGTAATGTCTATGTTTATGTGTGATTGAATAAAGTGTTATTCTGTTCCATGGATAATAATTATTGCATTGATTGACAAGTACGTGACTTGTTTGTGAAACTCGTTGTTTTTCATAATATTATCCTAAATGATCCCTAGTTCCTTATCATTATGTGGAACAATAATGATTCATGGACTAGCACATGTATTGGTTGATGATCAAGTTTCACAGATCATTGATATGGAGATATCAAATCAATAATGTGGACACATGTTGGAGAACAAGGTGTTGGATTGACCCACTAAAAGACTCTGCTATGATGTTATTTTTGTGCCATCAGTCGTTGTCTTGAATGATGTACCTTCGGGATCCTTAGACCTGAGATCGTCATTGATCTCCAGAATGCGTAGTAGCACACTTAGGGGTTACCAAACACTACTCCGTAACTGGGTAGTCATAAAGGTAGCTTTCGGGTATGTTATGAAGCATGTCATGGGGTGTGAGCGGTCAAGATGGAATTTGCCCCTCCTAATAACTGGAGAGATATCTCTGGGCCCCTCGAGTTAGATGGATTTGGAGGTGCTTGGCCATGCCAATGTGATTAAAAGTTAATCATGATGACTAAGAGTTAGTCATGATAAATCCACTAGACGTTCGAGTGAATGGTCGAGCTATTACAGGGATGGCATGTATCTCGCCTTGAGCTTGACTGATATCATGAGGCAAAGGGATTGCTGAATGCGTATATCAACGGTTCAGCCGATATGATCTTTATGTGTACGCGAGAATCAGTATGTGCTGCTAGGTGCCGCTATTGATTTATGATTTGAAAAAGCGTTTTTACATCAATATCGTGTACATGTGAACCTAACGGGTCACACACTTAACGGGTTGGAACATCGCTTGCCTATGTGATTGTCTCTAGTGCAAGTGGGAGATTGTTGGAAAGATGCCCAAGAGACATTACGGATTTGATCCGTATGTGATTACGGATTAGTCCACTAATGGGCCAACTTTTCGAGGCCCATTAGAAGGGTCTATATAAGTGGAGGCGGGGCAAGGGGTACGGATCACCAGTCTATAACCCTAGCCGCCGTGATCCTCTCTTTCTCGCCCACAACCCTAACCGTGTTGCCAGTGCTAGCACGCCACTCATGGTGTTGCCAGGAGGCGCTGCTGTTGCTGCGGTGCCGAACGGCTGGACTAGGAGGAGACGGTTGACGTAATCGACTACTTCCTCTACACCGACGCGCGACTATGTTGGACGAGCTGCTCCAACATTCGCTTCCGCTCCGCCTGCGCGTCTAGTGGTAACGATCCATGATCCTCTCCTTACAAGGTTTCCTGGTTGAACGGTAGAAATTATTATATGCTATCGTAGCCTACCCATTCCCTACACTACCACCACTCACAAGAATGGCCGAGTCAACTATACCACGGTCGAAAAGACCCAAGCTGGAGAACCCGTTCTCGCGGGTACGTTCTCGATCAACCAACATGCTTCCATGGTTCTTTTTGATTCAGGAGCAACGCATGATTTCATTAGTCAAGCATGTGCAAATCATCTGAAAATTATCCCCACCACTATGGGAACCCCGTACGTTATTACGTCTCCCGGTGGAAAAATAAGGGCTCATCTCGAGTTAAGGAAAGTGCCACTTAAGCTAGCCAACAACATATACCCCACTTCCCTAATCATCTTAGATGGCCAAAGCATCGACATAATTCTCGACATGAAATGGATGACTAGTCACAAAGCTGTATTGCACCTTGAGGACCGAGAAATCCATTTGAACTCACCCTTACATGGCCCTTCTATTCTCCGATTGCCGTATCCCAATTCATCCACTTCTCAAGTATGTCATGTGGAAGGAAAGGAGCTAGCAAACATTCCAATGGTCTGTGACTTTCCCGACGTCTTTCCAGACGAATTGTCGGGCATGACTCCGGACAGGGATGTTGAGTTTAAGATTGAACTCGTACCCGGTACGGCGCCTATCGCTCGTAGGCCGTACAAAATGTCTCCTAATGAATTAGCAGAGTTGAAAGATCAGTTACAAGAGCTTGTGGACAAGGGCTATATCCGACCAAGTTCATCTCCCTGGGGTTGTCCCGCTCTCTTTGTGAAGAAGAAAGACAAAACCCTACGCCTATGTGTCGACTATATACCGTTAAACGTGGTAACCATCAAGAACAAGTACCCTCTACGTCGAATCGATATCCTTTTTGATCAGCTAGTAGGTGCTAAAGTCATCTCCAAGATTGATCTCCGATCCGGTTACCATCAAATAAAAATCCGAGCCGAAGATAATCCAAAAACAGCATTCTCCACCCGATATTGTCTTTTCGAATATCTTGTCATGTCTTTCGGTCTCACCAATGCTCCAGCCCATTTCATGTATTTGATGAATTCCATATTCATGCCCGAATTGGATAAGTTCGTAGTGGTATTGCAACACCCTACTTTTGCAAATTCTAAAAATGTCAACTATTAGCATTTAGGAGTTTAATTAAATAACCTAGGACAAATTGTTTTTATAATAAATTAAATTATTGCAATTGCATAACATGTCATATTCATATAGATTTTCATTGCATTATGCATTTAGTTTAATTATTATTTATTTACCAGGAATATTAGGAATAGAATTAGAATAGAAATTAGACAAGGAAAAGAATTGAGAAAGAAAAAGAAAAGAAAAGGAGGAACTAGAACAGTGGGCCGAAACCCACCATTCAGCCCACCCCTCCCCTCTCCCCACCTCCTTCTTTCGGCCCAGCCGGCCAGGCCGCCTCCCCCTCCCTTCTCTTTCCTTCCCCCCCCCCCCCCCCCCGCACGGTCCAGCTTTTCCCGGCCGGCCCAACGCGCGCGCGGCCCGCTCCTCCCGTGCTCTCTCTCTCTCACTGACACGCGGGCCCCACCTGTCATCCCCTCCTCCGCCTCTCTCTCTTGCGTCGCCGGAAACCGACGCCACTTCCCTTCCCCCCTAACTTTCGGCCGTTTCGGCCGTTACGAACCCCCCCGCGTGCATCAATGGCGCTAGTGGCCATTGATGGCCGGAGAGCCCCGCGCCGGCTCAATTCGCCCGCCTCTGCGCCTATAAAGCACCCTCTCGGCACCGCCCTGCTCCGTCGCCGCTCCTCCGCTCTCTTCCGCTCGCTCGCGACCATCGGACGACCTCCCCCACCGAGCTCCGACCACCGCCGCCACCGAGCCGCGCCGCCGACCCCCCTCCCGGCCTTCCCGCACCCGCGCGACCTGCCGGTGAGACTCCCCTCCCTCCCCTCTCTCTCCTGGGACTCTCGCGGCGAGGAATGGCCGACCGGAGTGCCATTCCAGCCGGTCTCCGGCGAGCCCCACCGCGCGCCGCCGCCTAACCGGCCGCCGGTGACGACCTTCCCCCGCCCTTTAATTCTGACCGTTGGATCTTGATCCAACCGTCCAGATTACATACCCCTTCGGGTTATGTAATCGGTCCACCGTGAACCAGTGGACCAATGGTCCACATAACCTATAGACCCGGTCCACGCATTTCTAGTTTAAAATTAATTCAATTAATTCCTGGATATTGTGGCAGTTTTGTATTTTAGCCCCTGTGCTTAGCATAAATTAGGTTTAGGTCCCTGTTTTTGTGCAGAACAAATAAAAATTTGTTTTTAGGCCCCTGAACTTTATAATAATTATTTTTAGCACTACATTTTTACAAAAAGACCCTATACCTTTAAGAAATTATATTTTTGCCCTATAAATTGTAGAAAACCCCTGGAATTGTTTTAAATTATATTTTAATCCAGTCTTTTTATATTATTAATGGTATAAATATTATTTTAGCCCTAAAAATTTACAGAAACACCCCTATGGATTATTTAAATTATTATTTGACCTTATAATTTTATAAAACACCCCTGGACTGATCTTAATTATGTTTTAGTCCCCAGAATTATTTTAAAATTATACCTTAATCCTTATTAATTGTATAAATATTATTTTAGCCTTAAATTTTTACAGGAACATCCCTGTACTTAATTTTAATTAAATTTTGGCCCTGTCTGTTTACACTTAAACCCCTGCACTTAGTATTAATTATGTTTGAGTCCTAGAATTTTTGCAAAAATAACCTTATACTTTTATAACTAATTTTCTGCCCTGATAATTTACACTTTAGTCCCTGTAATTTTATAAAATTACACATAGGTCCTTAAAAGCCTCTGTTTTTACCCTTTTGCCCCTAAAACTTCAAACTAGCATAACTTTTTACTCATAACTCCAATATAGGTGATTCTTGCGCCAAAATTCTCGTAGGAGCATAACCTTTGCATCCCTTGCATCTACATACTGTTTTTCCTCTATTGCATATAGTGTATTGATTTTGTATGTTTTGCTTTTATTGGTATGGCGTTACATAAAGGCGAGCATACACATGGACCACCCTACGAGGATTTTCAAGAGCAGGAATTTGAAAGGTTAGAGCAGCCTTCTGCGCAGGACGAAGGCAAGTGTCCCTGATGCATATTACACCTATTGAAATGTTACTATAGAATTGCATGCTTGTGTCAATTTATTGGGAACCTATTGTTAGGGTTTTCCTTAGCAATTGTTTTTACCCTGTTCCTTGTCGCCTTGAACCAATGGGTGAATTGTGGGTAGAAAATGCTTAAGGTGGCTTATGGGATGTGGGTTAATATTAATTTTGATTAATGAACAATGTCACGTAGGATATGTTTGGTAAATCTTTTAGTAACATGGCTTAGGGATCTATGCAAGCCAGGTGGAAAGGATGTGGTGCCGTGGGCACATGCTTGTGGTGGTAGGCTTGTTGTAGATCCTAGGAACCGGTTCTTGGAGTGACAACCCAGGAAAACAGTGCCAACACAAGACCGACATGGGTAAGGCTTGGCCTAGTAATTAGATGTTCTCCCAGTGTCAGTGCAGCATTTGGTGGAGCGGGGAATGGAAGTCGAGAGGACTATCCTTGTATCCAAATGGCTCAAGAGGGGGCTTCCGGGGTGATGAGCTGCTTGTTGAAGGGCTATCACTTATGGACGGGAGTGGAACCTTAGTGGCTAGCATGTACTGGGAGACCCTTTGGAAAAGCCTCGTAGTGAAACCCTGCCACACACCAAAGGAAGTGTGTAATGTGGGTCACGTCCACGGGAACCAAGGGAATCACGACTTGTGGGTAAAGTGGTACAAACTCTACAGAGTATCAAAACTATCATGATAGCCGTGCTCACGGTCAAGAGCGGCCTGGAATCCTCACAAGATTAGTTGGGGATGGGTTGGTATGGTTGGAAAGGTGGGATGGGTTGAGACTTGGTTAGTACAGCACCTTGTGAAAGTAGGGGTGGGATGACCCCACTTAGTAAATAGGATGCTTAGGTTAATTAAAAGCTCATGCAACCCACTCTATAAAGCCTTCTCTTGACTATAGCCCCATGTCATCTTTTCCCCCACTTGCTGAGTACGACATGTACTCACCCTTGCTATACCACGTTGATATTCAGCCCAAGGAGAAGATTGGAGTCAATACTAAGAGGAAGGAAGCGAGTACTAGGCGATGATCCTCCAATCGATGCCTGTGGAGTTTGGGATGTCTACGCTAGATACTTTCCGCTGCATTGATGTATTTTTCTTCTAGACCCACGGGTCCTTTTGTAATAAAGATATGATGTAATAAATAAAGAATATGGATAATTATTCTGTTTACCATTGATGATGTACCGTATGTGTGTGTAACTTGATCATGGACACATGTACGACTACACCCATTTTGTTTTCTTAAAATGGGTGTTACAGGTATTGATCGACAATATTCTGATCTACTCTAAGTCCGAAGAAGAACACGTCGAACACCTTTGCATTGTTCTACAACGACTCCGAGATCACCAACTTTACGCCAAATTTAGTAAATGTGAATTTTGGCTAAAGCAAGTTCCATTCTTGGGCCACATCATATCAGCAGAAGGAGTAGCCATGGACCCTAGCAAAGTAGAGGATGTGCTGAATTGGAAGGCTCCAAAATTGGTCAGACAAATTCGCAGTTTCCTTGGTCTTGCCGGTTATTATCGGAAATTCATTCCCAACTTCTCAAGTATTGCCAAGCCTATGACCAAGCTGCTAGAAAAGGATTCTAAGTTCAAGTGGAGTAGTGCATGTGAAGAAGCTTTTCAGTCACTCAGGAAGCATCTAACAACCGCTCTGGTTTTAGCTCAACCCGATATCACCAAACCATTCGATGTTTATTGCGATGCCTCCGGCACCGGATTGGGTTGTGTGCTTATGCAAGAAGGTCGTGTCATTGCCTATGCCTCATGACAGCTCCGAAAGCACGAGCAAAATTATCCCACTCATGACTTAGAATTGGCCTCCGTTGTTCTAGCCTTGAAAACTTGGCACCACTACCTGCTCGGTAATCTTGTCAACCTCGACACCGACCATAAAAGTCTCAAATATATCTTCACTCAACAAGAACTGAATATACGACAACGTAGATGCTTGGAACTGATCAAGGATTATGAGTTGGAAATTCATTATCACCCCGAAAAAGCAAACGTGGTTGCCAACGCCTTGAGTCGAAGGGACCAATGCAATCACGCGATTGTTTGCTCTATGGAAGCTTGCCCGATTTCAGATCCGAGCGAACCAAGTCTTCGTGTCATTCCACACGGATCCTTATATAATTTGGCTCTCATTCCTACTCTTCGGGAAGAAATTGTGGAAGCCCAAAAGCAGGACAAAGGAATGGAGTATATCCGCCAGAAAATCGGGAAGGAAGAAGCTACATGTTTCCGACAAGATGAAGATGGAGTACTTTGGGTCAACAATCGCCTTGTTGTTCCAAAGAATGAGGAGCTAAGAAAGAAAATTTTGGATGAGGCTCACTTGTCCAAATACTCCATAAACCCCGGAAGCAACAAAATGTATCGTGGGTTAAGGGAAAAGTTTTTGTGGACATGCATGAAACGAGAGGTTGCTCGTTATGTCTCCTAATGTGACACTTGCCAACGTGTGAAGGCTGATCATTTGAGAACAGTCGGTCTTTTACACCCATTGAAAATCCCCGCTTGGAAATGGGAAGACATTGCTATGGACTTCATCGTTGGACTACCCCTCACACCCAAGAAGCACCATTCCATATGGGTTATTGTGGATAGGTTGACCACATCTGCTCATTTTATCCCCGTCCATACAACCTACTCTACTAAGCAATATGCCGAGCTCTACATTGTGTGGATTCTATGCTCGGACGGTGTGCCCAAGACGATCATCTCCGATCGAGGCCCCTAATTTATTGCTCGTTTTTGGGAGCAATTGCACGCTTGTCTTGGCACCACTCTCATCCGTAGTTCTGCTTATCATCCACAAACCGATGGACAAACCGAGAGACTAAATCAATATTTGGAAGATTTATTAAGAGCTTATGTGCTAGACAATCGTGGAAATTGGGAATCTTGCCTTCCGTTCGCTGAGTTCTCCTACAACAACAGCTATCAAGAAAGTTTGGGAATGTCGCCATTTGAAGCCTTGTACGGTCACTCGTGTCGAACCCCGCTGAATTGGTCAGAGTCGGGAGAAAGAATTACTTTCGGTCCCAATCTGGTCACGCAAGCCGAAGAGAAGGTGCGACAAATCCAAGCTAACATGAAGGTCGCGCAATCCCGCCAAATGAGTTACTCTAATAAAAGGAGACGTCCATTGGAGTTCGAAAAGGGAGATCATGTCTATCTTCGGGTTTCTCCCAACAAAGGTGTATCTCGTTTTGGAATCAAAGGGAAATTAGCACCCCGCTATATCGGACCTTTTCCGATCACGGAAAAGCATAGCGCCGTTGCTTATCGGTTGCAACTACGGGAAAATCTTGAGCGGGTGCACAATGTCTTCCATGTCTCCCAACTCAAGAGATGTTTGAAGCCTGATGAGGACATCAACGACATACGAACAACAACGATGGAAGACGGCGCGTCAAACCAAGTTGTCATGCCTCCACCTCTCGTCGTCGCGCCTTCTCAAGTTATGGACCCATCTTCCGACGAGACGACGACGTACAAGGGCCCAATCACTAGAGCTCGAGCCCAAGAATTGAAGATGGTTTTGATGCTAAGGAACGATGGCCCAGGATGACGCCCCTCGAAGGCCCAAGTAGCCCAAGTCGCGCGACTACCTCTCCACCGCACGCCTCTCTACTTCAGCCGGCCCTAGATGTCGCGCTCCCCCTATTTAGTCAAGGGTTGCGCCCCTTGTAATCTTTGAGTTTTGTTTTAAGATTAGCTTAGCTATTCATCTGTCTCTCGACGTAAATTCAGAACTCCACCTTCGTGCAATACATCAGATTAGCTTAGCTATTCATCCGTCTCTCGCCTCTAATTCTTTCTCGTTCTTTGATTGCGCGTAAGAATTGATCCTCCTGATCAGGTTGATCTTGTTTACCGCAAGGTTAATATCCTCCGGAAGTTGGTTCAGCGATTGCATTGGCGCTTCGAGCTTGCTCGTCGTAGTCGGATCGTGAGGGTCGACATCCACCAAATCGAAGTTATCTACACTCGCCGAAAGATCGGGCACTCTACACCTATCAAGTGGTATTAGATTCCAGTGTTTCTCGGTGAGTTTATCCAAGTCCACATAAACCAAAAACTACAAAAAAAAATTTACCCCAGTACGGTTTTGAGCCTCGCACTTTCGTTCAATAATTTGCATTGTTGAGTTTTTGTGCTATCGCTTTTGATCGTTGCTGGTACATGGTGTTTCATCATTTTCTCCTCATCATTGTCATATCCTTCCACCACATCATGTGTTTTAGCCACCACAATTTGCTTTCCGCCACATCTGTTTTCTCTGCCTCGCTCTCCTACTTGGCCGCGCGTAACGAGTCTTACTCAGTTGCATTTTGGTCAGCCGACCACTTGCCAAGTTTTGCCGCCGCACTGTGAGTCCGGGTCAATCACGTGACTCGTTGCATCCGACTCGGTTACGTGGTAAACCGCCCCGCCTCGCCTTGTGATTTGTTCTGCTCAATTTCTGTTTATCTTTTAATTACCGTTTTACCCCTACCTTAAAAAAAAAGTGTGTATGCATTGTTTTTTCTTCACACTCCCCAGACATAGGTTAAAAAAAAAGAGGGGAAGAAGTAAAAAAAAGAAAAAAGAGCGCTTGAGTACCATAGGCGACACGTTACTGTTCTTTACCCTTCTTCGGATCCGTTTGTTTCGATTCTTCTTCTTTCCTCTTCCACTTGTGCTGGCAGCAATCTTTTTGCGTTTAGCACCTTTATTTAGCTTTGCAGTTATTGTTTGAATTGTGTTAACCCTTGATTGAGTGCAGCCTCCTACCTCCACAAATTTTCTACTACGAGCAGGTTTTTGTTTCACCACGCAATCGCTCCTCCAATCTTCCACCGGTTTTACCTGTGGTTGCAGTTCACACTTGCGTCCTTGGTAAGGACGGGTAAGGATTTGATTACAACTTTTTGATTGATCTTTTCATCCACCACTCACCTCTCGTCGTAGGATCTTTTTCTGTGTTGCTTGTGTTTCTATGGCAGAAAACAACTCAAAGTCGGAGGAGCTCACCCTCCAAGAAGTCCAGGCGTAGGTCGAAGGTCTACAAAATGACATGAAGACGATGCACGAGAGACTTGACTCTATGATTACTTCGTTGAACGAGCGTTTTGATCAGCTCGACCTTGCTGATACGGCTTCCCACACCACGCTCGCGACGATCATGACTCGTCTTGAGGCCATGTCAACGCAACTTGGGACCATGACGACACAGCTCAGGGAGTTGCAAACTGCACGCGACTACGGCGCCGACACCGAGCAAGATGACGACAATCGTCGTGGTCATGCTCGTAGGGTACGTGTTCCTACTAATGATTCTTTTGGCAGAATTAAATTTCGTATTCCCACTTTTACTGGCAAATATGATCCGGGTGCTTATCTTGATTGGGAATTATAGGTTGAACAAAAATTTGCATGCCATGATATCCCTGCTAATTTACAAGTTAAGGCTGCTATTAGTGAATTTACTGAATTTGCTTTACTTTGGTGGCGTGAGTATAGACAAAAATATCCTAATAATGTTCTAGCCACTTGGACGGCATTAAAAGCTGCTATGCGTCGTCATTTTGTGCCATCATATTATGCTAGAGATTTGCTTAATCAAATGCAGCGCTTTCAGCAAGGTTCACAATCTGTAGAGGATTATTATCAAGCTTTGCAAAAGGGTATGATTCGTTGTGGTTTAGTTGAACTAGAGGATGCTGCTATGGCTCGCTTTAGGGGTGGGTTAAATCGTGAAATTCAGAACATTCTTGATTATAAGAATTATGATGATATTACCACCTTGTTTGAATATGCTTGTAAAGCTGAACGTGAAGTGCAGGATCGACAATCTTCGTCAAGACCTAACACTTTTGCAGGGTCCAAGACGCCTTCAGCTCCACGATCGCACCTCCTTCCACGTCACGCGACCACACCGCGACCTCGTCCAAGTCGAGTGCTCCACCCATGGCCATATCTGTCTCGACCGTGCCATCCTCCTCGTTGTCTGGACGAGCTCGCGATACCCAGTGTTACCGTTGCAAAGGATTTGGTCATGTGATACGCGATTGTCCAAACAAACGAACTATGTTGATTCATGATGATGGTGAGTATTCTTCTGCTAGTGATTCTGAGGATACTCTACAGACTATGCTTGCCACTAATCATGCAGATAATACGGAGCTTCATGTCGACTCTAGTGCCGCCGACAGGTATGCAACTCTTGTTGTGCAGCGTGTTCTTAGTACACAGGTCGTGCCAGACGAAAAGAATCAGCGCCACAACATTTTTCATATTAAAGGCGTTGTGCAAGAACGAGCGGTCCGTATAATCATCGATGGTGGCAGTTGTAACAATTTGGCTAGTACGACCTTGGTGGAGCAGTTATCATTGCCAACAAGGAAGCATCCACATCCTTATCATGTTCAATGGCTTAATGATGGCGGCAAAATAAAGGTAACGCGCTCGGTACGTGTTCCTTTCTCTCTTGGTGCATATTCTGATTTTGTGGATTGTGATATTGTTCCAATGGAAGCATCCTCTTTGTTGCTTGGACGTCCTTGGCAATATGATGTTGATAGTGTTCATCATGGTCGCTCTAATAATTATTCCTTCATGTTTAAGGGTCAAAAAATTGTTATTCATCCTATGACACCTGAACAAGTTCTAAAAGATGATATTGCTAGAGCGGCAAAAGCTACAAAATTGATTAAATCACCACCTGTTGCACCTGTTCAACCTGAGATCAAATTGCATCACCCTATATTGCTTGCTACACGAGCTGATTTTGATGAGTTACATGATGCTAATCTGCCCTACTATGCGCTAGTTTGCTCTCGTATGCTTGTTTCATTAGATGAGGCACCTATGTTGCATATTCCTCCTGCTATTGCTAACCTTCTGCAGAACTATAAAGATGTTTTTCCTGCTGAATTGCCACCGGGTCTTCCTCCTATTCGTGGCATAGAACATCAGATTGATTTAATTCTAGGCGCACAGCTTCCTAATCGCGCCCCGTACCGTACAAATCCTGAGGAGACAAAAGAAATTCAGTGTCAGGTGCAAGCATTGATTGATAAAGGTTACATTTGTGAGTCTCTCAGTCCTTGTTCGGTTCCTGTTTTGCTTGTTCCTAAGAAAGATGGTTCTTGGCGTATGTGTGTAGATTGTCGTGCCATTAACAATATTACAATTCGTTATCGATATCCTATACCACGCCTTGATGATATGCTTGATGAACTTAGTGGTGCCACAATTTTCTCTAAGGTTGATTTGCATAGTGGTTACCATCAGATAAGAATGAAATTAGGAGATGAATGGAAAACAGCTTTTAAAACTAAATTTGGCTTGTATGAATGGTTGGTTATGCCGTTTGGATTGTCTAATGCTCCTAGCACTTTTATGCGCTTAATGAATGAAGTTCTTCGGCCTTTCATTGGAATATTTGTTGTTGTCTATTTTGACGATATCCTTATATACAGCAAATCCATGAATGAGCATTTAGATCATTTGCATGCTGTTTTTGATGCTTTGCGTGCTGCTCGCTTATTTGGGAACATGGAAAAATGCACTTTTTGCATGCAACATGTTTTGTTTCTTGGCTATGTTGTTACTCCGCAGGGCATTGAGGTGGATAGCAGCAAGGTGCACGCCATTCAGAGTTGGCCACAACCGACGACGGTCACACAGGTTCATAGTTTTCTAGGTCTTGCAGGCTTCTATCGTCGTTTTGTGCGGGATTTCAGTTCTATTGCTGCACCATTACATGAGCTGACCAAGAAGGGTGCGCCATTTGAGTGGGGTGCACCACAGGACGATGCATTCAACACTTAAAAGGAACGGTTAACTCACGCTCCTCTCTTACAATTGCCTAATTTTGATAAAGTGTTTGAATTGGAATATGATGCTAGTGGAATTGGTTTGGGTGCTGTTTTGGTACAAGATCATAAACCCATTGCTTATTTTAGTGAGAAGTTAAGTGGTGCTGCTCTTAAATATTCCACTTATGATAAAGAACTTTATGCTTTAGTAAGAATTTCGCAAACATGGCAGCATTATTTATGGCCTCACAAATTTATTATTCATTCTGATCATGAGGCTTTGAAACATATTAGAACCCAGACTAATCTGAACTGTTGGCATGCTAAATGGGTTGAATTTATTGAATCTTTTCCATATATCATTAAACATAAAAACGGGAAGGAAAATGTGATTGCCGATGCTTTGTCTTGTCGTTATACAATGCTGTCCCAATTAGACTTTAAAATCTTTGGTTTGCAAGCTTTGAAAGATTAGTATGTGAATGATGCTGATTTTCATGATATTATGATGCATTGTAAGGATGGCAAACCTTGGGGGAAATTTCATATGCAGGATGGGTTCCTGTTTCGTGCTAACAAGCTGTGTATTCCAGCTAGCTCGGTTCGTCTTTTGTTGTTACAAGAGGCGCATGGAGGTGGTCTTATGGGTCATTTTGGCATTTTCAAGACACATGAGGTGTTGGTCGATCACTTCTTTTGGCTACAGATGCGCCGTGATGTTGAGCGCCTTGTTGCCCGCTGTACTACATGTGAAAAAGCTAAATCCCGTTTGGGTAATCATGGTTTGTTTATGCCCTTACCTGTTCCCTCTTCTCCTTGCCATGATATTTCGATGGATTTTGTTTTGGGATTGCCTCGTACTAAGAAGGGAAGGGACAATATTTTTGTGGTGGTTGATCATTTTTCTATAATGGCTCACTTTAGGGAAGGGACAGTATTTTTGTGGTGGTTGATCATTTTTCTAAAATGGCTCACTTTATACCTTGTCATAAAACTGATGATGCCGCCAATGTTGCCAAATTGTTCTTTAGAGAGATTGTCAGACTGCATGGAATTCCTAAAACAATTGTCTCTGATCGTGATGCTAAGTTTCTTAGTCACTTTTGGCGTTCTCTTTCGAATAAATTAGGAACTAAGCTGCTGTTTAGTACTACTTGTCATCCTCAAACTGATGGGCAAACAGAGGTAGTAAATAGAACTTTGTCTTCTATGCTTAGAGCTGTTCTAGATAAAAATTTGAGACGTTGGGAAGATTGTTTACCTCATGTTGAATTTGCTTATAATCGTGCTACACATTCTGCCACTAAAATGTGTCCTTTTGAGGTTGTTTATGGCTATGTTCCTAGGGCGCCTATTGATTTGTTTGCTATTGATGCTGAAGATGAACCAAATGTTGATGTTATTGCTCATATTGATCACATGAAACAATTGCATGAGGAAACACAACACAACATTGCCGTTGCTAATAAGAAGTATCAAGTTGCTGGTAGTAAAGGTAGAAAACATGTTTCTTTTGAACCTGGTGATTTGGTTTGGTTGCACTTGCGTAAAGATAGATTTCCTACTTTGCGTCGTTCTAAATTGATGCCTCGGGCTGCTGGTCGTTTTAAAGTGCTAACCAAGATTAACGATAATGCTTATGTTCTTGACTTGCCCATGGAGTTTGGTGTTTCCACTAGATTTAATGTTGCAGATTTGAGACCATATTTGGGTGAGGATGATGCGTTGCCATCGAGGACGACTTCGCTTCAAGAAGGGGAGGATGATGAGAACATCAACGACATACGAACAACAACGATGGAAGACGGCGCGCCAAACCAAGTTGTCACGCCTCCACCTCTCGTCGTTGCGCCTTCTCAAGTTATGGACCCATCTTCCGACGAGACGACGACATACAAGGGCCCAATCACTAGAGCTCGAGCCCAGGAATTGAAGATGGTTTTGATGCTAAGGAACAACGGCCCAGGATGATGCTCCTCGAAGGCCCAAGTAGCCCAAGTCGCGTGACTACCTCTCCACCGCACGCCTCTCTACTTCAGTTGGCCCTAGATGCCGCGCTCCCCCTATTTAGTCAAGGGTTGCGCCCCTTGTAATCTTTGAGTTTTGTTTTAAGATTAGCTTAGCTATTCATCTGTCTCTCGACGTAAATTCAGAACTCCACCTTCGTGCAATACATCAGATTGCTCGCCTCTAATTCTTGCTCGTTCTTCGATTGCGCGTAAGAATTGATCCTCGTGATCAGGTTGATCTTGTTTACCGCAAGGTTAATATCCTCCGGAAGTTGGTTCAGCGACTGCATTGGTGCTTCGGGCTTGCTCGTCGTAGTCGGATCGTGAGGGTCGACATCCACCGAATCGAAGTTATCTACACTCGCCGAAAGATCGGGCACTCTACACCTATCAAAGCCCCCGATCGACGTGGTTATCTCCGACACCGAGCAATTGGAAGAAGACCTCTCCTACCCCGAATACCCCGTCCGCATCCTCGATCAAAAAGACCGGGTAACTCGCAGCCGCACTATCACCTTCTACAAGGTGCAATGGAGTAACCATACTGAAGAGGAAGCCACATGGGAACAAAAGGAGTTTCTGAAGGCCAACTTTCCGGAATTTTTGGCCTCCCAAAACTGGTAACCATCCGCACCCCTCCCTCTTGTTTGTTCTTTTGCAAATCTCGGGACAAGATTTCCTTAAGGGGGGTGTGCTGTGACATCCCATGTCACAAAATGAAGTTAACTAAACCTAACATCAACTAAGGGCTAAGCAAGAGTATAATTAATCCATGTGCCAAAGAATAAAAAGGAGGAAACCTATTTAATTAAATTACAGAATATTCAAATATGGGTCATCCACAAACATTAGCAAAACCCATGGAAGTACCCCAATGTTTTTGCATATTCTGAATGACCACATTAAAAGAGAATTTTGATAATTTTTCCAGAATTTTTGGTAACCATTTAATACCCTTAAAAATTCGCCTAAAGTCAAAAAAGTGTATTTCGGGTTTGGAATTTTCATAATTTATCAAAGCTATTTCAGCTGGTTCTCCCAAAAGCAAGGTTGGAGCACATGTTTTCCTGAGCCCACAAAAAATTTTGTGTCCAGTTTGGAGCAAGGGAACGTGGCAAAATTGCCCAAACCCAGGCCATGGTTCAAGTCAAGCCGGGTCAACCGTCCCTCCCTCCTTCCTTTCCTCTCCGGCCAGTCTCCGATCGACATCGACGCGCTCGTACGAGCCACCGTTGATTGCTGTAGCCCCATCCTGGTCACTACTCCACCAAATCTCGCCTGCGCCACCGGCCGGCATTGAAGCTCCGCCGGAGGAGCCACTCCCTACCCGACAGCTCGTCGCCCTCTCTCTCTCCCTCTCTCAGCTCTCTCTTCCGGCGGCCAAAATAAAAGGGCCAGCAGCGGCTCACCCACCCCCCATTCCCCACCTTCTCTGCTCGCCAACACTCCCGCACCCCCCAAGCGCTCCTGCAAGGCCGCGCAGCGCTACCTCCGCTTTCCTCCGCCTCTGCCGCAAGGAAACCCGGTGAGCTCCCCTGCTCCGGGTCGCCTGAGCGCTGCCGCGTCCAGCCCTGACAAGGCAGTCCCTCCCTTGCTCTTTCTCTCTCAAATCAATGCGCTAAGGAGCACTCTCGCCGCCTACTGATCCCCTCCCTCACTCGGGTAGAGACATCACCGGAATTTGGAGAACCCGAGCCGCCGCTGGCCACTGCGCGGAGAGGGCTCACGATGACGACCACTCTCCCGGCCACCCCAACTCTAGCCATCACGTCGATGTGCACCACGGCACCCAGTTGATGCTCCTGGACCTTCTCCCTTGCCGATTCCACCTCTGGGCGTGCCTGCCGCCGTCGGCCGCCGTTGAGCTTCACCGTCGCTCGTCGCCGGCAGAGCTCCGGTAGCCCCCGCTCCGACCACCACCACCCACGTGACCGCCTTGGGTCACTGATCGCGTAGGGCAGCACCGAGTCCTGAGCCTCGCCGCCGATCGCCACCGGTGAGTCTGCAGAGCTGCAGCGCCGCTGCGTGCGCGCGGGGGAATTTGAAAATGGCCAGTGGCAGATTTGTAAATAGGAGTGAACCTCGATTAAACTTGGAAATTTAATAACTCGAGAAATACAAGGTCAAAAATTGTGAAATTAATTTTGTTCAACTCCTAAAATCTTGCTCTACAGGAAAAACAGGATCAAGTCCATGTTTATTCAGTAAAATAATTTATTTAATCCATCAAAGTCACAACCCTAATTTGCTTAATAAATTCATAAGTAATTATGTGTAAACGGTAAATTCATGAAATTTGCTCAGTAAGCATTTCAGGGCATCCTTAAACTTTCTGCAAAAGCACATTTCCATTTACATGCATATTTTTAGTATTATTGCATAAATCCTCATTTTTTGTAATTGAAATTATGTTAATTATTGGCTAGGAATTGAATTATGAAATTTGGCATTCCTGTTCCTTATGCACTTGTACACTTATGAAAAATCCCATGAAAAATTTGAAGTTATCTAAGTCCAAATTTGCTGTCGAAATTGATCATTTGCTAAGAAACTAGGAATTTCTTCATATAAATGTTACTTTATGTGTGTATTTAAGGAAAGTAGGAATAAATTAATTTCTGGAAGTCCATGGAAAATAACTCAGCTTCACATTACAGTAGAAATTATCATGTTTCAGTTCTATGCTTTGGTTCTTGATTAACTATATGAGCTATGGATACATGTTGCTATGATGTATTGCTCTTTAGCTATATTCATGTCTTAGCAGCTAGCTAAACTCATCGTAGCTGGGTTCTACAATAAGCAAAGTAAAATCTTGTTGAAGGAAATTGAAAGTGCAGCGTAGAACTAATAGGAGCTTTTATGCAATTGTCAAAGAAACCCGGTCAGCCCCCTGCATGCTAGGAGTCGGTTTTAGTAAACCTTTTGACGGGTAAGTCTTGCGGAGTATATTAGATACTCAGGCTTTGCGTTGATGTTGTTTTTTAGGTTCTCCTCAAGCGACCTATTGTAATTGTTGTAATAAGGTTGTATGGGAAGGCGAGGAGCCTCAGAACTGGACCATTGAATGGGTCCCCGGTTCTCCTAAACTGGATGAGTGAGCCATCGCCATAGGGCCGGCATGGTTCACGTAGGACTAAACGTCGTGTTTTGTCGTTTCACCACTTTCGCAAATTTGTGCAATATGTACTAAGGACATATGTATTCAGATCTGAACTTAAATATATTTTACCTCTGGACTTGTATTATTATGCACCTAAGTAATGTAATGTTGTAAATGATGAATGTTCATGTGTGAATGTTGTGTATGGTTACTTCGGTAACCATCTCCCGAGGCGATCCTGTACGAAATACTCTACTTTTCGGAGTAGGGTTGTCACAGCCGCCGCCAAGCTCGAAGGAGAGAGAGGGGCGCCAGATCTGGGCGGCAGGAGCCAGTCACCGCCGCCGAGCTCGATGGAGTGGGAGGGGCGCCGAATCTAGACCGGAGGATCCCGCCGTCGCTGTCGAGCTTGATTGAGGGGGAGGGGTGTTGCATCTAGATGGGAGGAGCATATCGCCACTGCCGAGCTCGAAGGAGGGGGTGGGGTGGCGGATCCAGATGGGAGGAGGCCCCTGCCGTCACCGAGATTGATGGGAAGGGTGGCCCGCCGGATTCGGACGGGAGGAGCCCATCGCCGCCACCGAGCTCGAAGGAGGGGGAGGGGCGTTAGATCAGAATGGGAGGAGCCCGCCACCATCGTCAGGCTTGAAGGAGGGGGAGGGTCACCGTCACCGAGCTCGAGTCATCGGGGAGGGGAAGCGTTGGACCCGAGAAGGAGGGTGAGGCGCCCGAGCGGCGGATCTCATTGGGCATAAGAGAGAGAGAGGAGAGAGAGAGAGAGAGAGAGAGTCGATGCACCTAGGGGCCGGATCCGAAGGGGGATGAGAGAGGTGCCGAATTCGGAGTGGAGCCCATCGCCGCCGCCAAGCTCGAAGGAGGGAGAGGGGCGCCAGATCTGGGCGGCAGGAACCCGACGCCGCCGCCGAGCTCGATGGAGTGGGAGGGGCGCCGAATCTAGACCGGAGGATCCCGCCGCCGCTGCCGAGCTTGATTGAGGGGAAGGGGCATCGCATCCAGATGGGAGGAGCATGTCGCCACTGTCGAGCTCGAAGGAGGGGGAGGTGTGGCAGATCCGAACGGGAGGAGCCCACCGTCGTCGCTGAGCTTGAAGGAAAGGGTGGCCCGCTAGATCCGGACGGGAGGAGCCCGTCATCGCCACTGAGCTCGAAGGAGGGGGAGGGGCATTGGATCTGAATGGGAGGAGCCCGCCACCATTGTTGGGCTTGAAGGTGGGGGAGGGTCACCGTTGCTGAGCTCGAGTCATTGGGGAGGGGAAGCACCGAACCTGAGAAGGAGGGGAAGGCGCCCGAGCGGCGGATCTCATTGGGCATAAGAGAGAGAGAGGAGAGAGAGAGAGAGAGAGAGAGAGAGAGAGAGAGAGAGTCGATGCAGCTAGGGGCCGGATCCGATGGGGGATGAGAGAGGTGCCGAATTTAGAGTGGTGCCCACGGCCGGCGCCAAGCTCGAAGAAGGGAGAGGGGTGCCAGATCTGGGCGGCAGGAGCCCGTCGCCGCCGCCGAGCTCGATGGAGTAGGAGGGGCGCCGAATCTAGATCGGAGGATCTCGCCGCCACTATCGAGCTTGATTGAGGGGGAGGGGCATCGCATCCAGATGGGAGGAGCCTGTCGCCACTGCCGAGCTTGAAGGAGGGGGAGGGGTGGCGGATCCAGATGGGAGGAGCCCGCCGCCGTCGCCGAGTTTGAAGGGAAGGGTGGCCCGCCGAATCCGGACGGGAGGAGCCCGTCGGCGCCACTGAGCTCGAAAGAGGGGGAGGGGCGTTGGATCTCAATGGGAGGAGCCCTCCATCATCATCGGGCTTGAAGGAGGGGGAGGGTCACCATCACCGAGCATGAGTCATCGGGGAGGGGAAGCGCCGGAGCCGAGAAGGAGGGGGAGGCGCCCGAGCGGTGGATCTCATTGGGCATAAGAGAGAGAGAGGAGAGAGAGAGAGAGAGAGAGAGAGAGAGTCGATGCACCTAGGGGCCGGATCCAAAGGGGGATGAGAGAGGTGCCGAATTCGGAGTGGAGCCCACCACCGCCGCCAAGCTCGAAGGAGGGAGAGGGGCGCCAGATCTGGGCAACAGGAGCCTGTCGCCGCCGCCGAGCTCGATGGAGTGGGAGGGGCGCCGAATCTAGACCGGAGGATCCCGCCGCCGCTGCTGATGGGAAGAGCATGTCGCCACTGCCAAGCTCGAAGGAGGGGGAGGGGTGGGGGATTCGAATGGGAGGAGCCCGCCGCCGTCACCAAGTTTGAAGGAATGGGTGGCCCGTTGGATCCGGATGGGAGGAACCCGTCACCGCCACCGAACTCGAAGGAGGGGGAGGGGTGTTGGATCTGAATGGGAGGAGCCTGCCGCCATCATCGGGCTTGAAGTAGGGGGAGGGTCACCGTCGCCAAGGTCAAGTCATCGGGGAGGAGAAGCGCCAGACCTGAGAAGGAGGGGCAGGCGCTCGAGTGGTGGATCTCGTTGGGCATAAGAGAGAGAGAGGAGAGAGATAGAGATAGGGAGAGAGAGAGAGAGAGAGAGAGAGAGATTTGATGCACCTAGGGGCCAGATCCAAAGGGGGATGAGAGAGGCGCCGAATTCGGAGTGTAGGCCACCACCGGCGCCAAGCTCGAAGGAGGGAGAGGGGCACCAGATTTGGGCGGTAGGAACCCGTTGCCGCCACCGAGCTCGATGAAGTGGGAGGGGTGCTGAATCTAGATGGGGGGATCCCACTGTCACTGCCGAGCTTGATTGAGGGGGAGGGGCATCGCATCCAGATGGGAGGAGCATGTCGCCACTGCCGAGTTCGAAGGAGGGGGAGGGGTGGTGGATCCAGATGGGAGGAGCCCGCTGTCATCACCGAGCTTGAAGGAAAGGGTGGCCCGCCGGATCCGGACGGGACGAGCCCGTCACCGCCACTGAGCTCGAAGGAGGGGGAGGGGCGTTGGATCTGAATGGGAGGAGACCGCTGCCATCGTCGGGCTTGAAGGAGGGGGAGGGTCACTATCACCGAGCTCGAGTCATCGGGGAGGGGAAGCGCCGGAATCGAGAAGGAGGGGGAGGCACCCGAGTGGCGAATCTCGTTGGGCATAAGAGAGAGTGAGTGGAGAGATAGATAGAGAGAGAACAAGCACCTAGGGGACGGATCCGAAGGGGGATGAGAGAGGCGCCAACTGCCGCTGCCAAGCTCGAAGGAGGGAGAGGGGTGCCAGATCTGGGCGGCAGGAGCCCGTCGCCGCCGCCGAGCTTGATGGAGTGGGAGGGGTGCCGAATCTAGACGGGAGGATCCCGCCATCGCTGCCGAGCTTCATTGAGGTGGAGGGCCATCGCATCTAGATGGGAGGAGCATGTCGCCACTGCCGATCTCGATGGAGGGGGAGGGGTGGTGGATCCGGATGGGAGGAGCCCGCCGCCATCGCCGAGCTTGAAGGAAAGGGTGGCCCGCCAGATCTAGATAGGAGGAGCCTGTCGCCGCCACCGAGCTCGAAGGAGGGGGAGGGGCGTTGGATCTGAATGGGAGGAACCCGCCACCATCGTCGGGGTTGAAGGAGGGGGAGGGTCACCGTCGCCGAGATTGAGTCATCGGGGAGGGGAAGCGCCGGACCTGAGAAGGAGGGGGAGGCACCCGAGCGACGGATCTTGTTGGGCATGAGAGAGAGAGAGAGAGAGAGAGAGAGAGAGCGTGTAGCCCACCGCCACCACCAAGCTCAAAGAGAGAGAGGGGCGCTAGATCTGGGTGGCAGGAGCCCGTCGCCGCCGCCGAGCTCGATGGAGTGGGAGTGGCGCCGAATCTACATGGGAGGATCTCGCCGCCACTGCCGAGCTTGATTAAGGGCGAGAGGCATCGCATGAAGATGGGAGGAGCATGTCACCACTGCCGAGCTCGAAGGAGGGGGAGGGGTGGCGGATCCGGATGGGAGGTGCCCGCCGCCGTTGTCGAGCTTGAAGGAATGGGTGGCCCGCCAGATTCGGACGGGAGGAGCCTGTCGCCGCCACCGAGCTCGAAAAAGGGGGAGGGGCGTTGGATCTGAATGGGAGGAGCCCGCTGCCATCGTCGGGCTTGAAGGAGGGGGAGGGTCACTATCACCAAGCTCGAGTCATCGGGGAGGGGAAGCGCCGGACCCGAGAAGGAGGGGGAGGCACCCGAGTGGCGAATCTCGTTGGGCATAAGAGAGAGTGAGTGGAGAGATAGATAGAGAGAGAACAAGCACCTAGGGGACGGATCCGAAGGGGGATGAGAGAGGCGCCAACTGCCGCTGCCAAGCTCGAAGGAGGGAGAGGGGTGCCAGATCTGGGCGGCAGGAGCCCGTCGCCGCCGCCGAGCTTGATGGAGTGGGAGGGGTGCCGAATCTAGACGGGAGGATCCCGCCATCGCTGCCGAGCTTCATTGAGGTGGAGGGCCATCGCATCTAGATGGGAGGAGCATGTCGCCACTGCCGATCTCGATGGAGGGGGAGGGGTGGTGGATCCGGATGGGAGGAGCCCGCCGCCATCGCCGAGCTTGAAGGAAAGGGTGGCCCGCCAGATCTAGATAGGAGGAGCCTGTCGCCGCCACCGAGCTCGAAGGAGGGGGAGGGGCGTTGGATCTGAATGGGAGGAACCCGCCACCATCGTCGGGGTTGAAGGAGGGGGAGGGTCACCGTCGCCGAGATTGAGTCATCGGGGAGGGGAAGCGCCGGACCTGAGAAGGAGGGGGAGGCACCCGAGCGACGGATCTTGTTGGGCATGAGAGAGAGAGAGAGAGAGAGAGAGAGAGCGTGTAGCCCACCGCCACCACCAAGCTCAAAGAGAGAGAGGGGCGCTAGATCTGGGTGGCAGGAGCCCGTCGCCGCCGCCGAGCTCGATGGAGTGGGAGTGGCGCCGAATCTACATGGGAGGATCTCGCCGCCACTGCCGAGCTTGATTAAGGGCGAGAGGCATCGCATGAAGATGGGAGGAGCATGTCACCACTGCCGAGCTCGAAGGAGGGGGAGGGGTGGCGGATCCGGATGGGAGGTGCCCGCCGCCGTTGTCGAGCTTGAAGGAATGGGTGGCCCGCCAGATTCGGACGGGAGGAGCCTGTCGCCGCCACCGAGCTCGAAAAAGGGGGAGGGGCGTTGGATCTGAATGGGAGGAGCCCGCTGCCATCGTCGGGCTTGAAGGAGGGGGAGGGTCACTATCACCAAGCTCGAGTCATCGGGGAGGGGAAGCGCCGGACCCGAGAAGGAGGGGGAGGCACCCGAGTGGCGAATCTCGTTGGGCATAAGAGAGAGTGAGTGGAGAGATAGATAGAGAGAGAACAAGCACCTAGGGGACGGATCCGAAGGGGGATGAGAGAGGCGCCAACTGCCGCTGCCAAGCTCGAAGGAGGGAGAGGGGTGCCAGATCTGGGCGGCAGGAGCCCGTCGCCGCCGCCGAGCTTGATGGAGTGGGAGGGGTGCCGAATCTAGACGGGAGGATCCCGCCACCGCTGCCGAGCTTCATTGAGGTGGAGGGCCATCGCATCTAGATGGGAGGAGCATGTCGCCACTGCCGATCTCGATGGAGGGGGAGGGGTGGTGGATCCGGATGGGAGGAGCCCGCCGCCATCGCCGAGCTTGAAGGAAAGGGTGGCCCGGCAGATCTAGATAGGAGGAGCCTGTCGCCGCCACCGAGCTCGAAGGAGGGGGAGGGGCGTTGGATCTGAATGGGAGGAACCCGCCACCATTGTCGGGGTTGAAGGAGGGGGAGGGTCACCGTCACCGAGATTGAGTCATCGGGGAGGGGAAGCGCCGGACCTGAGAAGGAGGGGGAGGCACCCGAGCGACGGATCTTGTTGGGCATGAGAGAGAGAGAGAGAGAGAGAGAGAGCGTGTAGCCCACCGCCACCACCAAGCTCAAAGGAGAGAGAGGGGCGCTAGATCTGGGTGGCAGGAGCCCGTCGCCGCCGCCGAGCTCGATGGAGTGGGAGTGGCGCCGAATCTACATGGGAGGATCTCGCCGCCACTGCCGAGCTTGATTAAGGGCGAGAGGCATCGCATCCAGATGGGAGGAGCATGTCACCACTGCCGAGCTCGAAGGAGGGGGAGGGGTGGCGGATCCGGATGGGAGGTGCCCGCCGTCGTTGTCGAGCTTGAAGGAATGGGTGGCCCGCCAGATTCAGACGGGAGGAGCCTGTCGCCGCCACCGAGCTCGAAAAAGGGGGAGGGGCGTTGGATCTGAATGGGAGGAGCCCGCTGCCATCGTCGGGCTTGAAGGAGGGGGAGGTTTACTATCACCAAGCTCGAGTCATCGGGGAGGGGAAGCGCCGGACCCGAGAAGGAGGGGGAGGCACCCGAGTGGCGAATCTCGTTGGGCATAAGAGAGAGTGAGTGGAGAGATAGATAGAGAGAGAACAAGCACCTAGGGGACGGATCCGAAGGGGGATGAGAGAGGCGCCGAATTTGGAGTGGAGCCCACTGCCGCTGCCAAGCTCGAAGGAGGGAGAGGGGTGCCAGATCTGGGCGGCAGGAGCCCGTCGCCGCCGCCGAGCTTGATGGAGTGGGAGGGGTGCCGAATCTAGACGGGAGGATCCCGCCACCGCTGTCGAGCTTCATTGAGGTGGAGGGCCATCGCATCTAGATGGGAGGAGCATGTCGCCACTGCCGATCTCGATGGAGGGGGAGGGGTGGTGGATCCGGATGGGAGGAGCCCGCCGCCATCGCCGAGCTTGAAGGAAAGGGTGGCCCGCCGGATCTAGATAGGAGGAGCCTGTCGCCGCCACCGAGCTCGAAGGAGGGGGAGGGGTGTTAGATCTGAATGGGAGGAACCCGCCACCATCGTCGGGCTTGAAGGAGGGGGAGGGTCACCGTCACCGAGCTTGAGTCATCGGGGAGGGGAAGCGCCGGACCTGAGAAGGAGGGGGAGGCACCCGAGCGACGGATCTTGTTGGGCATGAGAGAGAGAGAGAGAGAGCGTGTAGCCCACCGCCACCACCAAGCTCAAAGGAGAGAGAGGGGCGCTAGATCTGGGTGGCAGGAGCCCGTCGCCGCCGCCGAGCTCGATGGAGTGGGAGTGGCGCCGAATCTACATGGGAGGATCTCGCCGCCACTGCCGAGCTTGATTAAGGGCGAGAGGCATCGCATCCAGATGGGAGGAGCATGTCACCACTGCCGAGCTCGAAGGAGGGGGAGGGGTGGCGGATCCGGATGGGACGTGCCCGCCGCCGTTGTCGAGCTTGAAGGAATGGGTGGCCCGCCAGATTCGGACGGGAGGAGCCTGTCGCCGCCACCGAGCTCGAAAAAGGGGGAGGGGTGTTGGATCTGAATGGGAGGAGCCCGCTGCCATCGTCGGGCTTGAAGGAGGGGGAGGGTCACTATCACCAAGCTCGAGTCATCGGGGAGGGGAAGCGCCGGACCCGAGAAGGAGGGGGAGGCACCCGAGTGGCGAATCTCGTTGGGCATAAGAGAGAGTGAGTGGAGAGATAGATAGAGAGAGAACAAGCACCTAGGGGATGGATCCGAAGGGGGATGAGAGAGGCGCCAAATTTGGAGTGGCGCCAACTGCCGCTGCCAAGCTCGAAGGAGGGAGAGGGGTGCCAGATCTGGGCGGCAGGAGCCCGTCGCCGCCGCCGAGCTTGATGGAGTGGGAGGGGTGCCGAATCTAGACGGGAGGATCCCGCCACCGCTGCCGAGCTTCATTGAGGTGGAGGGCCATCGCATCTAGATGGGAGGAGCATGTCGCCACTGCCGATCTCGATGGAGGGGGAGGGGTGGTGGATCCGGATGGGAGGAGCCCGCCGCCATCGCCGAGCTTGAAGGAAAGGGTGGCCCGGCAGATCTAGATAGGAGGAGCCTGTCGCCGCCACCGAGCTCGAAGGAGGGGGAGGGGCGTTGGATCTGAATGGGAGGAACCCGCCACCATCGTCGGGGTTGAAGGAGGGGGAGGGTCACCGTCGCCGAGATTGAGTCATCGGGGAGGGGAAGCGCCGGACCTGAGAAGGAGGGGGAGGCACCCGAGCGACGGATCTTGTTGGGCATGAGAGAGAGAGAGAGAGAGAGAGCGTGTAGCCCACCGCCACCACCAAGCTCAAAGGAGAGAGAGGGGCGCTAGATCTGGGTGGCAGGAGCCCGTCGCCGCCGCCGAGCTCGATGGAGTGGGAGTGGCGCCGAATCTACATGGGAGGATCTCGCCGCCACTGCCGAGCTTGATTAAGGGCGAGAGGCATCGCATCCAGATGGGAGGAGCATGTCACCACTGCCGAGCTCGAAGGAGGGGGAGGGGTGGCGGATCCGGATGGGAGGTGCCCGCCGTCGTTGTCGAGCTTGAAGGAATGGGTGGCCCGCCAGATTCGGACGGGAGGAGCCTGTCGCCGCCACCGAGCTCGAAAAAGGGGGAGGGGCGTTGGATCTGAATGGGAGGAGCCCGCTGCCATCGTCGGGCTTGAAGGAGGGGGAGGTTTACTATCACCAAGCTCGAGTCATCGGGGAGGGGAAGCGCCGGACCCGAGAAGGAGGGGGAGGCACCCGAGTGGCGAATCTCGTTGGGCATAAGAGAGAGTGAGTGGAGAGATAGATAGAGAGAGAACAAGCACCTAGGGGACGGATCCGAAGGGGGATGAGAGAGGCGCCGAATTTGGAGTGGAGCCCACTGCCGCTGCCAAGCTCGAAGGAGGGAGAGGGGTGCCAGATCTGGGCGGCAGGAGCCCGTCGCCGCCGCCGAGCTTGATGGAGTGGGAGGGGTGCCGAATCTAGACGGGAGGATCCCGCCACCGCTGTCGAGCTTCATTGAGGTGGAGGGCCATCGCATCTAGATGGGAGGAGCATGTCGCCACTGCCGATCTCGATGGAGGGGGAGGGGTGGTGGATCCGGATGGGAGGAGCCCGCCGCCATCGCCGAGCTTGAAGGAAAGGGTGGCCCGCCGGATCTAGATAGGAGGAGCCTGTCGCCGCCACCGAGCTCGAAGGAGGGGGAGGGGTGTTAGATCTGAATGGGAGGAACCCGCCACCATCGTCGGGCTTGAAGGAGGGGGAGGGTCACCGTCGCCGAGCTTGAGTCATCGGGGAGGGGAAGCGCCGGACCTGAGAAGGAGGGGGAGGCACCCGAGCGACGGATCTTGTTGGGCATGAGAGAGAGAGAGAGAGAGCGTGTAGCCCACCGCCACCACCAAGCTCAAAGGAGAGAGAGGGGCGCTAGATCTGGGTGGCAGGAGCCCGTCGCCGCCGCCGAGCTCGATGGAGTGGGAGTGGCGCCGAATCTACATGGGAGGATCTCGCCGCCACTGCCGAGCTTGATTAAGGGCGAGAGGCATCGCATCCAGATGGGAGGAGCATGTCACCACTGCCGAGCTCGAAGGAGGGGGAGGGGTGGCGGATCCGGATGGGACGTGCCCGCCGCCGTTGTCGAGCTTGAAGGAATGGGTGGCCCGCCAGATTCGGACGGGAGGAGCCTGTCGCCGCCACCGAGCTCGAAAAAGGGGGAGGGGTGCTGGATCTGAATGGGAGGAGCCCGCTGCCATCGTCGGGCTTGAAGTAGGGGGAGGGTCACTATCACCAAGCTCGAGTCATCGGGGAGGGGAAGCGCCGGACCCGAGAAGGAGGGGGAGGCACCCGAGTGGCGAATCTCGTTGGGCATAAGAGAGAGTGAGTGGAGAGATAGATAGAGAGAGAACAAGCACCTAGGGGATGGATCCGAAGGGGGATGAGAGAGGCGCCAAATTTGGAGTGGAGCCCACTGCCGCTGCCAAGCTCGAAGGAGGGAGAGGGGTGCCAGATCTGGGCGGCAGGAGCCCGTCGCCGCCGCCGAGCTTGATGGAGTGGGAGGGGTGCCGAATCTAGACGGGAGGATCCCGCCACCGCTGCCGAGCTTCATTGAGGTGGAGGGCCAACACATCTAGATGGGAGGAGCATGTCGCCACTGCCGATCTCGATGGAGGGGGAGGGGTGGTGGATCCGGATGGGAGGAGCCCGCCGCCATCGCCGAGCTTGAAGGAAAGGGTGGCCCGGCAGATCTAGATAGGAGGAGCCTGTCGCCGCCACCGAGCTCGAAGGAGGGGGAGGGGCGTTGGATCTGAATGGGAGGAACCCGCCACCATCGTCGGGGTTGAAGGAGGGGGAGGGTCACCGTCGCCGAGATTGAGTCATCGGGGAGGGGAAGCGCCGGACCTGAGAAGGAGGGGGAGGCACCCGAGCGACGGATCTTGTTGGGCATGAGAGAGAGAGAGAGAGAGAGAGCGTGTAGCCCACCGCCACCACCAAGCTCAAAGGAGAGAGAGGGGCGCTAGATCTGGGTGGCAGGAGCCCGTCGCCGCCGCCGAGCTCGATGGAGTGGGAGTGGCGCCGAATCTACATGGGAGGATCTCACCACCACTGCCGAGCTTGATTAAGGGCGAGAGGCATCGCATCCAGATGGGAGGAGCATGTCACCACTGCCGAGCTCGAAGGAGGGGGAGGGGTGGCGGATCCGGATGGGAGGTGCCCGCCGTCGTTGTCGAGCTTGAAGGAATGGGTGGCCCGCCAGATTCGGACGGGAGGAGCCTGTCGCCGCCACCGAGCTCGAAAAAGGGGGAGGGGCGTTGGATCTGAATGGGAGGAGCCCGCTGCCATCGTCGGGCTTGAAG
Source organism: Eleusine coracana subsp. coracana (assembly GCA_032690845.1). Lineage (NCBI taxonomy): Eukaryota > Viridiplantae > Streptophyta > Magnoliopsida > Poales > Poaceae > Eleusine > Eleusine coracana. The sequence continues at coordinate 30,358,378 of CM064418.1, forward strand.
GAGGGGGAGGTTTACTATCACCAAGCTCGAGTCATCGGGGAGGGGAAGCGCCGGACCCGAGAAGGAGGGGGAGGCACCCGAGTGGCGAATCTCGTTGGGCATAAGAGAGAGTGAGTGGAGAGATAGATAGAGAGAGAACAAGCACCTAGGGGACGGATCCGAAGGGGGATGAGAGAGGCGCCGAATTTGGAGTGGAGCCCACTGCCGCTGCCAAGCTCGAAGGAGGGAGAGGGGTGCCAGATCTGGGCGGCAGGAGCCCGTCACCGCCGCCGAGCTTGATGGAGTGGGAGGGGTGCCGAATCTAGACGGGAGGATCCCGCCACCGCTGTCGAGCTTCATTGAGGTGGAGGGCCATCGCATCTAGATGGGAGGAGCATGTCGCCACTGCCGATCTCGATGGAGGGGGAGGGGTGGTGGATCCGGATGGGAGGAGCCCGCCGCCATCGCCGAGCTTGAAGGAAAGGGTGGCCCGCCGGATCTAGATAGGAGGAGCCTGTCGCCGCCACCGAGCTCGAAGGAGGGGGAGGGGTGTTAGATCTGAATGGGAGGAACCCGCCACCATCGTCGGGCTTGAAGGAGGGGGAGGGTCACCGTCGCCGAGCTTGAGTCATCGGGGAGGGGAAGCGCCGGACCTGAGAAGGAGGGGGAGGCACCCGAGCGACGGATCTTGTTGGGCATGAGAGAGAGAGAGAGAGAGCGTGTAGCCCACCGCCACCACCAAGCTCAAAGGAGAGAGAGGGGCGCTAGATCTGGGTGGCAGGAGCCCGTCGCCGCCGCCGAGCTCGATGGAGTGGGAGTGGCGCCGAATCTACATGGGAGGATCTCGCCGCCACTGCCGAGCTTGATTAAGGGCGAGAGGCATCGCATCCCGATGGGAGGAGCATGTCACCACTGCCGAGCTCGAAGGAGGGGGAGGGGTGGCGGATCCGGATGGGACGTGGCCGCCGCCGTTGTCGAGCTTGAAGGAATGGGTGGCCCGCCAGATTCGGACGGGAGGAGCCTGTCGCCGCCACCGAGCTCGAAAAAGGGGGAGGGGTGTTGGATCTGAATGGGAGGAGCCCGCTGCCATCGTCGGGCTTGAAGGAGGGGGAGGGTCACTATCACCAAGCTCGAGTCATCGGGGAGGGGAAGCGCCGGACCCGAGAAGGAGGGGGAGGCACCCGAGTGGCGAATCTCGTTGGGCATAAGAGAGAGTGAGTGGAGAGATAGATAGAGAGAGAACAAGCACCTAGGGGATGGATCCGAAGGGGGATGAGAGAGGCGCCAAATTTGGAGTGGAGCCCACTGCCGCTGCCAAGCTCGAAGGAGGGAGAGGGGTGCCAGATCTGGGCGGCAGGAGCCCGTCGCCGCCGCCGAGCTTGATGGAGTGGGAGGGGTGCCGAATCTAGACGGGAGGATCCCGCCACTGCTGCCGAGCTTCATTGAGGTGGAGGGCCAACGCATCTAGATGGGAGGAGCATGTCGCCACTGCCGATCTCGATGGAGGGGGAGGGGTGGTGGATCCGGATGGGAGGAGCCCGCCGCCATCGCCGAGCTTGAAGGAAAGGGTGGCCCGCCGGATCTAGATAGGAGGAGCCTGTCGCCGCCACCGAGCTCCAAGGAGGGGGAGGGGTGTTAGATCTGAATGGGAGGAACCCGCCACCATCGTCGGGCTTGAAGGAGGGGGAGGGTCACCGTCGCCGAGCTTGAGTCATCGGGGAGGGGAAGCGCCGGACCTGAGAAGGAGGGGGAGGCACCCGAGCGACGAATCTTGTTGGACATGAGAGAGAGAGAGAGAGAGAGAGCGTGTAGCCCACCTCCACCACCAAGCTCAAAGGAGAGAGAGGGGCGCTAGATCTGGGTGGCAGGAGCCCGTCGCCGCCGCCGAGCTCGAGGGAGTGGGAGTGGCGCTGAATCTACATGGGAGGATCTCGCCGCCACTGCCGAGCTTGATTAAGGGCGAGAGGCATCGCATCCAGATGGGAGGAGGATGTCACCACTGCCGAGCTCGAAGGAGGGGGAGGGGTGGCGGATCCGGATGGGAGGTGCCCGCCGCCGTTGTCGAGCTTGAAGGAAAGGGTGGCCCGCCAGATTCGGACGGGAGGAGCCTGTCGCTGCCACCGAGCTCGAAAAACGGGGAGGGGCGTTGGATCTGAATGGGAGGAGCCCGCTGCCATCGTCGGGCTTGAAGGTGGGGGAGGGTCACTATCACCAAGCTCGAGTCATCGGGGAGGGGAAGCGCCGGACCCGAGAAGGAGGGGGAGGCACCCGAGTGGCGAATCTCGTTGGGCATAAGAGAGAGTGAGTGGAGAGATAGATAGAGAGAGAACAAGCACCTAGGGGACGGATCCGAAGGGGGATGAGAGAGGCGCCGAATTTGGAGTGGAGCCCACTTCCGCTGCCAAGCTCGAAGGAGGGAGAGGGGTGCCAGATCTGGGTGGCTGGAGCCCGACGCCGCCGCCGAGCTTGATGGAGTGGGAGGGGTGCTGAATCTAGACGGGAGGATCCCGCCACCGCTGCCGAGCTTCATTGAGGTGGAGGGCCATCGCATCTAGATGGGAGGAGCATGTCGCCACTGCCGATCTTGATGGAGGGGGAGGGGTGGTGGATCCGGATGGGAGGAGCCCGCCGCCATCGCCGAGCTTGAAGGAAAGGGTGGCCCGCCGGATCTAGATAGGAGGAGCCTGTCGCCGCCACCGAGCTCGAAGGAGGGGGAGGGGTGTTAGATCTGAATGGGAGGAACCCGCCACCATCGTCGGGCTTGAAGGAGGGGGAGGGACACCGTCGTCGAGCTCGAGTCATCGGGGAGGGGAAGCACCGGACTTGGGAAGGAGGGGGAGGCACCCGAGCGGCGCATCTCGTTGGGCATAAGAGAGAGAGAGAGGAGAGATAGAGATAGAGAGAGAGAGAGCACCTAGGGGCCAGATCCGAAGGGGGATAAGAGAGGCACCGAATTTAGAGTGGAGCCCACCGCCGCCGTCAAGCTCGAAGGAGGGAGAGGGGCGCCAGATCTGGGCGGCATGAGCCTGTCGCTGCCGCCAAGCTCGATGGAGTGGGAGGGGTGCCGAATCTAGAGGGGAGGATCCCGCCACCGCGGACAAGCTTGATTGAGGGGGAGGGGCATCGCATCTAGATGGGAGGAGCATGTCGCCACTGCCGATCTCGAAGGAGGGGGAGGGGTGGCGGATCCGGATTGGAGGAGCCCGCCGCCATCGCCGAGCTTGAAGGAAAGGGTGGCCCGCCAGATCCAGATGGGAGGATCCTATCACCGCCACCGATCTCGAAGGAGGGGGCGGGGTGTTGGATCTGAATGGGAGGATCCCTCCACCATCGTCGGGCTTGAAGGAGGGGGAGGGTCACCGTCGCCGAGCTCGAGTCATCGGGGAGGGGAAGCGCCGGACCTGAGAAGGAGGGGGAGGCACCTGAGCGGCGGATCTCATTGGGCATGAGGGAGAGAGAGAGAGAGAGAGAAAGAGAGAGCACCTAAGGGTCGGATCTGAAGGGGGATGAGAGAGGTGCTGAATTCGGAGTGGAGCCCACCACCGCCGCCAAGCTCGAAGGAGAGAGAGGGGCGCGAGATCTGGGCGGCCGGAGCCCGTCTCCGCCGCCGAGCTTGATGGAGTGGGAGGGGCGCCCGAGCAACGGATCTCGTTGGGCATAAGAGAGAGAGAGGAGAGAGAGAGACAGAGAGAGAGAGAGTCGATGTACCTTGGGGCCAGATCCGAAGGGGGATGAGAGAGGTGCCGAATTTGGAGTGGAGCCCACCGCCACCACCAAGCTCAAAGGAGGGAGAGGGGCGCCAGATCTGGGTGGCAGGAGCCCGTCACCGCCGCCGAGCTCGATGGAGTGGGAGGGGCGCCGAATCTAGACGGGAGGATCTCGCCGCCGCTGCTGAGCTTGATTGAGGGGGAGGGGCGTCGCATCCAGATGGGAGGAGCATGTTGCCACTGTAGAGCTCGAAGGATGGGGACGGGTGGCAGAACCGGATGGGAGGTGCCCTCCACCGTCACCGAGCTTGAAGGAAAGGGTGGCCCGCCGGATTTGGACGGGAGGTGCCCATCGCCGCCACCGAGCTCGAAGGAGGGGGAGGGTTGTTGGATCTGAATGGGAGGAGCCCGCCACCATCATCAGGCTCGAAGGAGGGGGAGGGTCACCATCACCAAGCTTGAGTCATCCGGAAGGGGAAGCGCCGGACCTGAGAAGGAGGGGGAGGCGCCCGAGCGGCGGATCTCGTTGGGCATAAGAGAGAGAGGAGAGAGAGAGAGAGAGTCGATGCACCTAGGGGCCAGATCTGAAGGGGGATGAGAGAGGTGCCAAATTCGGAGTGAAACCCACCGCCGCCGCCAAGCTCGAAGGAGGGAGAGGGGCATCAGATTTGGGCGGCAAGAGCCCGTCGTCGCCGCCGAGCTCGATAGAGTGGGAGGGGCGCTAGATCTGGGTGGCAGGAGCCCGTCGCCGCCGCCGAGCTCGATGGAGTGGGAGTGGCGCCGAATCTACATGGGAGGATCTCGCCGCCACTGCCGAGCTTGATTAAGGGCGAGAGGCATCGCATCCAGATGGGAGGAGCATGTCACCACTGCCGAGCTCGAAGGAGGGGGAGGGGTGGCGGATCCGGATGGGACGTGCCCGCCGCCGTTGTCGAGCTTGAAGGAATGGGTGGCCCGCCAGATTCGGACGGGAGGAGCCTGTCGCCGCCACCGAGCTCGAAAAAGGGGGAGGGGTGTTGGATCTGAATGGGAGGAGCCCGCTGCCATCGTCGGGCTTGAAGGAGGGGGAGGGTCACTATCACCAAGCTCGAGTCATCGGGGAGGGGAAGCGCCGGACCCGAGAAGGAGGGGGAGGCACCCGAGTGGCGAATCTCGTTGGGCATAAGAGAGAGTGAGTGGAGAGATAGATAGAGAGAGAACAAGCACCTAGGGGATGGATCCGAAGGGGGATGAGAGAGGCGCCAAATTTGGAGTGGAGCCCACTGCCGCTGCCAAGCTCGAAGGAGGGAGAGGGGTGCCAGATCTGGGCGGCAGGAGCCCGTCGCCGCCGCCGAGCTTGATGGAGTGGGAGGGGTGCCGAATCTAGACGGGAGGATCCCGCCACTGCTGCCGAGCTTCATTGAGGTGGAGGGCCAACGCATCTAGATGGGAGGAGCATGTCGCCACTGCCGATCTCGATGGAGGGGGAGGGGTGGTGGATCCGGATGGGAGGAGCCCGCCGCCATCGCCGAGCTTGAAGGAAAGGGTGGCCCGCCGGATCTAGATAGGAGGAGCCTGTCGCCGCCACCGAGCTCGAAGGAGGGGGAGGGGTGTTAGATCTGAATGGGAGGAACCCGCCACCATCGTCGGGCTTGAAGGAGGGGGAGGGTCACCGTCGCCGAGCTTGAGTCATCGGGGAGGGGAAGCGCCGGACCTGAGAAGGAGGGGGAGGCACCCGAGCGACGAATCTTGTTGGACATGAGAGAGAGAGAGAGAGAGAGAGCGTGTAGCCCACCTCCACCACCAAGCTCAAAGGAGAGAGAGGGGCGCTAGATCTGGGTGGCAGGAGCCCGTCGCCGCCGCCGAGCTCGATGGAGTGGGAGTGGCGCTGAATCTACATGGGAGGATCTCGCCGCCACTGCCGAGCTTGATTAAGGGCGAGAGGCATCGCATCCAGATGGGAGGAGGATGTCACCACTGCCGAGCTCGAAGGAGGGGGAGGGGTGGCGGATCCGGATGGGAGGTGCCCGCCGCCGTTGTCGAGCTTGAAGGAAAGGGTGGCCCGCCAGATTCGGACGGGAGGAGCCTGTCGCTGCCACCGAGCTCGAAAAACGGGGAGGGGCGTTGGATCTGAATGGGAGGAGCCCGCTGCCATCGTCGGGCTTGAAGGTGGGGGAGGGTCACTATCACCAAGCTCGAGTCATCGGGGAGGGGAAGCGCCGGACCCGAGAAGGAGGGGGAGGCACCCGAGTGGCGAATCTCGTTGGGCATAAGAGAGAGTGAGTGGAGAGATAGATAGAGAGAGAACAAGCACCTAGGGGACGGATCCGAAGGGGGATGAGAGAGGCGCCGAATTTGGAGTGGAGCCCACTTCCGCTGCCAAGCTCGAAGGAGGGAGAGGGGTGCCAGATCTGGGTGGCTGGAGCCCGACGCCGCCGCCGAGCTTGATGGAGTGGGAGGGGTGCTGAATCTAGACGGGAGGATCCCGCCACCGCTGCCGAGCTTCATTGAGGTGGAGGGCCATCGCATCTAGATGGGAGGAGCATGTCGCCACTGCCGATCTTGATGGAGGGGGAGGGGTGGTGGATCCGGATGGGAGGAGCCCGCCGCCATCGCCGAGCTTGAAGGAAAGGGTGGCCCGCCGGATCTAGATAGGAGGAGCCTGTCGCCGCCACCGAGCTCGAAGGAGGGGGAGGGGTGTTAGATCTGAATGGGAGGAACCCGCCACCATCGTCGGGCTTGAAGGAGGGGGAGGGACACCGTCGTCGAGCTCGAGTCATCGGGGAGGGGAAGCACCGGACTTGGGAAGGAGGGGGAGGCACCCGAGCGGCGCATCTCGTTGGGCATAAGAGAGAGAGAGAGGAGAGATAGAGATAGAGAGAGAGAGAGCACCTAGGGGCCAGATCCGAAGGGGGATAAGAGAGGCACCGAATTTAGAGTGGAGCCCACCGCCGCCGTCAAGCTCGAAGGAGGGAGAGGGGCGCCAGATCTGGGCGGCATGAGCCTGTCGCTGCCGCCAAGCTCGATGGAGTGGGAGGGGTGCCGAATCTAGAGGGGAGGATCCCGCCACCGCGGACAAGCTTGATTGAGGGGGAGGGGCATCGCATCTAGATGGGAGGAGCATGTCGCCACTGCCGATCTCGAAGGAGGGGGAGGGGTGGCGGATCCGGATTGGAGGAGCCCGCCGCCATCGCCGAGCTTGAAGGAAAGGGTGGCCCGCCAGATCCAGATGGGAGGATCCTATCACCGCCACCGATCTCGAAGGAGGGGGCGGGGTGTTGGATCTGAATGGGAGGATCCCTCCACCATCGTCGGGCTTGAAGGAGGGGGAGGGTCACCGTCGCCGAGCTCGAGTCATCGGGGAGGGGAAGCGCCGGACCTGAGAAGGAGGGGGAGGCACCTGAGCGGCGGATCTCATTGGGCATGAGGGAGAGAGAGAGAGAGAGAGAAAGAGAGAGCACCTAAGGGTCGGATCTGAAGGGGGATGAGAGAGGTGCTGAATTCGGAGTGGAGCCCACCACCGCCGCCAAGCTCGAAGGAGAGAGAGGGGCGCGAGATCTGGGCGGCCGGAGCCCGTCTCCGCCGCCGAGCTTGATGGAGTGGGAGGGGCGCCCGAGCAACGGATCTCGTTGGGCATAAGAGAGAGAGAGGAGAGAGAGAGACAGAGAGAGAGAGAGTCGATGTACCTTGGGGCCAGATCCGAAGGGGGATGAGAGAGGTGCCGAATTTGGAGTGGAGCCCACCGCCACCACCAAGCTCAAAGGAGGGAGAGGGGCGCCAGATCTGGGTGGCAGGAGCCCGTCACCGCCGCCGAGCTCGATGGAGTGGGAGGGGCGCCGAATCTAGACGGGAGGATCTCGCCGCCGCTGCTGAGCTTGATTGAGGGGGAGGGGCGTCGCATCCAGATGGGAGGAGCATGTTGCCACTGTAGAGCTCGAAGGATGGGGACGGGTGGCAGAACCGGATGGGAGGTGCCCTCCACCGTCACCGAGCTTGAAGGAAAGGGTGGCCCGCCGGATTTGGACGGGAGGTGCCCATCGCCGCCACCGAGCTCGAAGGAGGGGGAGGGTTGTTGGATCTGAATGGGAGGAGCCCGCCACCATCATCAGGCTCGAAGGAGGGGGAGGGTCACCATCACCAAGCTTGAGTCATCCGGAAGGGGAAGCGCCGGACCTGAGAAGGAGGGGGAGGCGCCCGAGCGGCGGATCTCGTTGGGCATAAGAGAGAGAGGAGAGAGAGAGAGAGAGTCGATGCACCTAGGGGCCAGATCTGAAGGGGGATGAGAGAGGTGCCAAATTCGGAGTGAAACCCACCGCCGCCGCCAAGCTCGAAGGAGGGAGAGGGGCATCAGATTTGGGCGGCAAGAGCCCGTCGTCGCCGCCGAGCTCGATAGAGTGGGAGGGGCGCCGAATCTAGACGGAAGGATATCGCCGCCGCTGCTGAGCTTGATTAATGGGGAGGGGCATCACATCCAGATGGGAGGAGCATGTCGCCACTGCCGAGCTCGAAGGAGGGGGAGGGGTGGCGGATCCGGATGGGAGGTGCCTGCCGCCGTTGCCGAGCTTGAAGGAAAGGGTGGCCCGCCAGATTCGGACGGGAGGGGCCCATCACCACCACCGAGCTCGAAGGTGGGGGAGGGGTGTTGGATCTGAATGGGAGGATCCCGCCACCATCATCGGGGTTGAAGGAGGGGGAGGGTTATCGTCGCCGAGCTCGTGTCATCAGGGAGGGGAAGCGCCGGACCTGTGAAGGAGGGGGAGGCACCCGAGTGACAGATCTTGTTGGGCATAAGAGAGAGAGGAGAGAGAGAGAGAGAGAGAGTCGATGCACATAGGGGCCGGATCCGAAGGGGGATGAGAGAGGTGGCAAATTCGGAGTGAAACCCACCGCCGCCGCCAAGCTCGAAGGAGGGAGAGGGGCACCAGATCTGGGCGGCAGGAGCCCGTTGTCGCCGCTGAGCTCGATGGAGTGGGAGGGGCGCCGAATCTAGACGGGAGGATCCCGCCGCCGCTGCCGAGCTTCATTAAGGGGGAGGGCCATCGCATCTAGATGGGAGGAGCATGTCGCCACTGCCGATCTCGATGGAGGGGGAGGGGTGGTGGATCCGGATGGGAGGAGCCCACTGCCATCGCCGAGCTTGAAGGAAAGGGTGGCCCGCCGGATCCAGATAGGAGGAGCCTGTCGCCGCCATCGAGCTCGAAGGAGGGAGAGGGGTGTTAGATCTGAATGGGAGGAACCCGCCACCATCGTCGGGCTTGAAGGAGGGGGAGGGACACTGTCGCCGATCTCGAGTCATCGGGGAGGGGAAGCACCGGACTTGAGAAGGAGGGGGAGGCACCCAAGCGGCGCATCTCGTTGGGCATTAGAGAGAGAGAGAGGAGAGATAGAGAGAGAGAGAGAGAGAGAGAGAACCTAGGGGCCAGATCCGAAGGGGGATAAGAGAGGCGCCGAATTTAGAGTGGAGCCCACCGCCGACGCCAAGCTCGAAGGAGGGAGAGGGGCGCTAGATCTGGGCGGCATGAGCCTGTCGCTGCCGCTGAGCTCGATGGAGTGGGAGGGGTGCCGAATCTAGAGGGGAGGATCCCGCCACCACTGCCAAGCTTGATTGAGGGGGAGGGGCATCGCATCTAGATGGGAGGAGCATGTCGCCACTGCCGATCTCGAAGGAGGGGGAGGGGTGGCGGATCCGGATTGGAGGAGCCCGCCGCCATCGCCGAGCTTGAAGGAAAGGGTGGCCCGCCAGATCCAGATGGGAGGATCCTGTCACCGCCACCGAGCTCGAAGTAGGGGGCGGGGTGTTGGATCTGAATGGGAGGAGCCCTCCACCATCGTCGGGCTTGAAGGAGGGGGAGGGTCACCGTCGCCGAGCTCGAGTCATAGGGGAGGGGAAGCGCCGGACCTGAGAAGGAGGGGGAGGCACCTGAGCGGCGGATCTCATTGGGCATGAGGGAGAGAGAGAGAGAGAGAGAGAGAGAGAGAGAGAGAGAGAGCACCTAAGGGTCGGATCTGAAGGGGGATGAGAGAGGTGCTGAATTCGGAGTGGAGCCCACCGCCGCCGCCAAGCTCAAAGGAGGGAGAGGGGCGCCAGATCTGGGCGGCCGGAGCCCGTCTCCGCCGCCGAGCTTGATGGAGTGGGAGGGGGGCCCGAGCAGCGGATCTCGTTGGGCATAATAGAGAGAGAGAGAGGAGAGAGAGAGAGACAGAGAGAGAGAGAGAGAGTCGATGTACCTAGGGGCCAGATCCGAAGGGGGATGAGAGAGGTGCCAAATTCGGAGTGGAGCCCACCGCCACCACCAAGCTCAAAGGAGGGAGAGGGGCGCCAGATCTAGGTGGCAGGAGCCCGTCACCGCCGCCGAGCTCGATGGAGTGGGAGGGGCGCCGAATCTAGACGGGAGGATCTCGCCGCCGCTGCCGAGCTTGATTGAGGGGGAGGGGCGTCGCATCCAGATGGGAGGAGCATGTCACCACTGCCGAGCTCGAACGAGGGGGAGGGGTGGCGGAACAGGATGGGAGGTGCCCGCCGCCGTCACCGAGCTTGAAGGAAAGGGTGGCCCGCCGGATTTGGACGGGAGGGGCCCATCGCCGCCACCGAGCTCGAAGGAGGGGGAGGGGTGTTGGATCTGAATGGGAGGAGCCCGCCACCATCGTCGAGCTTCAAGGAGGTGGAGGGTCACTATCGCCAAGCTCGAGTCATCGGGGAGGGGAAGCGCCAGACCTGAGAAGGAGGGGGAGGCACCCGAGCGGTGGATCTCGTTGGGCATGAAAGAGGGAGAGAGAGAGAGAGCACCTAGGGGTCGGATCCGAAGGGGGATGAGAGAGGTGCCGAATTTGGAGTGGAGCCCACCGTCGCCGCCAAGCTCGAAGGAGGGAGACGGGCGCCAGATCTGGGCGGTCGGAGCCCGTCTCCGCCACCGAGCTTGATGGAGTGGGAGGCGCGCCCGAGCAGCGGATCTCATTGGTCATAAGAGAGAGAGCGAGGGAGAGAGAGTCGATGCACCTAGGGGCCAGATCCGAAGGGGGATGAGAGAGGCACCAAATTTGGAGTGGAGCCCACAGCCACCACCAACCTCAAAGGAGGGAGAGGGGCGCCAGATTTGGGCGGCAGGATCCCGTCGCTGCCGCCGAGCTCGATGGAGTGGGATGGGCGCCGAATCTAGACGAGAGGATCTCCCCGCCGCTGTCGAGATTGATTGAGGGGGAGGGGCGTCACATCCAGATGGGAGGAGCATGTCGCCACTGCCGAGCTCGAAGGAGGGGGAGGAGTGGCGGATCTGGATGGGAGGTGCCCGCCGCCGTCGCCGAGCTTGAAGGAAAGGGTGGCCCGCTAGATTCGGACGGGAGGAGCCCATCGCCGCCACCGAGCTCGAAGGAGGGGGAGGGGTGTTGGATCTGAATGGGAGGAGTCCGCCACTATCATCGGGATTGAAGGAGGGGCAGGGTCACCATCGTCGAGCTCGAGTCATCGGGGAGGGGAAGCGCCGGACCTGAGAAGGAGGGGGAGGCGCCCAAGCGGCGGATCTCATTGGGCATAGGAGTGAGAGGAGAGAGAGAGAGAGAGAGAGAGAGAGTCAATACACCTAGGTGCCGGATACGAAGGGGGATGAGAGAGGTGCCAAATTCGGAGTGAAACCCACCGCCGCCGCCAAGCTCGAAGGAGGGAGAGAGGCACCAGATCTAGGCGGTAGGAGCCCGTCACCGCCACCAAGCTCGATGGAGTGGGAGGGGCGCCGAATCTAGACGGGAGGATCCCGCCGCCACTGCCGAGCTCGAAGGAGGGGGAGGGGGGGGGGGGGCGAATCCGGATAGGAGGAGCCCGCTGCCATCATCGAGCTTGAAGGAAAGGGTGGCCCGCCGGATCCGGACGGGAGGAGCCTGTCGCCGCCACCGAGCTCGAAGGAGGGGGAGGGGCGTTGGATCTGAATGGGAGGAGCCCACTGCATCGTCGGGCTTGAAGGAGGGGGAGGGTCACTGTCACTGAGCTTGCGTCATCGAGGAGGGGAAACGCCGGACCAGAGAAGGAGGGGGAGGCGCCCGAGCGGCGAATCTCGTTGGGCATAAGAGAGAGAGAGGAGAGCGAGAGCACCTAAGGGCCGGATCCGAAGGGGGATGAGAGAGGCGCCGAATTGAGGGTGGAGCCCACCGCCACCGCCAAGCTCGAAGGAGGGAGAGGGGCGCCAGATCTGGGCGGCAGGAGCCCGTCGCCGCCGCCGAGCTCGATGGAGTGGGAGGGGCACCGAATCTAGATGGGAGGATCTCGCCGCCACTGCCGAGCTTGATAGAGGGGGAGGGGCATCGCATCTAGATGGGAGGAGCATGTTGTCACTGCCGAGCTCGAAGGAGGGGGAGGGGTGGTGGATCCGGATTGGAGGAACCCGCCGCCGTCGCCAAGCTTGAAGGAAAGGGTGGCCCGCCGGATCCGAACGGGAGGAGCCCTCACCGCCACCGAGCTCGAAGGAGGGGGAGGGGCATTGGATCTGAATGGGAGGAGTCCGCCGCCATCGTCGGGCTTGATGGAGGGGGAGGGTCACCGTCGCCGAGCTTGAGTCATCGGGGAGGGCAAGCACCGGACCTAAGAAGGAGGGGGAGGCGCCCGAGCGGCGGATCTCGTTGGGCATAAGAGAGAGAGAGAGGAGAGAGACAAAGAGAGGGAGAGAGAGAGAGCACCTGGAGGCCGGATCTGAAGCGGGATGAGAGAGGCGCCGAATTTGGAGTGGAGCCCACCGCTGCCGCGAACCTCGAAGGAGGGAGAGGGGCGCCAGATCTGGGCGGCAGGAGCCCGTCACCGCCGCTGAGCTCGATGGAGTGGGAGGGGCGCCGAATCTTGATGGGAGGATCCCGCCGCCGCTGTCAAATATGATTGAGGGGGAGGGGCATCGCATCCAGATGGGATGAGCATGTCGCCACTGCCGAGCTCGAAGGATGGGGAGGGGTGGCGGATCCGGATGGGAGGAGCCCGCCTCCGTTGCCAAGCTTGAAGGAAAGGGTGGCCCGCCGGATCTGTACGGGAGGAGCCCGTCACCACCTCCGAGCTCGAAGGAGGGGGAGGGGCGTTGGATCTGAATGGGAGGAGCCCACCGCCATCGTCGGGCTTGAAGGAGGGGGAGGGTCACCGTCGCCGAGCTCGAGTCATCGGGGAAGCACCGGATCTGAGAAGGAGGGGGAGGCGCCCGAGTGGCGGATCTCGTTGGGCATAAGAGAGAGAGAGGAGAGAGAGACACACACACAGAGAGAGAGGAGAGAGACACACACAAAGAGAGAGAGAGAGGCACACACACACAAAGAGAGAGGAGAGAGACACACACAAAGAGAGAGGAGAGAGACACACAGACACATAGAGAGAGAGAGAGAGATTCGATGCACCTAGGGGCCGGATCCGATGGGGGATGAGAGAGGCGCCGAATTCAGAGTGGAGCCCACCACTACCACCAAGTTCGAAGGAGGGAGAGGGGCCCCAGATCTGGGCGGCAGGATCCCGTCGCTGCCGCCGAGCTCGATGGAGTGGGAGGGGCGCCGAATATAGACGGGAGGATCTCGCGGCCGCTGTCAAGCTTGATTGAGGGGAGGGGCGTCACATCCAGATGAGAGGAGCATGTCGCCACTACCGAGCTCGAAGGAGGGGGAGGAGTGGCGGATCCGGATGGGAGGTGCCCGCCGCCGTCGCCGAGGTTGAAGGAAAGGGTGGCCCGCTAGATTCGAACGGGAGGAGCCCATCGCCGCCACTGAGCTCGAAGGAGGGGGAGGGGTGTTGGATCTGAATGGGAGGAGCCCGCCACTATCATCGGGCTTGAAGGAGGGGGAGGGTCACCATCGTTGAGCTCGAGTCATCGGGGAGGGGAAGCGCCGGACCTGAGAAGGAGGGGGAGGCGCCCAAGCGGCGGATCTCGTTGGGCATAAGAGTGAGAGGAGAGAGAGAGAGAGAGTCGATGCACCTAGGTGTCGGATACGAAGGGGGATGAGTGAGGTGCCAAATTCGGAGTGAAACCCACCGCCGCCGCCAAGCTCGAAGGAGGGAGAGGGGCACCAGATCTAGGCGGTAGGAGCCCGTCACCGCCACTGAGCTCAATGGAGTGGGAGGGACGCTGAATCTAGACGGGAGGATCCCGCCGCCACTACCGAGCTTGATTGAGCGGGAGGGGCGTCGGATCTAGATGGGAGGAGCATGTCGCCACTGCCGAGCTCGAAGGAGGGGGAGGGGGGGCGAATCCGGATGGGAGGAGCCCGCTGCCATCATCGAGCTTGAAGGAAAGGGTGGCCCGCCGGATCTGGACGGGAGGAGCCTGTCGCCGCCACCGAGCTCGAAGGAGGGGGAGGGGCGTTGGATCTGAATGGGAGGAGCCCGCTGCATCGTCGGTCTTGAAGGAGGGGGAGGGTCACTATCACCAAGCTTGGGTCATCGAGGAGGGGAAACGCCGGACCAGAGAAGGAGGGAGAGGCGCCCGAGCGGCGAATCTCGTTGGGCATAAGAGAGAGAGAGGAGAGCGAGAGCACCTAGGGGCCGGATCCGAAGGGGGATGAGAGAGGCGCCGAATTCAGGGTGGAGCCCACCACCGCCGCCAAGCTCGAAGGAGGGAGAGGGGCGCCAGATCTGGGCGGCAGGAGCCCGTCGCCGCCGCCGAGCTCGATGGAGTGGGAGGGGCGCCGAATCTAGATGGGAGGATCCCGCCGCCGCTGCCGAGCTTGATAGAGGGGGAGGGGCATCGCATCCAGATGGGAGGAGCATGTCGCCACTGCCGAGCTCGAAGGAGGGGGAGGGGTGGTGGATCCGGATTGGAGAAACCCGCCGCCGTCGCCAAGCTTGAAGGAAAGGGTGGCCCGCCGGATCCGAACGGGAGGAGCCTGTAACACCCTACTTTTGCAAATTCTAAAAATGCCAACTATTAGCATTTAGGAGTTTAATTAAATAACCTAGGACAAATTGTTTTTATAATAAATTAAATAATTGCAATTGCATAACATGTCATATTCATATAGATTTTCATTGCATTATGCATTTTGTTTAATTATTATTTATTTACTAGGAATATTAGGAATAGGATTAGAATAGAAACTAGACAAGGAAAAGAATTGAGAAAGAAAAAGAAAAGAAAAGGAGGAACTAGAACAGTGGGCCGAAACCTACCATTCAGCCCACCCCTCCCCTCTCCCCACCTCCTCCTTTCGGCCCAGCCGGCCAGGCCGCCTCCCCCTCCCTTCTCTTTCCTTTTTTTCCGCCCCGCACGGCCCAGCTTCTCCCGGCCGGCCCAACGCGCGCGCGGCCCGCTCCTCCCGCGCTCTCTCTCTCTCTCACTGACACGCGGGCCCCACCTATCATTACCTCCTCCGCCTCTCTCTCTCCCGTCGCCGGAAACCGACGCCGCCGCCGTCGATCTCCCTCCCCCCGACCTCCCCGACTCCCGAAACCGGCGCCCGAGCGCGCGCGACCGCCTCCACTTCCCTTCCCCCCTAACTTTCAGCCGTTACGAACCCCCCCCCCCCCCCCCCCCCCCGCGGGCATCAATGGCGCTAGTGGCCATTGATGGTCGGAGAGCCCCGCGCCGGCTCAATTCGCCCGCCTCCGCGCCTATAAAGCACCCTCTCGGCACCACCCTGCTCCGCCGCCGCTCCTCCGCTCTCTTCCGCTCGCTCGCGACCATCGGACGACCTCCCCCACCGAGCTTCGACCACCGCCACCACCGAGCCACGCCGCCGACCCCCCTCCCGGCTTTCCCGCACCCGCGCGACCTGCCGGTGAGACTCCCCTCCCTCCCCTC
Organism: Eleusine coracana subsp. coracana; assembly: GCA_032690845.1. Lineage (NCBI taxonomy): Eukaryota > Viridiplantae > Streptophyta > Magnoliopsida > Poales > Poaceae > Eleusine > Eleusine coracana. The sequence goes on from CM064418.1 coordinate 30,373,793, forward strand.
TCTCTCCTGGGACTCTCGCGGCGAGGAATGGCCGACCGGACTGCCATTCCGGCCGGTCTCCGGCGAGCCCCGCCGCGCGCCGCCGCCTAACCGGCCGCCGGCGACGACCTTCCCCCGCCCTTTAATTCTGACCGTTGGATCTTGATCCAACCGTCCAGATTACATACCCCTTAGGGTTATGTAATCGGTCCACCGTGAACCAGTGGACCAATGGTCCACAGAAACCCGGTCCACGCATTTCTAGTTTAAAATTAATTCAATTAATTCCTGGATATTGTGGCAGTTTTGCATTTTAGCCCCTGTGCTTAGCTTAAATTAGGTTTAGGTCCCTATTTTTGTGCAGAACAAATAAAAATTTGTTTTTAGGCCCCTGAACTTTATAATAATTATTTTTAGCACTACATTTTTACAAAAAGCCTCTATACCTTTAAGAAATTATATTTTTGCCCTATAAATTGTAGAAAACCCCTGGAATTGTTTTAAATTATATTTTAATCTAGTCTTTTTATATTATTAATGGTATAAATATTATTTTAGCCCTAAAAATTTACAGAAACACCCCTATGCATTATTTAAATTATTATTTGACCTTGTAATTTTGTAAAACACCCCTGGACTGATCTTAATTATGTTTTAGTCCCCAGAATTATTTTAAAATTATACCTTAATCCTTATTAATTGTATAAATATTATTTTAGCCTTAAATTTTTACAGGAACATCCCTGTACTTAATTTTAATTAGATTTTGGCCCTGTCTTTTTACACTTAAACCCCTGCACTTAGTATTAATTATGTTTGAGTCCTAGAATTTTTGCAAAAAAAACCATATACTTTTATAACTACTTTTCAGCCCTTATAATTTAAACTTTTGCAAAAACCCCTGCACTTAGTCCCTGTAATTTTATAAAATTACACATAGGTCCTTAAAAGCCTCTGTTTTTACCCTTTTGCCCCTAAAACTTCAAACTAGCATAACTTTTTATTCATAACTCCAATATAGGTGATTCTTGCGCCAAAATTCTCGTAGGAGCATAACCTTTGCATCCCTTGCATCTACATACTGTTTTTCCTCTATTGCATATAGTGTATTGATTTTGTATGTTTTGCTTTTATTGGTATGGCGTTACATAAAGGCGAGCATACACAAGGACCACCCTACGAGGATTTTCAAGAGCAGGAATTTGAAGGGTTAGAGCAGCCTTCTGCGCAGGACGAAGGCAAGTGTCCTTGATGCATATTACACCTATTGAAATGTTACTATAGAATTGCATGCTTGTGTCAATTTATTGGGAACCTATTGTTAGGGTTTTCCTTAGTAATTGTTTTTACCCTGTTCCTTGTCGCCTTGAACCAATGGGTGAATTGTGGGTAGAAAATGCTTAAGGTGGCTTATGGGATGTGGGTTAATATTAATTTTGATTAATGAACAATGTCACGTGGGATATGTTTGGTAAATCTTTTAGTAACATGGCTTAGGATCTATGCAAGCCAGGTGGAAAGGATGTGGTGCCGTGGGCACATGCTTGTGGTGGTAGGCTTGTTGTCGATCCTAGGAACCGATTCTTGGAGTGACAACCCAGGAAAACAGTGCCAACACAAGACCGACATGGGTAAGGCTTGGCCTAGTAATTAGATGTTCTCCCAGTGTCAGTGCAGCATTTGGTGGAGCGGGGAATGGAAGTCGAGAGGACTATCCTTGTATCTGAATGGCTCAAGAGGGGGCTTCCGGGGTGATGAGCTGCTTGTTGAAGGGCTATCACTTATGGACGGGAGTGGAACCTTAGTGGCTAGCATGTACTGGGAGACCCTTTGAAAAAGCCTCGTAGTGAAACCCTGCCACACACCAAAGGAAGTGTATAATGTGGGTCGCGTCCACGGGCACCAAGGGAATCACGACTTGTGGGTAAAGTGGTACAAACTCTACAGAGTATCAAAACTATCATGATAGCCGTGCTCACGGTCAAGAGCGGCCTGGAATCCTCACAAGATTAGTTGGGGATGGGTTGGTATGGTTGGAAAGGTGGGATGGGTTGAGACTTGGTTAGTACAACACCTTGTGAAAGTAGGGGTGGGATGACCCCACTTAGTAAATAGGATGCTTAGGTTAATTAAAAGCTCATGCAACCCACTCTATAAAGCCTTCTCTTGACTATAGCCCCATGTCATCTTTTCCCCCACTTGCGGAGTACGACATGTACTCACCCTTGCTATACCACGTTGATATTCAGCCCAAGGAGAAGATTGGAGTCAATACTAAGAGGAAGGAAGCGAGTACTAGGCGTTGATCCTCCAATCAATGCCTGTGGAGTTTGGGATGTCTACGCTAGATACTTTCCGCTGCATTGATGTATTTTTCTTCTAGACCCATGGGTCCTTTTGTAATAAAGATATGATGTAATAAATAAAGTATATGGATAATTATTCTGTTTACCATTGATGATGTACCGTATGTGTGTGTAACTTGATCCTGGACACATGTACGGCTACACCCATTTTGTTTTCTTAAAATGGGTGTTACAGAAGTGGTATCAGAGCCATGTTGACTGCAGGACGTCAGCCTAGTTAGCCATGGACGCATTTAGGGACCCTATTTTGTCTTACATCAATACAAACTATTTTAACAAAATACTAATCCTTGTCGTTTCTCATTTTGTTGCTTTTGTTGAATTTCAGATTTATTTAACCATTGCTTATTCATGCCTTGTGATTTTAAAATATAGATGGCCCGCACCAAGCAAACCGCTCGTAAGAGTACGACTAGACGCCACTATGAACTCCTTGCCCCTAGGCGTGTTCAAAGGGAAGAAAGTGAAGAAGCAAATCAACCTGAACGCGAGAAGACCCCAGAGGAACCACAAGAGGACCCTGAGGAACCTGAAGAAGAAGAAGAATCAGAAGAGTATGAGCAAGAAAAGGACCCTGAGGAACCTGAAGAGGAAGAAGACCCAGAAGAGCCCGAGGACCTCGAAGAGCCTAAGAATGGTGATAACTCGGATGAGGACGAAGACCTAGCCGTCCGTATGGCCGAGAAGTACCGCTCTTTTGGACTAGAGGGTGAGACCTTCTCCAAGACTCTACGAAAGCTACTTGAGAAGATTGGCATCACCAACAAGCCTCAGTACTTCATCAAGAAAGTGGATCGTCCTTCTCGTGAGGAATGGACAGCGGAGGTCAACATCTACGACGGCGACCGCGTCATATCTACGCATCGTGGCCGCACCCCTAGGGCTACTCCTGGGGCTGCAATAGACGATGCTGCTTGGAGGGCTCTCACTAGCCTCTGCTACACTCACCGCCATGGAATAGCAAGGACAAGTTTTGCACACATTCCCCCTCGGAAGCCAGGCACGGAGAAGTACACCGTCGCTCCTACAGAATGGTATGTGAGCACCAGGGAGATGGACGAGACTCAGGGAATAGCGGTGGACTTAAGCCGCACTATGGAGGCACTACAGAGGGAGAACCACACCCTTCGGAAGAGGCTGCGCGATACTGAGGATTACATGAAGCGCGACCAGCGAGTCAAGATGGGCGAGCAAAGTGACCTCTACTCATCGGGTATCCGCACTTGGACTGCAAACTCTCCGAAGCGCGCAAGTTCCCTACCGTCGATCTCCAACAAAGTCAACTCCCATACCTAGGAGATTCCCTTACCCGTGAATAAAGATTGTAATAATCAAACGCTTACATCGATTTACTTTCATGGTGTGATGTAATGAACTCGTTGGCTTTGTTAATAAGTGTGCTTGATGTGAGTTGTAGGATGCCTCGGCACCTTGTCCACAACCTCATCGTTTGTTTGCTTATTAAATAAACTACCTTTTACTTATCACTCCTTGATACATTTAGATGGGGATCTTTCTTTTTGTTATTACCACAGCTTGTCTCACACTACTTCCACCACCTATTCTAATCAGATGGTTCGCACTAGAGGACACGCTGGAGGTAGCAATCAGAACAACGAGGAGGGCAATAATGCTTCGAACCTTGAGCAATTCTTGGCCGTACAGACTCAGCTCATGCAAACAATGATCCAAACTTTGGGCGCTATATAGCAGAACCACAACAACCAGCAGAACCACAATGCACCTCCACCTCCACCCCAGAATAGATTGAGGGAGTTCCTAAGGACTAAGCCACCTACCTTTTCCCAATCTAAGGATCTGATGGAAGCTGACGATTGGCTCAAGGCAATCAAAAAGAAGTTGATAATCGCTCAATGCAATGATCGAGAGATGGTTCTCTTTGCAGCTCATCAGCTGTATGGTGTAGCCGCAGACTGGTGGGAAGCTTATTGCAATGCTAATGCTGATGTGGAAAGCATCACTTGGATTGAGTTTAAGGATAATTTCCGCTCCCACTATATTCCTACGGGCATCAAATTGCTGAAAAGACAGGAATTTCAGGACCTGAGATAGGGGAACATGTCAGTAAGTGAATACTTGAATAGGTTCATCCAGCTGTCCAGGTATGCTCCAGAGGATGTGAACACCGATAGGAAGAAGCAATACATGTTCATGAGGGGACTGCAGAATGACATCTAGTTTCAGTTGATAAACAATGACTATGTCAATTTCCAGAAACTGGTGGACAAGGCCATTGTGGTGGAGAACAAGCGCAATGAGATTGTGAGGGAAGGCAAGAGGAAAATGCCATTCCAAGGACAATCATATGGTAGCAACACTCGCCTCCGCATGATGCCATCTTCTAACTTATACTACCGTGCTCCCAGCACTGTCAGGCCACCCATGCAAGCTCCACGCCCAAACTTTCCAATGCAATGCTCCAACTACCAGGCACCCCGCCCTAGCCAGCAGCAGGCACCTCGTTCCACCTATCAGCAAGCACCCCGCCCCACAGCCCAACAGCTCCACAAAACCAGAACCGCCCCACCACAGGAAACACTAATAGTGTGAAGCGCGGATGTTATCACTGTGGACAGGAAGGTCACTTCATGAGACAGTGTCCTCAATGGAACAATGCACCAAGGCAAGCTTCAACTAACCTGCCTTCAGGCAATCAAGGACAACAAAATTACGCTCGAGGGCGCGTCAATCATGTCACTACGGAAGAAGCTGAGCAAGCTGCGGATGTGGTGCTCGGTATGTTCTTAGCTAACTCTCAACCTGCAACCATTTTGTTTGATTCGGGAGCATTGCATTCATTCATGACATCCACATATGTGGCAGAGCACAACTTACCGATCGCTCTTATGAAGCGTACCATGCTAGTTAGCTCTCGTGGTGGAGAAATGAGAACCAATCAAATATGCCCAAAGGTAGCTCTCGTGGTGGAGAAATGAGAACCAATCAAATATGCCCAAAGGTCGCCCTTCAAATAAGGGGGGTGGACTTCTCAGCTAATCTCATAATCCTAGACTCCAAGGGGATAGATATAATACTTGGAATGGATTGGTTACGCAAGTATAATGGAGTGATACAGTGCGCCAAGCAGTCGGTACAACTGACTAGTGCCGAGGGTACCAAGGTTGAATTCATAGCAGCCAACTCTACTACCAAGGAAGTTATACTAAACCAAACCACCGGCACACCCATAGAAGAGATACGAGTGGTTTGTGAATTCCCTGATGTCTTTCTTGAAGAACTTCCAGGTATGCCACCAGACCGTGACATAGAGTTTGTTATCGACTTAATACCAGGAACTGCTCCTATATCTAAGAGGCCCTATAGGATGCCAGTTAATGAGTTGGTAGAACTAAAGAAGCAATTACATGAGATGCTAGAGAAAGGTTTCATTCGCCCTAGTTCCTCACCTTGGGGAGCTCCAGTAATCTTTGTCGAGAAGAAGGATAAGACTCAGAGGATGTGTGTGGACTATCGTTCTCTTAATGATGTAACCATCAAGAATAAGTATCCACTACCACGGATTGAATACTTGTTCGATCAGATGAAAGGAGCTTGTGTATTCTCCAAGATTGATCTACGATCCGGGTATCACCAGTTAAAAATCAGACCATCAGACATACCCAAGACGGCTTTCAGAACAAGATATGGGTTATATGAGTATACGGTAATGTCATTTGGGTTAACCAATGCACCGGCTTACTTCATGTACCTTATGAATAAGGTGTTCATGGAGTACTTGAATAAGTTTGTTGTGGTTTTCATTGATGACATCTTGGTGTTTTCAAAGAATGAAGAAGAGCATGAGGGACACCTCAGGCTAGTTCTAGAGAAGCTACGTGAACACCAGCTGTATGCCAAATTAAGTAAGTGCGAATTCTGGCTGAAGGAGGTAGCATTTCCTGGTCATGTGATCTCTGCTAGAGGAGTGTCAGTCGATCCAGGCAAGGTGAAGGACGTCCTAGATTGGAAACCACCACAGACAGTAAGGGAGATTAGAAGTTTTCTTGGATTAGCCGGATACTATCGGCGATTCATAAAGGACTTCTCCAAAATAGCAAAGCCAATGACGACACTGTTAGGGAAGGACAAGATTTTCGAATGGACTCAGCGTTGTCAAACCAGCTTTGAGGAATTGAAGAAGAGATTAACGTCAGCCCCTGTCTTAATCTTACCTGACATCAGTAAGAGTTTTGACATATACTGTGATGCATCCAGGCAAGGACTAGGATGTGTGCTCATGCAGGAAGGTCACGTTGTGGCATATGCCTCTAGGCAGTTACGAAAGCATGAAGAGAAGTACCCAACACACGATTTGGAGTTAGCGGCAGTGGTACATGCTCTGAAAATTTGGAGGCACTAAATTCTTGGTCATCGTTGTGAGATCTATACGGATCACAAGAGTCTCAAGTACATATTCACTCAGACAGAGTTGAACCTAAGACAACGATGTTGGTTAGAGTTGATTAAGGACTATGATGTATGTATTAACTATCATCCAAGGAAAGCGAATGTTGTTGCAGATGCCCTAAGTAGAAAGATCTATTGTAGTCAGTTAGTCGTAGAAAGGCTACCGCCAGAGCTCTGTAAGGAGTTTGAGCGACTGAACCTTGGATTTGTGAATGAGTTAGAGGCCGAGGACCTCGAAGAGCCTAAGAATGGTGATAACTCGGATGAGGACGAAGACCTAGCCGTCCGTATGGCCGAGAAGTACCGCTCTTTTGGACTAGAGGGTGAGACCTTCTCCAAGACTCTGCGAAAGCTACTTGAGAAGATTGGCATCACCAACAAGCCTCAGTACTTCATCAAGAAAGTGGATCGTCCTTCTCGTGAGGAATGGACAGCGGAGGTCAACATCTACGACGGCGACCGCGTCATATCTACGCATCGTGGCCGCACCCCTAGGGCTACTCCTGGGGCTGCAATAGACGACGCTGCTTGGAGGGCTCTCACTAGCCTCTGCTACACTCACCGCCATGGAATAGCAAGGACAAGTTTTGCACACATTCCCCCTCGGAAGCCAGGCACGGAGAAGTACACCGTCGCTCCTACAGAATGGTATGTGAGCACCAGGGAGATGGACGAGACTCAGGGAATAGCGGTGGACTTAAGCCGCACTATGGAGGCACTACAGAGGGAGAACCACACCCTTCGGAAGAGGCTGCGCGATACTGAGGATTACATGAAGCGCGACCAACGAGTCAAGATGGGCGAGCAAAGTGACCTCTACTCATCGGGTATCCGCACTTGGACTGCAAACTCTCCGAAGCGCGCAAGTTCCCTACCGTCGATCTCCAACAAAGTCAACTCCCATACCTAGGAGATTCCCTTACCCGTGAATAAAGATTGTAATAATCAAACGCTTACATCGATTTACTTTCATGGTGTGATGTAATGAACTCGTTGGCTTTGTTAATAAGTGTGCTTGATGTGAGTTGTAGGATGCCTCGGCACCTTGTCCACAACCTCATCGTTTGTTTGCTTATTAAATAAACTACCTTTTACTTATCACTCCTTGATACATTTAGATGGGGATCTTTCTTTTTGTTATTACCACAGCTTGTCTCACACTACTCCCACCACCTATTCTAATCAGATGGTTCGCACTAGAGGACACGCTGGAGGTAGCAATCAGAACAACGAGGAGGGCAATAATGCTTCGAACCTTGAGCAATTCTTGGCCGTACAAACTCAGCTCATGCAAACAATGATCCAAACTTTGGGCGCTATATAGCAGAACCACAACAACCAGCAGAACCACAATGCACCTCCACCTCCACCCCAGAATAGATTGAGGGAGTTCCTAAGGACTAAGCCACCTACCTTTTCCCAATCTAAGGATCTGATGGAAGCTGACGATTGGCTCAAGGCAATCAAAAAGAAGTTGATAATCGCTCAATGCAATGATCGAGAGATGGTTCTCTTTGCAGCTCATCAGCTGTATGGTGTAGCCGCAGACTGGTGGGAAGCTTATTGCAATGCTAATGCTGATGTGGAAAGCATCACTTGGATTGAGTTTAAGGATAATTTCCGCTCCCACTATATTCCTACGGGCATCAAATTGCTGAAAAGACAGGAATTTCAGGACCTGAGATAGGGGAACATGTCAGTAAGTGAATACTTGAATAGGTTCATCCAGCTGTCCAGGTATGCTCCAGAGGATGTGAACACCGATAGGAAGAAGCAATACATGTTCATGAGGGGACTGCAGAATGACATCTAGTTTCAGTTGATAAACAATGACTATGTCAATTTCCAGAAACTGGTGGACAAGGCCATTGTGGTGGAGAACAAGCGCAATGAGATTGCGAGGGAAGGCAAGAGGAAAATGCCATTCCAAGGACAATCATATGGTAGCAACACTCGCCTCCGCATGATGCCATCTTCTAACTTATACTACCGTGCTCCCAGCACTGTCAGGCCACCCATGCAAGCTCCACGCCCAAACTTTCCAATGCAATGCTCCAACTACCAGGCACCCCGCCCTAGCCAGCAGCAGGCACCTCGTTCCACCTATCAGCAAGCACCCCGCCCCACAGCCCAACAGCTCCACAAAACCAGAACCGCCCCACCACAGGAAACACTAATAGTGTGAAGCGCGGATGTTATCACTGTGGACAGGAAGGTCACTTCATGAGACAGTGTCCTCAATGGAACAATGCACCAAGGCAAGCTTCAACTAACCTGCCTTCAGGCAATCAAGGACAACAAAATTACGCTCGAGGGCGCGTCAATCATGTCACTACGGAAGAAGCTGAGCAAGCTGCGGATGTGGTGCTCGGTATGTTCTTAGCTAACTCTCAACCTGCAACCATTTTGTTTGATTCGGGAGCATTGCATTCATTCATGACATCCACATATGTGGCAGAGCACAACTTACCGATCGCTCTTATGAAGCGTACCATGCTAGTTAGCTCTCGTGGTGGAGAAATGAGAACCAATCAAATATGCCCAAAGGTAGCTCTCGTGGTGGAGAAATGAGAACCAATCAAATATGCCCAAAGGTCGCCCTTCAAATAAGGGGGGTGGACTTCTCAGCTAATCTCATAATCCTAGACTCCAAGGGGATAGATATAATACTTGGAATGGATTGGTTACGCAAGTATAATGGAGTGATACAGTGCGCCAAGCAGTCGGTACAACTGACTAGTGCCGAGGGTACCAAGGTTGAATTCATAGCAGCCAACTCTACTACCAAGGAAGTTATACTAAACCAAACCACCGGCACACCCATAGAAGAGATACGAGTGGTTTGTGAATTCCCTGATGTCTTTCTTGAAGAACTTCCAGGTATGCCACCAGACCGTGACATAGAGTTTGTTATCGACTTAATACCAGGAACTGCTCCTATATCTAAGAGGCCCTATAGGATGCCAGTTAATGAGTTGGTAGAACTAAAGAAGCAATTACATGAGATGCTAGAGAAAGGTTTCATTCGCCCTAGTTCCTCACCTTGGGGAGCTCCAGTAATCTTTGTCGAGAAGAAGGATAAGACTCAGAGGATGTGTGTGGACTATCGTTCTCTTAATGATGTAACCATCAAGAATAAGTATCCACTACCACGGATTGAATACTTGTTCGATCAGATGAAAGGAGCTTGTGTATTCTCCAAGATTGATCTACGATCCGGGTATCACCAGTTAAAAATCAGACCATCAGACATACCCAAGACGGCTTTTAGAACAAGATATGGGTTATATGAGTATACGGTAATGTCATTTGGGTTAACCAATGCACCGGCTTACTTCATGTACCTTATGAATAAGGTGTTCATGGAGTACTTGAATAAGTTTGTTGTGGTTTTCATTGACGACATCTTGGTGTTTTCAAAGAATGAAGAAGAGCATGAGGGACACCTCAGGCTAGTTCTAGAGAAGCTACGTGAACACCAGCTGTATGCCAAATTAAGTAAGTGCGAATTCTGGCTGAAGGAGGTAGCATTTCCTGGTCATGTGATCTCTGCTAGAGGAGTGTCAGTCGATCCAGGCAAGGTGAAGGACGTCCTAGATTGGAAACCACCACAGACAGTAAGGGAGATTAGAAGTTTTCTTAGATTAGCCGGATACTATCGGCGATTCATAAAGGACTTCTCCAAAATAGCAAAGCCAATGACGACACTGTTAGGGAAGGACAAGATTTTCGAATGGACTCAGCGTTGTCAAACCAGCTTTGAGGAATTGAAGAAGAGATTAACGTCAGCCCCTGTCTTAATCTTACCTGACATCAGTAAGAGTTTTGACATATACTGTGATGCATCCAGGCAAGGACTAGGATGTGTGCTCATGCAGGAAGGTCACGTTGTGGCATATGCCTCTAGGCAGTTACGAAAGCATGAAGAGAAGTACCCAACACACGATTTGGAGTTAGCGGCAGTGGTACATGCTCTGAAAATTTGGAGGCACTAAATTCTTGGTCATCGTTGTGAGATCTATACGGATCACAAGAGTCTCAAGTACATATTCACTCAGACAGAGTTGAACCTAAGACAACGACGTTGGTTAGAGTTGATTAAGGACTATGATGTAGGTATTAACTATCATCCAAGGAAAGCGAATGTTGTTGCAGATGCCCTAAGTAGAAAGATCTATTGTAGTCAGTTAGTCGTAGAAAGGCTACCGCCAGAGCTCTGTAAGGAGTTTAAGCGACTGAACCTTGGATTTGTGAATGAGTTAGAGGCCGAGGACCTCGAAGAGCCTAAGAATGGTGATAACTCGGATGAGGACGAAGACCTAGCCGTCCGTATGGCCGAGAAGTACCGCTCTTTTGGACTAGAGGGTGAGACCTTCTCCAAGACTCTGCGAAAGCTACTTGAGAAGATTGGCATCACCAACAAGCCTCAGTACTTCATCAAGAAAGTGGATCGTCCTTCTCGTGAGGAATGGACAGCGGAGGTCAACATCTACGACGGCGACCGCGTCATATCTACGCATCGTGGCCGCACCCCTAGGGCTACTCCTGGGGCTGCAATAGACGACGCTGCTTGGAGGGCTCTCACTAGCCTCTGCTACACTCACCGCCATGGAATAGCAAGGACAAGTTTTGCACACATTCCCCCTCGGAAGCCAGGCACGGAGAAGTACACCGTCGCTCCTACAGAATGGTATGTGAGCACCAGGGAGATGGACGAGACTCAGGGAATAGCGGTGGACTTAAGCCGCACTATGGAGGCACTACAGAGGGAGAACCACACCCTTCGGAAGAGGCTGCGCGATACTGAGGATTACATGAAGCGCGACCAGCGAGTCAAGATGGGCGAGCAAAGTGACCTCTACTCATCGGGTATCCGCACTTGGACTGCAAACTCTCCGAAGCGCGACTGAACCTTGGATTTGTGAATGAGTTAGAGGTCGTGGCAATGGAAGTGGAACCAACTCTCGATGAAGAAATTCACAAGGGACAGCTAGAAGATGAGAAGCTAAGTGAGATCAGAACGCTCATCAAGGAAGGCAAAGCTACCGACTTTACAGAAGATGAGAAGGGTATTATATGGATAGGTAAAAGAATATGTGTGCCAGACAAGAAGCCCCTTCGTGACATAATCCTACGAGAAGCACACGATTCTGCATACTCCATTCATCCAGGAAGTACTAACATGTATCAAGACTTGAAGACTCGTTATTGGTGGCATGGCATGAAGCGCGATGTCGCAGAGTATGTTGCGGTATGTGACACATGTCAACATGTCAAGGCAGAACACCAACGACCCGCTGGATTACTTCAACCTCTAAAGATTCCTGAGTGGAAGTGGGAACAAGTCGGTATGGACTTCATAGTTGGATTACCCCGTACACAGTCGGGATACGATTCTATATGGGTTATAGTTGATCGTTTAACCAAGGTGGCACACTTTATTCCCGTTAAGACAACTTATAGTGGTGCGAAACTGGCAGAACTATACATGTCAAGGATAGTGTGTTTACATGGAGTCCCTAAGAAGATAGTATCTGACAGAGGCTCTCAGTTCACCTCGAGGTTTTGGGAGAAGGTACATGAATCTCTTGGCACCAAGTTGAACTTCAGCTCTGCGTATCACCCTCAGACTGATGGACAGACCGAGAGGACGAACCAAATAGTAGAAGACATGTTGAGAGCTTGTGCTTTGAAATATGGCAAGAGTTTGGACAAGAGTCTACCCTACGCAGAATTTTCCTATAACAACAGTTATCAAGCAAGTATAGGGATGGCGCCTTTCGAGTTCTTATATGGAAGAAAGTGTAGGACACCTCTGTTCTGGAATGAGACAGGAGAGAACCAAGTCTTCTGACCTGAGATACTACAAGAAGCAGAAAGACAAGTTAAGATTGTACGTGAGAACCTAAAGATTGCACAGTCAAGGCAGAAAAGCTACGCCGATCGTAGGTGAAGAGACCTATCCTTCGAGATTGGAGACTTCGTATATCTCAAGGTATCACCCATGAGGGGTGTTAGACGCTTCAAAGTAAAAGGAAAGTTAGCACCACGTTACATCGGCCCTTTCAAGATTCTTGATAGAAGAGAAGAAGTCGCATATCAGTTGGAGCTACCCTCACATCTCACGGATGTGCATGACGTGTTCCATGTGTCCCAGTTAAAGAAGTGCTTAAGAGTGCCTGAAGAACTACTCCCTGTTGAGGAAATAGACCTTCGAAAAGACCTCACATATACGGAACAACCAGTCAAGATCCTAGAAGTTGTTGAGAGAGTTACCAGAAATAAGGTCATCCGGATGTGCAAGGTGCTTTGGAATCATCACACGGAAGAAGAAGCCACCTGGGAGCGTGAAGAAGAATTAAAAGCCGAGTTTCCCCACCTCTTCATCAATCTTTCCGAATCTCGAGGGCGAGATTCATTTTTAAGGGGGGTAGGTTTGTAACACCCTACTTTTGCAAATTCTAAAAATGCCAACTATTAGCATTTAGGAGTTTAATTAAATAACCTAGGACAAATTGTTTTTATAATAAATTAAATTATTGCAATTGCATAACATGTCATATTCATATAGATTTTCATTGCATTATGCATTTAGTTTAATTATTATTTATTTACCAGGAATATTAGGAATAGAATTAGAATAGAAATTAGACAAGGAAAAGAATTGAGAAAGAAAAAGAAAAGAAAAGGAGGAACTAGAACAGTGGGCCGAAACCTACCATTCAGCCCACCCCTCCCCTCTCCCCACCTCCTCCTTTCGGCCCAGCCAGCCAGGCCGCCTCCCTGATAGGTGTAGAGTGCCCGATCTTTCGGCGAGTGTAGATAACTTCGATTCGGTGGATGTCGACCCTCACGATCCGACTACGACGAGCAAGCCCGAAGCGCCAATGCAATCGCTGAACCAACTTCCGAAGGATATTAACCTTGCGGTAAACAAGATCAACATGATCACGAGGATCAATTCTTACGCGCAATCGAAGAACGAGCAAGAATTAGAGGCGAGCAATCTGATGTATTGCACGAAGGTGGAGTTCTGAATTCACGTCGAGAGACGGATGAATAGCTAAGCTAATCTTAAAACAAAACTCAAAGATTACAAGGGGCGCAACCCTTGACTAAATAGGGGGAGCGCGGCATCTAGGGCCGGCTGAAGTAGAGAGGCGTGCGGTGGAGAGGTAGTCGCGCGACTTGGGCTACTTGGGCCTTCGCGGGCGTCATCCTGGGCCGTCGTTCCTTAGCATCAAAACCATCTTCAATTCCTGGGCTCGAGCTCTAGTGATTGGGCCCTTGTACGTCGTCGTCTCGTCGGAAGATGGGTCCATAACTTGAGAAGGCGCAACGACGAGAGGTGGAGGCGTGACAACTTGGTTTGGCACGCCATCTTCCATCGTCGTTGTTCGTATGTCGTTGATGTCCTCATCATCCTCCCCTTCTTAAGGCGAAGTCGTCCTCGACGGCAACGCATCATCCTCACCCAAATATGGTCTCAAATCTGCAACATTAAAACTAGTGGAAACACCAAACTCCATGGGCAAGTCAAGAACATAAGCATTATCGTTAATCTTGGTTAGCACTTTAAAAGGACCAGCAGCACGAGGCATTAATTTAGAACGACGTAAAGTAGGAAATCTATCTTTACGCAAGTGCAACCAAACCAAATCACCAGGTTCAAAAGAAACATGTTTTCTACCTTTACTACCAGCAACTTGATACTTCTTATTAGCAACGGCAATGTTGTGTTGTGTTTCTTCATGCAATTGTTTCATGTGATCAATATGAGCAATAACATAAACATTTGGTTCATCTTCAGCATCAATAGCAAACAAATCAATAGGCGCCCTAGGAACATAGCCATAAACAACCTCAAAAGGACACATTTTAGTGGCAGAATGTGTAGCACGATTATAAGCAAATTCAACATGAGATAAACAATCTTCCCAACATCTCAAATTTTTATTTAGAACAGCTCTAAGCATAGCAGACAAAGTTCTATTTACTACCTCTGTTTGCCCATCAGTTTGAGGATGACAAGTAGTACTAAACAGCAGCTTAGTTCCTAATTTATTCCAAAGAGAACGCCAAAAGTGACTAAGAAACTTAGCATCACGATCAGAGACAATTGTTTTAGGAATTCCATGCAGTCTAACAATCTCTCTAAAGAACAATTCAGCAATATTGGAGGCATCATCAGTTTTATGACAAGGTATAAAGTGAGCCATTTTAGAGAAACGATCAACCACCACAAAAATACTGTCCCTTCCCTTCTTAGTACGAGGCAATCCCAAAACAAAATCCATCGAAATATCATGCCAAGGAGAAGAGGGAACAGGTAAGGGCATATACAAACCATGATTACCCAAACGGGATTTAGCTTTTTGACATGTAGTACAGCGGGCAACAAGGCGCTCAACATCACGGCGCATCCGTGGCCAAAAGAAGTGATCGACCAACACCTCATGTGTCTTGAAAACGCCAAAATGACCCATAAGACCACCTCCATGCGCCTCCTGTAACAACAAAAGACGAACCGAGCTAGCTGGAATACACAGCTTGTTAGCACGAAACAGGAACCCATCCTGCATATGAAATTTCCCCCAAGGTTTGCCATCCTTACAATGCATCATAATATCATGAAAATCAGCATCATTCACATACTGATCTTTCAAAGCTTGCAAACCAAAGATTTTAAAGTCTAATTGGGACAGCATTGTATAACAACGAGACAAAGCATCGGCAATCACATTTTCCTTCCCGTTTTTATGTTTAATGATGTACGGAAAAGATTCAATAAATTTAACCCATTTAGCATGCCGACGGTTCAGATTAGTCTGGGTTCTAATATGTTTCAAAGCCTCATGATCAGAATGAATAATAAATTCGCGAGGCCATAAATAATGCTGCCATGTTTGCAAAGTTCTTACTAAAGCATAAAGTTCTTTATCATAAGTGGAATATTTAAGAGCAGCACCACTTAACTTCTCACTAAAATAAGCAATGGGTTTATGATCTTGTAACAAAACAGCACCCAAACCAATTCCACTAGCATCACATTCCAATTCAAACACTTTATCAAAATTAGGCAATTGTAAGAGAGGAGCGTGAGTTAACCGTTCCTTTAAAGTGTTGAATGCATCGTCCTGTGGTGCACCCCACTCAAATGGCGCACCCTTCTTGGTCAGCTCATGTAATGGTGTAGCAATAGAACTGAAATCCCGCACAAAACAACGATAGAAGCCTGCAATACCAAGAAAACTGCGAACCTGTGTGACCGTCGTCGGTTGTGGCCAACTCTGAATGGCATCCACCTTACTGCTATCCACCTCAATGCCCTGCAGAGTAACAACATAGCCAAGAAACGAAACACGTTGCGTGCAAAAAGTGCATTTTTCCATGTTCCCAAATAAGCGAGTAGCACGCAAAGCATCAAAAACAGCATGCAAATGATCTAAATGCTCATTCATGGATTTGCTATATATAAGGATATCATCAAAATAGACAACAACAAATATTCCAATGAAAGGCCGAAGAACTTCATTCATTAAGCGCATAAAAGTGCTAGGAGCATTAGACAATCCAAACGGAATAACCAACCATTCATTCAAGCCAAATTTAGTTTTAAAAGCCATTTTCCATTCATCTCCTAATTTCATTCTTATCTGATGGTAACCACTACGCAAATCAACCTTAGAGAAAATTATAGCACCACTAAGTTCATCAAGCATATCATCAAGGCGTGGTATAGGATATCGATAACGAATTGTAATATTGTTAATTGCACGACAATCTACACACATACGCCAAGAACCATCTTTCTTAGGAACAAGCAAAACAGGAACCGAACAAGGATTGAGAGACTCACGAATGTAACCTTTATCCAGCAATGCTTGCACTTGACGCTGAATTTCTTTTGTCTCCTCAGGATTTGTACGGTACGGGGCGCGATTAGGAAGCTGTGCGCCTAGAATTAAATCAATCTGATGTTCTATGCCACGAATAGGAGGAAGACCCGGTGGCAATTCAGCAGGAAAAACATCTTTATAGTTGTGCAGAAGGTTAGCAATAGCAGGAGGAATATGCAACATAGGTGCCTCATCTAATGAAACAAGCATACGAGAGCAAACTAGCGCATAGCAGGGCAGATTAGCATCATGTAACTCATCAAAATCAGTACGTGTAGCAAGCAATATAGGGTTATGCAATTTGATCTCAGGTTGAACAGGTGCAACAGGTGGTGATTTAATCAATTTTGCAGCTTTTGCCGCTCTAGCAATATCATCTTTTAGAACTTGTTCAGGTGTCATAGGATGAATAACAATTTTTTGACCCTTAAACATGAAGGAATAATAATTGGAGCGACCATGATGAACACTATCAACATCATATTGCCAAGGACGTCCAAGCAACAAAGAGCATGCTTCCATTGGAACAATATCACAATCCACAAAATCAGAATATGCACCAAGAGAGAAAGGGACACGTACCGAGCGCGTTACCTTTATTTTGCCGCCATCATTAAGCCATTGAACATGATAACGATATGGGTGCTTCCTTATTGGCAATGATAACTGCTCCACCAAGGTCGTACTAGCCAAATTGTTACAACTGCCACCATCGATGATTATACGGACCGCTCGTTCTTGCACAACGCCTTTAATATGAAAAATGTTGTGGCGCTGATTCTTTTCGTCTGGCACGACCTGTGTACTAAGAACACGCTGCACAACAAGAGTTGCATACCTGTCGGCGGCACTAGAGTCAACATGAAGCTCCGTATTATCTGCATGATTAGTGGCAAGCATAGTATGTAGAGTATCCTCAGAATCACTAGCAGAAGAATACTCACCGTCATCACGAATCAACATAGTTCGTTTGTTTGGACAATCGCGTATCACATGACCAAATCCTTTGCAATGAAAACACTGAGTATCTCGAGCTCGTCCAGACGACGAGGAGGACGGCACGGTCGAGACAGATCTGGCCATGGGTGGAGCACTCGACTTGGACGAGGTCGCAGTGTGGTCGCGTGACATGGAAGGAGGCGCCGATCGTGGAGCTGAAGGCGCCTTGGACCCTGCAAAAGTGTTAGGTCTTGACGAAGATTGTCGATCCTGCACTTCACGTTCAGCTTTACAAGCATATTCAAACAAGGTGGTGATATCATCATAATTCTTATAATCAAGAATGTTCTGAATTTCACGATTTAACCCACCCCTAAAGCGAGCCATAGCAGCATCCTCTAGTTCAACTAAACCACAGCGAATCATACCCTTTTGCAAAGCTTGATAATAATCCTCTACAGATTGTGAACCTTGTTGAAAGCGCTGCATTTGATTAAGCAGATCTCTAGCATAATATGACGGCACAAAACGACAACGCATAGCAGCTTTTAATGCCGTCCAAGTGGCTGGAACATTATTAGGATATTTTTGTCTATACTCACGCCACCAAAGTAAAGCAAATTCAGTAAATTCACTAATAGCAGCCTTAACTTGTAAATTAGCAGGGATATCATGGCATGCAAAATTTTTTTCAACCTCTAATTCCCAATCAAGATAAGCACCCAGATCATATTTGCCAGTAAAAGTGGGAATACGAAATTTAATTCTGGCAAAAGAATCATTAGTAGGAACACGTACCCTACGAGCATGACCATGACGATTGGCGTCATCCTGCTCGGTGTCGGCGCCGTAGTCGCGTGCAGTTTGCAACTCCGTGAGCTGCGTCGTCATGGTCCCAAGTTGCGTTGACATGGCCTCAAGACGAGTCATGATCGTCGCGAGCGTGGTGTGGGCAGCCGTATCAGCAAGGTCGAGCTGATCAAAATGCTCGTTCGACGAAGTAATCGTGGAGTCAAGTCTCTCGTGCATCGTCTTCATGTCGTTTTGTAGACCTTCATCCTGCGCCTGGACTTCTTGGAGGGTGAGCTCCTCCGACTTCGAGTTGTTTCCTGCCATAGAAACACAGGCAACACAGAAAAAGATCCTACGACGAGAGGTGAGTGGTGGATGAAAAGCTCACTCAAAAAGCTGTTATCAAATCCTTATCCGTCCTTACCAAGCACGCAAGTGTGAACTGCAACCACAGGTAAAACCGGTGAAAGATTGGAGGAGCGATTGCGTGGTGAAACAAAAACCTGCTCGTAGTAGAAAATTTGTGGAGCTAGGAGGCTGCACTCAATCAAGGGTTAGCACAATTCAAACAATAACTGCAAAGCTAAATAAAGGTGCTAAACGCGAAAAGATTGCTGCCGGCACAAGTGGAAGAGGAAGAAGAAGAATCAAAACAAACGGATCCGAAGAAGGGTAAAGAACAGTAACGTGTCGCCTATGGTGCTCAAGCGCTCTTTTTTCTTTTTCTTTTCTTTTTTTTTACTTCTGTCCCTCTTTTTTTTTTAACCTATGTCAGGGGAGTGTGAAGAAAAAAACAATGCATACACACTTTTTTTTTGTTTTTTGAGGCAGAGGTAAAACGGTAATGAGCAGAACACAACACAAGGCGAGGCGGGGCGGTTTACCACGTAACCGAGTCGGATGCAATGAGTCACGTGATTGACCCGGACTCACGGTGCGGCGGCGAAACTTGGCAAATGATCGGCTGACCAAAACGCAACTGAGTAAGACTCGTTACGTGCGGCCAAGTAGGAGAGCGAGGCGGAGAGAACAGATGCGGCGGCAAGCAAATTGTGGTGGCTAAAACACACGATGTGGTGGAAGGATATAACAATGATGAGGGAAAAACGATGAAACACAGTGTACCAGCAACGATCAAAAGCGATAGCACAAAAACTCAACAATGCAAATTACTTAACGAAAGTGCGAGGCTCAAAACCGTACTGGGGTAAAATTTTTTTTGTAGTTTTTGGTTTATGTGGACTTGGATAAACTCACCGAGAAACACTAAAATCTGATACCACTTGATAGGTGTAGAGTGCCCGATCTTTTGGCGAGTGTAGATAACTTCGATTCGGTGGATGTCGACCCTCACAATCCGACTACGACGAGCAAGCCCGAAGCGCCAATGCAATCGCTGAACCAACTTCCGGAGGATATTAACCTTGCGGTAAACAAGATCAACCTGATCACGAGGATCAATTCTTACGCGCAATCGAAGAACGAGCAAGAATTAGAGGCGAGCAATCTGATGTATTGCACGAAGGTGGAGTTCTGAATTCACGTCGAGAGACGGATGAATAGCTAAGCTAATCTTAAAACAAAACTCAAAGATTACAAGGGGCGCAACCCTTGACTAAATTGGGGGAGCGCGGCATCTAGGGCCGGCTGAAGTAGAGAGGCGTGCGGTGGAGAGGTAGTCACGCGACTTGGGCTACTTGGGCCTTCGCGGGCGTCATCCTGGGCCGTCGTTCCTTAGCATCAAAACCATCTTCAATTCCTGGGCTCGAGCTCTAGTGATTGGGCCCTTGTACGTCGTCGTCTCGTCGGAAGATGGGTCCATAACTTGAGAAGGCGCAACGACGAGAGGTGGAGGCGTGACAACTTGGTTTGGCGCGCCGTCTTCCGTCGTCGTTGTTCGTATGTCGTTGATGTCCTCATCACTCCCCCTCCCTTCTCTTTCCTCCCCCCCCCCCCCCCCCCGCACGGCCCAGCTTCTCCCCGCCGGCCCTACGCGCGCGCGGCCCGCTCCTCCCGCTCTCTCTCTCTCTCTCTCTCTCACTGACACGCGGGCCCCACCTGTCATCCCCTCCTCCGCCTCTCTCTCTCCCGTCGCCGGAAACCGACGCCGCCGCCGTCGATCTCCCTCCCCCCGACCTCCCCGACTCCCGAAACCGGCGCCCGAGCGCGCGCGACCGCCTCCACTTCCCTTCCCCCCTAACTTTCAGCCGTTTCGGCTGTTACGACCCCCCCCCCCCCCCCCGCGTGCATCAATGGCGCTAGTGGCCATTGATTGCCGGAGAGCCCCACGCCGGCTCAATTCGCCCGCCTCCGCGCCTATAAAGCACCTTCTCGGCACCGCCCTGCTCCGCCGCCGCTCCTCCGCTCTCTTCCGCTCGCTCGCGACCATCGAACGACCTCCCCCACTGAGCTCCGACCACTGCCGCCACCGAGCCGCGCCGCCGACCCCCCTCCCGGCCTTCCCGCACCCGCGTGACCTGCCGGTGAGACTCCCCTCCCTCCCCTATCTCTCCCGGGACACTCGCGGCGAGGAATGGCCGACCGGAGTGCCATTTCGGCCGGTCTCCGCGCGCCGCCGCCTAACCGGCCGCCGGCGACGACCTTCCCCCGCCCTTTAATTCTGACCGTTGGATCTTGATCCAACCGTCCAGATTACATACCCCTTCGGGTTATGTAATCGGTCCACCGTGAACCAGTGGACCAATTGTCCACAGAACCTATAGACCCGGTCCACGCATTTCTAGTTTAAAATTAATTCAATTAATTCCTGGATATTGTGGCAGTTTTGCATTTTAGCCCCTGTGCTTAGCTTAAATTAGGTTTAGGTCCCTGTTTTTGTGCAGAACAAATAAAAATTTGTTTTTAGGCCCCTGAACTTTATAATAATTATTTTTAGCACTATATTTTTACAAAAAGCCTCTATACCTTTAAGAAATTATATTTTTGCCCTATAAATTGTAGAAAACCCCTGGAATTGTTTTAAATTATATTTTAATCCAGTCTTTTTATATTATTAATGGTATAAATATTATTTTAGCCCTAAAAATTTACAGAAACACCCCTATGCATTATTTAAATTATTATTTGACCTTGTAATTTTGTAAAACACCCCTGGACTGATCTTAATTATGTTTTAGTCCCCAGAATTATTTTAAAATTATACCTTAATCCTTATTAATTGTATAAATATTATTTTAGCCTTAAATTTTTATAGGAACATCCCTGTACTTAATTTTAATTAGATTTTGGTCCTGTCTTTTTACACTTAAACCCCTGCACTTAGTATTAATTATGTTTGAGTCCCTGCACTTAGTCCCTATAATTTTATAAAATTACACATAGGTCCTTAAAAGCCTCTGTTTTTACCCTTTTGCCCCTAAAACTTCAAACTAGCATAACTTTTTACTCATAACTCCAATTTAGGTGATTCTTGCGCCAAAATTCTCGTAGGAGCATAACCTTTGCATCCCTTGCATCTACATACTGTTTTTCCTCTGTTGCATATAGTGTATTGATTTTGTATGTTTTTCTTGTATTGGTATGGCGTTACATAAAGGCGAGCATACACAAGGACCACCCTACGAGGATTTTCAAGAGCAGGAATTTGAAGGGTTAGAGCAGCCTTCTGCGCAGGACGAAGGCAAGTGTCCTTGATGCATATTACACCTATTGAAATGTTACTATAGAATTGCATGCTTGTGTCAATTTATTGGGAACCTATTGTTAGGGTTTTCCTTAGTAATTGTTTTTGCCCTGTTCCTTGTCGCCTTGAACCAATGGGTGAATTGTGGGTAGAAAATGCTTAAGGTGGCTTATGGGATGTGGGTTAATATTAATTTTGATTAATGAACAATGTCACGTGGGATATGTTTGGTAAATCTTTTAGTAACATGGCTTACGGATCTATGCAAGCCAGGTGGAAAGGATGTGGTGTCGTGGGCACATGCTTGTGGTGGTAGGCTTGTTGTAGATCCTAGGAACCGGTTCTTGGAGTGACAACCCAGGAAAACAGTGCCAACACAAGACCGACATGGGTAAGGCTTGGCCTAGTAATTAGATGTTCTCCTAGTGTCAGTGCAACATTTGGTGGAGCGGGGAATGGCCGTGCTTGTGGGTAAAGTGGTACAAACTCTGCAGAGTATCAAAACTATCATGATAGCCGTGCTCACGGTCAAGAGCGGCCTGGAATCCTCAAAAGATTAGTTGGGGATGGGTTGGTATGGTTGGAAAGGTGGGATGGGTTGAGACTTGGTTAGTACAACACCTTGTGAAAGTAGGGGTGGGATGACCCCACTTAGTAAATAGGATGCTTAGGTTAATTAAAAGCTCATGCAACCCACTCTATAAAGCCTTCTCTTGACTATAGCCCCATGTCATCTTTTCCCCCACTTGCTGAGTACGACATGTACTCACCCTTGCTATACCACGTTGATATTCAGCCCAAGGAGAAGATTGGAGTCAATACTAAGAGGAAGGAAGCGAGTACTAGGCGATGATCCTCCAATCGATGCCTGTGGAGTTTGGGATGTCTACGCTAGATACTTTCCGCTGCATTGATGTATTTTTCTTCTAGACCCACGGGTCCTTTTGTAATAAAGATATGATGTAATAAATAAAGGATTTGGATAATTATTCTGTTTACCATTGATGATGTACCGTATGTGTGTGTAACTTGATCCTGGACACATGTACGGCTACACCCATTTTGTTTTCTTAAAATGGGTGTCACAGAAGTGGTATCAGAGCCATGTTGACTGCAGGACGTCAGCCTAGTTAGCCATGGACGCATTTAGCGACGGATCTCGTTGGGCATAAGAGAGAGAGAGGAGAGAGAGAGAGAGAGAGAGAGTCGATGCACCTAGGGGTCGGATTCGAAGGGGGATGAGAGAGGTGCCAGATTCGTAGTGGAGCCCACCGCCACCGCCAAGCTCGAAGGAGGGAGATGGGCGCCAGATTTGGGCGGCAGGAGCCCGTCGCCGCCGTCGAGCTCGATGGAGTGGGAGGGGCGCGGATTCTAGACGGGTGGATCCCGCCACCACTGCCGAGCTTGATTGAGGGGGAGGGGCGTCGGATCCAGATGGGAGGAGCATGTCGCCACTGCCGAGCTCGAAGGAGGGGGAGGGGTGGTGGATCCAGATGGGAGGAGCCCGCCGTTGTTGCCGAGCTTGAAGGAAAGGGTGACCCGCCGGATCCGGACGGGAGGAGACCGTCGCCACCACCGAGCTTGAAGGAGGGGGAGGGGTGTTGGATCTGAATGGGAGGAGCCCACCACCATCGTCGGGCTTGAAGGAGGGGTAGGGTTACTGTCGCCAAGATCCAGTCATCGGGGAGGGGAAGCGCCGGACCTGAGAAGGAGGGGGAGGCACCCGAGCGACGGATCTCGTTGGGCATAGTTAAGACAGACAGAGAGAGAGAGAGCACCTAGGGGCCGGATCCAAAGGGGGATGAGAGAGGTGCCGAATTCGGAGTGGAGCCCACCACACCAAGCTCGAAGGAGGGAGAGGGGCGCCAGATCTGGCAGGAGCCCGTCGCCGCCACCGAGCTCGATGGAGTGGGAGGGGCGCCGAATCTAGACGGGAGGATCCCGCCGCCGCTGCCGAGCTTGATTGAGGGGGAGGGGCATCGCATCCAGATGGGAGGAGCATGTCGCCACTGTCGAGTTTGAAGGATGGGGAGGGGTGGCGGATCCGGATGGGAGGAGCCCGCCTCCATCGCCGAGCTTGTAGGAAAGGGTGGCCCGCTGGATCCGGATGGGAGGAGCCCGTCACTGCCTCCGAGCTCGAAGGAGGGGGAGGGGCATTGGATCTGAATGGGAGGAGACCGTCGCCATTGCCGGGCTTGAAGGAGGGGGAGGGTCACCGTCGCCGAGCTTGAGTCATCGGGGAGGGGAAGCATCGGACCCAAGAAGGAGGGGGAGGTGCCCGAGCGACGGATCTCGTTGGGCATAACAGACAGAGAGGAGAGAGAGAGAGAGAGGGTCGATGCACCTAGGGGTCGAATTCGAAGGGGGATGAGAGAGGCGTCAGATTCATAGTGGAGCCCACCGCCACCGCCAAGCTCGAAGGAGGGGGAGGGGCGCCAGATTTGGGCGGCAGGAACCCGTCGTCGCCGCCGAGCTCGATGGAGTGGGAGGGGCGCGGAATCTAGACGGGTGGATCCCGCCACCACTGCCGAGCTTGATTGAGGGGGAGGGGCGTCGGATCTAGATGGGAGGAGCATGTCACCACTGCCGAGCTCAAAGGAGTAGGAGGGGTGGCGGATCCGGATGGGAGGATCTCGCAGTCGTCATAGAGTTTGAAGGAAAGGGTGGCCCGCTGGATCCGGACGGGAGGAGCTCATCGCCGCCACCGAGCTCGAAGGAGGGGAGGGGCGTTGGATCTGAATGGGAGGAGCCCGCCGCCATCGTGGGGCTTGAAGGAGGGGGAGGGTCATTGTCGCTGAGCTCAAGTCATCGGGGAGGGGAAGCGCTAGACCCAAGAAGGAGGCGGAGGCGCCCGAGCGGCGGATCTCATTGGGCATAAGAGAGAGAGTAGAGAGAGAGAAAGAGAGAGATAGAGAGAGAGTCGATGCACCTAGGGGCCGGATCTGAAGGGGGATGCGAGAGGCGCCGAGTTTGGAGTGGAGCCCACCACCGCCGCCAATCTCGAAGGAGGGAGAGGGGAGCCAGATCTGGGCGGCAGGAGCCCGTCGCCGCCATCGAGCTTGATGGAGTGGGAGGGGCGTCGAATCTAGACAGGAGGATCCCTCTACCACTGTCGAGCTTGATTAAGGGGGAGGGGCATCGCATCCAGATGGGAGGAGCATGTTGCCACTGCCAAGCTTGAAGGAGGGGGAGGGGTGGCGGATCTGGATGGGAGGAGCCCGCTGGCATCGCCAAGATTGAAGTAAAGGGTGGCCCAGCGGATCCGGATGGGAGGAGCCCATCACCCCCACCGAGCTCAAACGAGGGGGAGGGGTGTTGGATCTGAATGGGAGGAGCCCGCCGCCATCGTCGGGCCTGAAGGAGGGGGAGGGTCACCATCGCTGAGCTCGAGTGATCGGGGAGCGGAAGCACCGGACCTGAGAAGGAGGGGGAGGCGCCCGAGCGACGGATCTTGTTGGGCATAAGAGAGAGAGAGGAGAGAGAGAAATAGAGAGAGAGAGAGGGAGAGGGAGAGAGAGAGAGTCGATGCACCTAGGGGCCGGATCTGAAGGGGGATGAGAGAGGCGCCAAATTCGGAGTGGAGCCCACCACCGCCGCCAAGCTCGAAGGAGGGAGAGGGGAACCAGATCTAGGCGGCAGGAGCCCGTCGCCGCCACCAAGCCTGATGGAGTGGGAGGGGCGCCGAATCTAGACAGGTGGATCCCGCCGCCACTGTCGAGCTTGATTGAGGGGGAGGGGCATCACATCCAGATGGGAGGAGCATTTCGCCACTGCCGAGCTCGAAGGAGGGGGAGGGGTGGCGGATCCGGATCCAGATGGGGTGGCGGACCCCGCCACCGTCGCCGAGCTTGAAGGAAAGGGTGGCCCGCCGGATCCAGATGGGAGGAACCCATCGCCACCACCGAGCTCGAAGGAGGGGGAGGGGCGTTGGATCTGAATAGAAGGATCCCGCCGCCATCGTCAGGCTTGAAGGAGGGGGAGGGTCACCGTCGCGGAGCTCGAGTCATCGGGGAGGGGAAGCGCCGGACATGAGAAGGAGGGGGAGGTGCCTGAGCGGCGGATCTCGTTGGGCATAAGAGAGAGGAGAGAGAGAGAGAGAGAGAGAGAGAGAGAGAGGGTCGGATCCGAAGGGGGATGAGAGAGGCGTCGAATTCGGAGTGGAGCCCACCACCACCGCCAAGCTCGAAGGAGGGAGCGGGGAGCAAGATCTGGGCGGCAGGAGCCCGTCGCACCGAGCTCGATGGAGTGGGAGGGGCGCCGAATCTAGACGGGAGGATCCCGCTGCTGCTGCCGAGCTTGATTGAGGGGGAGGGGCACCAAATCCAGATGGGAGGAGCATGTCGCCACTGCCGAGCTCGAAGGAGGGGGAGGGGTGCCGAATCCAGATGGGAGGAACCCGCCACCGTCACCGAGCTTGAAGGAAAGGGTGGCCCGCCGGATCCGGACGGGAGGAGCCCGTCGTCGCCACCGAGCTCGAAGGAGGAGGAGGGGCGTTGGATCTGAATGGGAGGAGCCCGCCACCATCGTCGGGCTTGAAGGAGGGGGAGGGTCATGTCACAACCCCCTTGGACCGAAGTTCCCGAGGTGTTGATTAAGCAGACACAAGATAATACAACAACCGACCGAGTTTAAATTATGTAAAAAGAGTGTTATTTATTATACATCAGAGTTAAGTACTTAAGTGCAGCGGAAATATTACAAAGTTCAGTTTTAAAAGCAGTGGAAGATAACGTGATTAAACATCTACAATTTACAACTCGACGATAGTAGCAAGTGTGATAAATCCGAGCCCACACGGATTATCACCTAGCATCACACAATAGCAGCGGCTACTCAGTCTCCCAATGGGCAAACCATCCCTCAGGGATAGACATATCCCAAGGAAGAACACCCATAGGTAGATCATAAGCATCAGTGTCATTACCTGAAATAAAGAAAACAACAACATGGCAAAGCCTGAGTTAATTTCTAGACAACAACTCAGAGATGGATAAAAGTTAATTTAGTGAACCTTCTAATAGCTATAATAGTGTAAGATAACTTGCATGTCAAAGTAATAAGTACAACAAGCAATCTGAAATTATTATTAGTGAGGTTCTTAAGCTATGATGTGATGCAGTGAACAAGCGGTACTCATTACTGCGAGGGATAGCGATTGCAATCGTTTTACACCAGCTGGGAAAACTTGAAATACACGGCATACGCATCATTTAAGAACACGTATGACAAATTTTCGCAAAGTCATAGTACATGTCGATCCGAATCTAAAAGTCCCAAGTGGGCAGCCATTCCACGGTAACGTCGGGAATCTGTCCACTCCTACTGGATCACATGACCAAGAACTTTAAGTTATCGTCCAAGCATGCATATGACAATGCTACATCAGTTTACTAGTTCCCATATACTAGCATGCATTCGGTACAGTTCAATGCTTGCTCAATAGGGCCGACAACGGACGGGTCCTCGGTCGACACAGACAGGGCTACAGCCTTGCAAGCCATGTCCTCTGAAGGCACATGATCTTTGCCCTTTCACCTACGGGGCCTGTCCATGTCTCAAATTTTAGTTGCTGACCCAAACGGACTGCCGCCTGGCGAGACAAAAACCACCACAGGTACTTTACCTTCGCCCTTTCCCATACAGACCCGTTCAGTCCAAGTTTTATCATTCTTACTTCACATTATCACTACCATCATGTTACTAATATTTCAAGTACCATAATAGTGCCCATACTACAACTAAGCATAATAATTCCTCTATTAACTACCGGTACCTGTATACCATGTCTAAAATAAAATAGGATATTTCCAGGAAATGCAGGTGGGTTTTCATCCAACTTCTAAACTTAATGCACAAACAACCTATGCACATCTGGCAATTTAATTACTGGAATTAATCAAATTAATACATGGGAATGTTCCAGGGCTTGACTTGGGCTACAACCACGGAGTTAGTACTGCAGTTAGGATCTTCTTGTGCCGGGAAATCCGAGGAGGCCTTCTGAATATTATCCCCTGGCACGTCAACGTTCCCTATCACAATACCGATATGTCAATGAAGTGAATACATAGATAATGCAACAAAATATGATGCACATGAAGAATGAGCATAACAGTAAAAATTGTTACTCAACATTGTTCTCGAAGCCATATGCTTCAAAGCTAGCATGTCTGAAAATAGGAAGTTACACATAAAGTTTTTCCTATTGCCTTTACATATGGGTATTTAAACATTACATGAAATTAATTCATTTAGTAACATAAAAATATGCTACTGGATATGAGTGATCTACAGGTGATTGATATATGTATGATTAGCAAATTTGCCAAGTTTCATTAATATATAATAAACCACTAATTAATAATACATTTAGTAAGATATAAGAGTAAATAAATTCTAGTAAAATATGAACAGCAGATAAATTCCTACAAAAATTCATGGTGATGCAATATGACAAGCATGAATTTTGTGCACAAATGTAAACCCTAAATATTTACAGAAATTACTTTAATGCAATTCTAAGCATTTCAAAGATAAAATCATATTTAATTTTATGTCCAGAAACTAGGGTCATCTATTTATCATACAACCTAAGCAAGTCAAGGGAATACCAGAACAATTTAATTTACTATTTTATCCAATCTACAACTGAAGATATGAATTTATTAAGGTTTAAGTTATTTAATTAATACATCAAAACTTTTTATATAAAACATGCAAAGTAACTTGTTAAATGGATAGTACTCATCACAAGGAATCCAACAAAATTTATTTTGCAATTTTTGGAGCTATAAATCTCCAGATATGGATTTTACATCGTTAAAGCATTTTTCTGGATTTTTATTTAAACTTTGAAGTAATTACGAAAATGCCATCAGTTCATTTTTTGAACTGAACCGAGCGCGCGCTCGCGTTCGAGCGGCGGCATGGCTGCCGGAGCGGCTTTGGAGCTCGTCACCGGGCTCTGGGATCACCAGAGTTGGACTCCATGCTCACTCTAGCGTAGAGCACGACACGATGAGCACTTTGGCGGGGTTCGGGAGGAGAGGGGCTCACCGGAGATGCTCGGCGGTGAGCAGCAGCGGAACAGAGGGAGTTGGCGATGATGAGAGCTCGACGGGGAGGCCAAGGAGAGGAGCAGAGTGGTCAACGAGCACCGGCGGACCCAGGCGAATGTTGACAAAGTCACCAAGGGAGCGGAGGATGGCCGACTGAAGCTGTCACCGTGGAGCTCCCATGGCGGCCGACGGCGGCGGAAGGGGACGAGCGCCAAGGATGTACGCAGCCGAGAGGAGAGGATTGAGGCTACAGAACTCACCAGAGACAAAGAAGGGCAATAGCTTCACGAGCTTGAGCTCGGTGCGGCCATGGTGTCTGTTCAGAGGAGAAAACGAGAGAGAAGGACGAGTGCAAGACGGAGAAAATGAGAAGGGCGTCGGAGGTGCCGAGGAGGAGAGCCGGGCGGAGGATCGAGGCGGCGGTTTTAACCCCTAGGTTCGGCAGAGGAGTGGTGACATGCGGGGGATGGCGTGTCGGCGCGCATGGCCGTCGAGCTCCAGCCGGAGAGAGAAGGAAGAGAATAGAGAGGCTGACCGGTGGGACCCACAAGAAGGTTTCAACAATTTCCAAAATTTAAGTCGGCCACAACTTCAAAAATTAATTTAAAATAGTTCCAAACTCCAAATTGACTTGGAAAAATTTGTACTGAAAGTTTGAAATGTGTAGATCACAATGTGACAGGTGCCCAGTTTCAAAATCAACTGGTTTAAATTTGCCAAATATTTGAATATGAACAAAATTCAAATTTCTAGGAATTTAATTAGCTATTTCCTCTTTGAATAAAATTATGAGAAAATTCCTAAAATTCTTTTATGGCAAACCATATCACATAGATTTTTGGCAGCACCAGGTTGTATGTCAAATTTAAAAGTTGCTTCATAACTTAACCATACTTGGGTTTAAATTCAAGTTCAATTAAATTTGAAATGCAACCAAAATTGAATTATGACTTGATGAATCAGAACTAGGTGCAATTTATGTGATCAAAAGAATGTAGTGACACTGGGGTGTCACAGGTCACTGTCGCCGAGCTCGAGTCATCGGGGAGGGGAAGCGCCGGACCCGAGAAGAAGGCGGAGGCGCCCAAGCGGTGGATCTCGTTGGGCATAAGAGAGAGAGAGAGGAGAGAGAGAGAGAGAGAGAGAGTCGATGCACCTAGGGGCCGGATCCGAAGGGGGATGAGAGAGGCGCCGGATTCGGAGTGGAGCCCACCGCCACCGCGAAGCTCGAAGGAGGGAGAGGGGCGCCAAATCTGGGCGGTAGGAGCCCGTCGCCGCCGCCGAGCTCGATGGAGTGGGAGGGGCGCCGAATCTAGACGGGAGGATCCCACTGCCGCTGTCGAGCTTGATTGAGGGGGAGGGGCATCGGATCCAGATGGGAGGAGCATGTCGCCACTGCCGAGCTCAAAGGAGAGGGAGGGGTGGCGGATCCGGATGGGAGGAGCCCGCCACCATCACCAAGCTTGAAGGAAAGGGTGGCCCACCAGATCCGGACAGGAGGAGCCCGTCGTCGCCACCGAGCTCGAAGGAGGGGGAGGGGCATTGGATCTGAATGGGAGGAGCCCGCCACCATCATCGGGCCTGAAGGAGGGGGAGGGTCACTGTCGCCAAGCTCGAGTCATCGGGGAAGGGAAGCGCCGGACCTGAGAAGGAGGGGGAGGCGCCCTAGTGGCGGATCTTGTTGGGCATAAGAGAGAGAGAGGAGAGAGAGAGAGAGATAGAGAGTCGATGCACCTAGGGGATGGATCGGAAGGGGGATGAGAGAGGCGCTAAATTCGGAGTGGAGCCCACCGCCGCCGCCAAGCTCGAAGGAGGGAGAGGGGCGCCAGATCTAGGCGGCAGGAGCCCGTCACTGCCGCCGAGCTCGATCGAGTGGGAGGGGCACCGAATCTAGACGGGAGGATCCCGCTGCCGTTGTCGAGCTTGATTGAGGGGGAGGGGCGTCGGATCCAGATGGAAGGAGCACGTCACTACTACCAAACTCGAAGGAGGGGGAGGGGTGGTGGATCCGGATGGGAGGAGCCCGCCACCATCGCCGAGCTTGAAGGAAAGGGTGGCCCGCTGGATTCGGACGGGTGAAGCCCGTCGCCGCGACCGAGCTCGAAGGAGAGGGAGGGGTGTTGGATCTGAATGGGAGGAGCCCGCTGCCATCGTCGGGCTTGAAGGTGGGGGAGGGTCACCGTTGCTGAGCTCGATTCATTGGGGAGGGGAAGCGCCGGACACGAGAAGGAGGGGGAGGAGACTGAGCGGCGGATCTCGTTGGGCACAAGAGAGAGAGAGAGGAGAGAGAAAGAGTGTGTGTGTGTGTGAGAGAGAGAGATTCGATGCACCTAGGGGCTGGATCCGAAGGGGGATGAGAGAGGCGTCGAATTCGGAGTGGAACCCACCGCCATCGCCAAGCTCAAAGGAGGGAGAGGGGCGCCAGATCTGGGCGGCAGGAGCCCGTCGCCGCCGCCGAGTTCGATGGAGTGGGAGAGGCGCCGAATCTAGATCGGAGGATTCCGCCGCCGCTGTCGCGCTTGATTGTGGGGGAGGGGCATTGGATCCAGATGGGAGGCGCATGTCGCCACTGCCAAGATTGAAGGAGGGGGAGGGGTGGTGGATCCGGATGGGAGGAGCCCACCACCGTCACCGAGCTTGAAGGAAAGGGTGGCCCGCTAGATTCGGACGGGAGGAGCCTGTCGCCACCATCAAACTCGAAGGAGGGGAAGGGTGTTGGATCTGAATGGGAGGAGCACGCCGCCATCGCCAGGCTTGAAGGAGGGGGAGGGTCACCGTCACCGAGCTTGAGTCATCGGGGAGGGTAAGCGCCGGACCCGAGAAGGAGGGGGAGGCGCCCGAGCGGCGGATCTCGTTGGGCATAAGAGAGAGAGAGGAGAGAGAGAGAGAGAGAGGGAGTCGATGCACCTAGGGGCCGGATCCAAAGGGGGATGAGAGAGGCACCGAATTCGGAGTGGAGCCCACCACCGCTGCCAAGCTTGAAGGAGGGAGAGGGGCGCCAGATCTGGGCGTCAGGAGCCTGTTGCTACCATCGAGCTCGATGGAGTGGGAGGGGCGCCGAATATAGATGGGAGGATCCCACCACCGCTGCCGAGCTTGATTGAGGGGGAGGGGCGTCGGATCCAGATGGGAGGAGCATGTCGCCACTGCCGAGCTCGAAGGAGGGGGAGGGGTGGTGGATCCGAATGGGAGGAACCCACCGCCGTCACCGAGCTTGAAGGAAAGGGTGGCCCGCCGGATCCGAACGGGAGGAGCCCGTCGCCGCCACCGAGCTCGAAGGAGGGGGAGGGGCATTGGATCTGAATGGGAGGAGCCCGCCACCATCGTCGAGCTTGAATGGAGGGGGAGGGTCACTATCGCCAAGCTCGAGTCATCGGGGAGGGGAAGCACCGGACCCAAGAAGGAGGGGGACGAGCCTGAGCGGAGGATCTCATTGGGCACAAGAGAGAAAGAGTGAGAGAGAGAGAGAGAGAGAGTCGATGTACCTAGGGGCCGGATCCAAAGGGGGATGAGAGAGGCGTCAAATTCGGAGTGGAGCCCACCGCCGCGGCCAAGCTCGAAGAAGGGAGAGGGGCGCCAGATCTGGGTGGCAGGAGCCCATCGCCGCCGCCGAGCTTGATGGAGTGGGAAGGGCACGAAATCTAGACGGGAGGATCCTGCCGCCGCTACCAAGCTTGATTGAGGGGGAGGGGCATCAGATCTAGATGGGAGGAGCATGTCGCCACTGCCGAGCTCGAAGGAGGGGGAGGGGTGGTGGATCCGGATGGGAGGAGCCCGCCGCCATCGTTGAGCTTGAAGGAAAGGGTGGCCTGCCGGATCCGGACGGGAGGAGCCCGTCGCTACCACCGATCTCGAAGGAGGGGGAGGGGCGTTGGATCTGAATGGGAGGAGCCCGCCGCCATCGCCGGGCTTCAAGGAGGGGGAGGGTCACCATCGCTGAGCTGGAGTCATCGGGGAGGGGAAGCGCCGGACCCAAGAAGGAGTGGGAGGCGCCCGAGCGGCGATCTCGTTGGGCATAAGAGAGAGAGAGGAGAGAGAGAGAGAGAGTCGATACACCTAGGGGCCGGATCTGAAGGGGGATGAGAGAGGCGCCAAATTTGGAGTGGAGCCCACCACCGCCGCCAAGCTCGAAGGACGGAGAGGGGCGCCAGATCTGGGCGGCAGGAGCCCGTCGCTAACGCCGAGCTCGATGGAGTGGGAGGGGCGCCGAATCTAGATGGGAGGATCCCACCACCGCTGTCGAGCTTGATTGAGGGGGAGGGGCTTCGGATCCAGAAGGGAAGAGCATGTCGCCACTGCCGAGCTCGAAGGAGGGGGTGGGGTGGCGGATCCGGATGGGAGTAGCCCACCGCTGTCGCCGAGCTTGAAGGAAAGGGTGGAACGCCAGATCCGTGCAGGAGGAGCCCGTCGCCGCCATCGAGCTCGAAGGAGGGGGTGGGTGTTGGATTTGAATGGGAGGAGCCCGCCGCCATCGCCGGGCTGAAGGAGGGGGAGGGTCACCGTCACCGAGCTAAAGTCATCGGGGAGGGGAAGTGCCAAACCCGAGAAGGAGGTTGAGGTTCCCGAGCGGTGGATCTCGTTGGGCATAAGAGAGAGAGAGAGTCGATGCACCTAGGGGCCGGATCCAAAGGGGGATGAGAAAGGCGCCGAATTCTGAGTGGAGCCCACCACCGCCGCCAAGCTCGAAGGAGGGAAAGGGGCGCCAGATTTGGGTGGTAGGAGCCCATTGCTGCCGCCGAGCTCGATAGAGTGGGAGGGGCGCCAAATCTAGATGGGAGGATCCCGCCACCGCTGCCAAGCTTTATTGAGGGGGAGGGGCATCGGATCCATATGAGAGGAGCATGTCGCCACTGCTGAGCTCGAAGGAGGGGGAGGGGTGGCAGATCAGGATGGGAGGAGCCCGCCGCCATCACCGAGCTTGAAGGAAAGGGTGGCCCGCCGGATCCGGACGGGAGGAGCCCGTCGCTGCCACCGAGCTCGAAGGAGGGGGAGGGGCATTGGGTCTGAATAGGAGCAGCCCACTGCCATCGTTGGGCTTGAAGGAGGGGGAGGGTCATCGTCGCCGAGCTTGAGTCATCGGGGAGGGGAAGCGCCGGATGCGAGAAGGAGGGGGAGGCGCCCGAGCGGTGGATCTTGTTGGGCATAAGAGAGATAGAGCAGAGAGAGAGAGAGAGAGAGAGAGAGAGAGAGCCTACGCACCTAGGGGCTAGATCCGCAGGGGGATGAGAGAGGCGCTGAATTTGGAGTGGAGCCCACCGCCGCGGCCAAGCTCGAAGAAGGGAGAGGGGCGCCAGATCTGGGGGGCAGGAGCCCATCGCCGCCGCCAAGCTTGATGGAGTGGGAGGGGCGCCGAATCTAGACGGGAGGACCCTGCCGCCGCTACCAAGCTTGATTGAGGGGGAGGGGCATCAGATCCAGATGGGAGGAGCATGTCGCCACTGCCGAGCTCTAAGGATGGGGAGGGGTGGTGGATCCGGATGGGAGGAGCCCGCCGCCATCGCCGAGCTTGAAGGAAAGGGTGGCCTGCCGGATCCGGACAGGAGGAGCCCGTTGCTGCTACCGAGCTCAAAGGAGGGGGAGGGGCGTTGGATCTGAATGGGAGGAGCCCGCCGCCATCGCCGGGCTTGAAGGAGGGGGAGGGTCACCATCGCCGAGCTGGAGTCATTGGGGAGGGGAAGCGCCGGACCCAAGAAGGAGGGGGAGGCGCCCGAGCGGCGGATCTCGTTAGGCATAAGAGAGAGAGAGAGAGAGAGAGAGAGTCGATACACCTAGGGGCCGGATCTGAAGGGGGATGAGAGAGGCGCCGAATTTGGAGTGGAGCCCACCACCGCGGCCATGCTCGAAGGAGGGAGAGGGGTGCCAGATCAGGGCGGCAGGAGCCTATTGCTACCGCCGAGCTCGATGGAGTGGAGGGGCGTCGAATCTAGACGGGAGGATCCCGCCACCGCTGTCGAGCTTGATTGAGGGGGAGGGGCATCAGATCCAGATGGGAAGAGCATGTCGCCACTGCCGAGCTCGAAGGAGGGGGTTGGGTGGCGGATCCGGATGGGAGGAGCCCGCCGCCATTGTCGCGCTGAAGGAGGGGGAGGGTCACCGTCACCAAGCTAGAGTCATCGGGGAGGGGAAGCGCCGAACCCGAGAAGGAGGGGAGGCTCCCAAGCGGTGGATCTCGTTGGGCATAAGAGAGAGAGAGGAGAGAGAGAGAGAATCGATGCACCTAGGGGCCGGATCCAAAGGGGGATGAGAGAGGCGCCGAATTCTGAGTGGAGCCCACCACCGCCGCCAAGCTCGAAGGAGGGAGAGGGGCGCCAGATCTGGGCAGTAGGAGACCGTTGCTGCCGCCGAGCTCGATGGAGTGGGAGGGGCGCTGAATCTAGATGGGAGGATCCCGCCACCACTGCCAAGCTTTATTGAGGGGGAGGGGCATCGGATCCACATGGGAGGAGCATGTTGCCACTGCTGAGCTCGAAGGAGGGGGAGGGGTGGCGGATCCGGATGGGAGGAGCCCGCCGCCATAACCGAGCTTGAAGGAAAGCGTGGCCCGCCGGATCCGGACGGGAGGAGTCCATTGCTGCCACCGAGCTCGAAGGAGGGGGAGGGGCATTGGATCTGAATAGGAGCAGTCCACTGCCATCGTTGGGCTGGAAGGAGGGGGAGGGTCACCGTCGCCGAGCTCGAGTCATCGAGGAGGGGAAGCGCCGGATGCGAGAAGGAGGGGGAGGCGCCCGAGCGGCGGATCTTGTTGGGCATAACAGAGATAGAGGAGAGAGAGAGAGACAGAGTGTCGGCGCACCTAGGGGCCGGATCGAAGGGGGATGAGAGATGCGCTGAATTTGGAGTGGAGCCCACCGCCGTGGCCAAGGTCAAAGAAGGGAGAGGGGCGCCAGATCTGGGTGGCAGGAGCCCATCGTCGCCGCCGAGCTTGATGGAGTGGGAGGGGCGCCGAATATAGACGGAAGGATCCTGCCGCCGCTTCCAAGCTTGATTGAGGGGGAGGGGCATCAGATCCAGAAGGGAGGAGCATGTCGCCACTGCCGAGCTCAAAGGAGGGGGAGGGGTGGTGGATCCGGATGGGAGGAGGCCGCCGCCATCGCCGAGCTTGAAGGAAAGGGTGGCCTGCCGGATCCGGACGGGAGGAGCCCGTTGCTGCCACCGAGCTCGAAGGTGGGGGAGGGGCGTTGGATCTAAATGGGAGGATCCCACCGCCATCGCTGGGCTTGAAGGAGGGGGAGGGTCACCATCGCCGAGCTAGAGTGATTGGGGAGGGGAAGCGCCAGACCCAAGAAGGAGGGGGAGGCGCCCGAGCGGCGGATCTCGTTAGGCATATGAGAGAGAGAGGCGAGAGAGAGAGAGTCGATACACCTAGGGGCCGAATCTGAAGGGGGATGAGAGAGGCGCCAAATTTTGAGTGGAGCCCACCACCGCCGCCAAGCTTGAAGGAGGGAGAGGGGCGCCAGATCTGGGCGGCAGGAGCCCGTCGCTACCGTCGAGCTCGATGGAGTGGGAGGGGCACCGAATCTAGACGGGAGGATCCCGCCGCCGCTGCCGAGCTTGATTGAGGAGGAGGGGCGTCGGATCCAGATGGGAAGAGCATGTCGCCACTGCCGAGCTCGAAGGAGGGGGTGGGGTGGCGGATCCGGATGGGAGGAGCCCACCGCCGTCGCCGAGCTTGAAGGAAAGGGTGGCCCGCCAGATCCGTGCAGGAGGAGCCCGTCGCCGCCATCGAGCTCGAAGGAGGGGGAGGGTGTTGGATCTGAATGGGAGAAGCCCGCCGCCATCACCGGGCTGAAGGAGGGGGAGGGTCACCGTCACCGAGCTAGAGTCATCGAGGAGGGGAAGCGCCGAACCCGAGAAGGAGGTTGAGGTTCCCGAGCGGTGGATCTCGTTGGGCATAAGAGAGAGAGAGAGTCGATGCACCTAGGGGCCGGATCCAAAGGGGGATGAGAAAGGCGCCGAATTCTGAGTGGAGCCCACCACCGCCGCCAAGCTCGAAGGAGGGAAAGGGGCGCCAGATTTGGGTGGTAGGAGCCCGTTGCTGCCGCCGAGCTCGATAGAGTGGGAGGGGCGCCGAATCTAGATGGGAGGATCCCGCCACCGATGCCAAGCTTTATTGAGGGGGAGGGGCATCGGATCCATATGAGAGGAGCATGTCGCCACTGCTGAGCTCGAAGGAGGGGGAGGGGTGGCGGATCAGGATGGGAGGAGCCCGCCGCCATCACCGAGCTTGAAGGAAAGGGTGGCCCACCAGATCCGGACGGGAGGAGCCCGTCGCTGCCACCGAGCTCGAAGGAGGGGGAGGGGCATTGGGTGAGAATAGGAGCAGCCCACTGCCATCGTTGGGCTTGAAGGAGGGGGAGGGTCATCATCGCCGAGCTTGAGTCATCGGGGAGGGGAAGCGCCGGATGCGAGAAGGAGGGGGAGGCGCCCGAGCGGCGGATCTTGTTGGGCATAAGAGAGATAGAGCAGAGAGAGAGAGAGAGAGAGAGAGAGAGCATACGCACCTAGGGGCCAGATCCGCAGGGGGATGAGAGAGGCGCTGAATTTGGAGTGGAGCCCACCGCCGCGGCCAAGCTCGAAGAAGGGAGAGGGGCGCCAGATCTGGGTGGCAGGAGCCCATCGCCGCCGCCAAGCTTGATGGAGTGGGAGGGGCGCCGAATCTAGACGGGAGGATCCTGCCGCCGCTACCAAGCTTGATTGAGGGGGAGGGGCATCAGATCCAGATGGGAGGAGCATGTCGCCACTGCCGAGCTCTAAGGATGGGGAGGGGTGGTGGATCCGGATGGGAGGAGCCCGCCGCCATCGCCGAGCTTGAAGGAAAGGGTGGCCTGCCGGATCCGGACGGGAGGAGCCCGTTGCTGCTACCGAGCTCGAAGGAGGGGGAGGGGCGTTGGATCTGAATGGGAGGAGCCCGCCGCCATCGCCAGGCTTGAAGGAGGGGGAGGGTCACCATCGCCGAGCTGGAGTCATTTGGGAGGGGAAGCGCCGGACCCAAGAAGGAGAGGGAGGCGCCCGAGCGGCGGATCTCGTTAGGCATAAGAGAGAGAGAGAGAGAGAGAGAGAGAGAGAGAGAGAGAGAGAGAGAGAGAGAGAGAGTCGATACACCTAGGGGCCGGATCTGAAGGGGGATGAGAGAGGCGCCGAATTTGGAGTGGAGCCCACCACCGCCGCCATGCTCGAAGGAGGGAGAGGGGCGCCAGATCAGGGCGGTAGGAGCCCGTCGCTACCGCCGAGCTCGATGGAGTGGAGGGGCGTCGAATCTAGACGGGAGGATCCCGCCACCGCTGCCGAGCTTGATTGAGGGGGAGGGGCATCAGATCCAGATGGGAAGAGCATGTCGCCACTGCCGAGCTCGAAGGAGGGGGTTGGGTGGCGGATCCGGATGGGAGGAGCCCGCCGCCATTGTCGGGCTGAAGGAGGGGGAGGGTCACCGTCACCAAGCTAGAGTCATCGGGGAGGGGAAGCGCCGAACCCGAGAAGGAGGGGAGGCTCCCGAGCGGTGGATCTCGTTGGGCATAAGAGAGAGAGAGGAGAGAGAGAGAGAGTCGATGCACCTAGGGGCCGGATCCAAAAGGGGGATGAGAGAGGCGCCAAATTTGGAGTGGAGCCCACCACCGCCGCCAAGCTCGAAGAAGGGAGAGGGGCGCCAGATCTGGGCTGTAGGAGCCCATCGCCGCCGTCGAGCTCGATGGAGTGGGAGGGGCGCCGAATCTAGATGGGAGGATCCCGCCACCGCTACCAAGCTTGATTGAGGGGGAGGGGCATCAGATCCAGATGGGAGGAGCATGTCGCCACTACCGAGCTCGAAGGAGGGGGTGGGGTGGTGGATCCGGATGGGAGGAGCCCGCCGCCGTCGCCGAGCTGGAAGGAAAGGGTGGCCTGCCGGATCCGGACAGGAGGAGCCCGTCGCTACTACCGAGCTCGAAGGAGGGGGAGGGGCGTTGGATCTGAATGGGAGGAGCCCGCCGCCATCGCCGGGCTTGCAGGAGGGGGAGGGTCACCATCGCCGAGCTGGGGTCATTGGGGAGGGGAAGCGCCGGACCCAAGAAGGAGGGGGAGGCGCCCAAGCGGCGGATCTCGTTGGGCATAAGAGAGAGAGAGGAGAGAGAGAGAGAGAGAGTCGATACACCTAGGGGCCGGATCTGAAGGGCGATGAGAGAGGCGCCGAATTTGGAGTGGAGCCCACCACCGCCGCCATGCTCGAAGGAGGGAGAGGGGCGCCAGATCTGGGCGGCAGGAGCCCGTCGCTGCCGCCGAGCTCGATGGAGTGGGAGGGGCGCCGAATCTGGACGGGAGGATCCCGCCACCGCTGCCGAGCTTGATTGAGGGGGAGGGGTGTCGGATCCAGATGGGAAGAGCATGTCGCCACTGCTGAGCTTGAAGGAGGGGGTGGGGTGGCGGATCCGGATGGGAGGAGCCCACCGCCGTCGCCGAGCTTGAAGGAAAGGGTGGCCCGCCAGATCCGTGCAGGAGGAGCCCGTCGCCGCCACCGAGCTCGAAGGAGGGGGAGGGCATTGGGTCTGAATAGGAGCAGCCCACTGCCATCGTTGGGCTTGAAGGTGGGGGAGGGTCATCGTCGCCGAGCTCGAGTCATCGGGGAGGGGAAGCGCCGTATGCGAGAAGGAGAGGGAGGCGCCCGAGCGCCGGATCTTGTTGGGCATAAGAGAGATAGAGCAGAGAGAGAGAGAGAGAGAGAGAGAGAGTCTACGCACCTAGGGGCCAGATCCGCAGGGGGATGAGAGAGGCGCTAAATTTGGAGTGGAGCCCACCACCGCGGCCAAGCTCGAAGAAGGGAGAGGGGCGCCAGATCTGGGTGGCAGGAGCCCATCGCCGCCGCCGAGCTTGATGGAGTGGGAGGGGCGCCGAATCTAGACGGGAGGATCCTGCCGCCGCTACCAAGCTTGATTGAGGGGGACGGGCATCAGATCCAGATGGGAGGAGCATGTCGCCACTGCCGAGCTCTAAGGAGGGGGTTGGGTGGCGGATCCGAATGGGAGGAGCCCGCCGCCATCGTCACCAAGCTAGAGTCATCGGGGAGGGGAAGCGCCGAACCCGAGAAGGAGGGGAGGCTCCCGAGCGGTGGATCTCGTTGGGCATAAGAGAGAGAGAGGAGAGAGAGAGAGAGAGTCGATGCACCTAGGGGCCGGATCCAAAGGGAGATGAGAGAGGCGCCAAATTCTGAGTGGAGCCCACCACCGCCGCCAATCTCAAAGGAGGGAGAGGGGCGCCAGATCTGGGCAGTAGGAGACCGTTGCTGCCACCGAGCTCGATGGAGTGGGAGGGGCGCCGAATCTAGATGGGAGGATCCCGCCACCACTGCCAAGCTTAATTGAGGGGGAGGGGCATCGGATCCACATGGGAGGAGCATGTTGCCACTGCTGAGCTCGAAGGAGGGGGAGGGGTGGCGGATCCGGATGGGAGGAGCCCGCCGCCATAACCGAGCTTGAAGGAAAGGGTGGCCCGCCGGATCCGGACGGGAGGAGCCCGTTGCTGCCACCGAGCTCGAAGGAGGGGGAGGGGCATTGGATCTGAATAGGAGCAGTCCACTGCCATCGTTGGGCTTGAAGGAGGGGGAGGGTCACCGTCGCCGAGCTCGAGTCATCGGGGAGGGGAAGCGCCGGACGCGAGAAGGAGGGGGAGGCGCCCGAGCGGCGGATCTTGTTGGGCATAAGAGAGATAGAGGAGAGAGAGAGAGACAGAGTGTCAGCGCACCTAGGGGCCGGATCCGAAGGGGGATGAGAGAGGCGCTGAATTTGGAGTGGAGCCCACCGCCGTGGCCAAGCTCAAAGAAGGGAGAGGGGTGCCAGATCTGGGTGGCAGGAGCCTATCGCCGCCGCCGAGCTTGATGGAGTGGGAGGGGCGCCGAATATAGACGGGAGGATCCTGCCGCCGCTTCCAAGCTTGATTGAGGGGGAGGGGCATCAGATCCAGAAGGGAGGAGCATGTCGCCACTGCCGAGCTCGAAGGAGGGGGAGGGGTGGTGGATCCGGATGGGAGGAGCCCGCCGCCATAGCCGAGCTTGAAGGAAAGGGTGGCCTGCCGGATCCGGACGGGAGGAGCCCGTCGCTGCCACTGAGCTCGAAGGAGGGGGAGGGGCGTTGGATCTGAATGGGAGGAGCCCACCGCCATCGTTGGGCTTGAAGGAGGGGGAGGGTCACCATCGCCGAGCTGGAGTCATTGGGGAGGGGAAGCGCCAGACCCAAGGAGGGGGAGGCGCCCGAGCAGCGGATCTCGTTAGGCATATGAGAGAGAGAGGAGAGAGAGAGAGAGAGAGAGTCGATACACCTAGGGGCCAGATCTGAAGGGCGATGAGAGAGGCGCCGAATTTGGAGTGGAGCCCACCACCGCCGCCAAGCTTGAAGGAGGGAGAGGGGCGCCACATCTGGGCGGCAGGAGCCCGTTGCTACCGTCGAGCTCGATGGAGTGGGAGGGGCACCGAATCTAGACGGGAGGATCCCGCCACCGCTGCCGAGCTTGATTGAGGGGGAGGGGCGTCAGATCCAGATGGGAAGAGCATGTCGCCACTGCCGAGCTCGAAGGAGGGGGTTGGGTGGCGGATCCGGATGGGAGGAGCCCGCCGCCATTGTCGGGCTGAAGGAGGGGGAGGGTCACCGTCACCAAGCTAGAGTCATCGGGGAGGGGAAGCGCCGAACCCGAGAAGGAGGGGAGGCTCCCGAGCGGTGGATCTCGTTGGGCATAAGAGAGAGAGAGGAGAGAGAGAGAGAGTCGATGCACCTAGGGGCCGGATCCAAAGGGGGATGAGAGAGGCGCCGAATTTGGAGTGGAGCCCACCACCGCCGCCAAGCTCGAAGAAGGGAGAGGGGCGCCAGATCTGGGCGGCAGGAGCCCATCGCCGCCGTCGAGCTCGATGGAGTGGGAGGGGCGCCGAATCATGACGGGAGGATCCCGCCACCGCTACCAAGCTTGATTGAGGGGGAGGGGCATCAGATCCAGATGGGAGGAGCATGTCGCCACTGCCGA
The DNA here is from genome assembly GCA_032690845.1 of Eleusine coracana subsp. coracana. Lineage (NCBI taxonomy): Eukaryota > Viridiplantae > Streptophyta > Magnoliopsida > Poales > Poaceae > Eleusine > Eleusine coracana. The sequence continues at coordinate 30,415,875 of CM064418.1, forward strand.
GCTCGAAGGAGGGGGTGGGGTGGTGGATCCGGATGGGAGGAGCCCGCCGCCGTCGCCGAGCTTGAAGGAAAGGGTGGCCTGCCGGATCCGGACAGGAGGAGCCCGTCGCTACTACCGAGCTCGAAGGAGGGGGAGGGGCGTTGGATCTGAATGGGAGGAGCCCGCCGCCATCGCCGGGCTTGAAGGAGGGGGAGGGTCACCATCGCCGAGCTGGAGTCATTGGGGAGGGGAAGCGCCGGACCCAAGAAGGAGGGGGAGGCGCCCGAGCGGCGGATCTCGTTGGGCATAAGAGAGAGAGAGGAGAGAGAGAGAGAGAGAGAGTCGATACACCTAGGGGCCGGATCTGAAGGGCGATGAGAGAGGCGCCGAATTTGGAGTGGAGCCCACCACCGCCACCATGCTCGAAGGAGGGAGAGGGGCGCCAGATCTGGGCGGCAGGAGCCCGTCGCTGCCGCCGAGCTCGATGGAGTGGGAGGGGCGCCGAATCTAGACGGGAGGATCCCGCCACCGCTGCCGAGCTTGATTGAGGGGGAGGGGCGTCGGATCCAGATGGGAAGAGCATGTCGCCACTGCTGAGCTTGAAGGAGGGGGTGGGGTGGCGGATCCGGATGGGAGGAGCCCACCGCCGTCGCCGAGCTTGAAGGAAAGGGTGGCCCGCCAGATCCGTGTAGGAGGAGCCCGTCGCCGCCACCGAGCTCGAAGGAGGGGGAGGGGCATTGGGTCTGAATAGGAGCAGCCCACTGCCATCGTTGGGCTTGAAGGTGGGGGAGGGTCATCGTCGCCGAGCTCGAGTCATCGGGGAGGGGAAGCGCCGGATGCGAGAAGGAGAGGGAGGCGCCCGAGCGCCGGATCTTGTTGGGCATAAGAGAGATAGAGCAGAGAGAGAGAGAGAGAGAGAGAGAGAGAGAGAGAGAGAGAGAGAGAGAGAGTCTATGCACCTAGGGGCCAGATCCGCAGGGGGATGAGAGAGGCGCTAAATTTGGAGTGGAGCCCACCGCCGCGGCCAAGCTCGAAGAAGGGAGAGGGGCGCCAGATCTGGGTGGCAGGAGCGCATCGCCGCCGCCGAGCTTGATGGAGTGGGAGGGGCGCCGAATCTAGACGGGAGGATCCTGCCGCCGCTACCAAGCTTGATTGAGGGGGACGGGCATCAGATCCAGATGGGAGGAGCATGTCGCCACTGCCGAGCTCTAAGGAGGGGGTTGGGTGGCGGATCCGGATGGGAGGAGCCCGCCGCCATCGTCGGGCTGAAGGAGGGGGTGGGTCACCGTCACCAAGCTAGAGTCATCGGGGAGGGGAAGCGCCGAACCCGAGAAGGAGGGGAGGCTCCCGAGCGGTGGATCTCGTTGGGCATAAGAGAGAGAGAGGAGAGAGAGAGAGAGAGTCGATGCACCTAGGGGCCGGATCCAAAGGGAGATGAGAGAGGCGCCGAATTCTGAGTGGAGCCCACCACCGCCGCCAAGCTCAAAGGAGGGAGAGGGGCGCCAGATCTGGGCAGTAGGAGACCGTTGCTGCCGCCGAGCTCGATGGAGTGGGAGGGGCGCCGAATCTAGATGGGAGGATCCCGCCACCACTGCCAAGCTTTATTGAGGGGGAGGGGCATCGGATCCACATGGGAGGAGCATGTTGCCACTGCTGAGCTCTAAGGAGGGGTAGGGGTGGCGGATCCGGATGGGAGGAGCCCGCCGCCATAACCGAGCTTGAAGGAAAGGGTGGCCCGCCAGATCCGGACGGGAGGAGCCCGTTGCTGCCACCGAGCTCGAAGGAGGGGGAGGGGCATTGGATCTGAATAGGAGCAGTCCACTGCCATCGTTGGGCTTGAAGGAGGGGGAGGGTCACCGTCGCCGAGCTCGAGTCATCGGGGAGGGGAAGCGCCGGACGCGAGAAGGAGGGGGAGGCGCCCGAGCGGCGGATCTTGTTGGGCATAAGAGAGATAGAGGAGAGAAACAGAGTGTCAGCGCACCTAGGGGCCGGATCCGAAGGGGGATGAGAGAGGCGCTGAATTTGGAGTGGAGCCCACCGCCGTGGCCAAGCTCAAAGAAGGGAGAGGGGTGCCAGATCTGGGTGGCAGGAGCCCATCGCCGCCGCCGAGCTTGATGGAGTGGGAGGGGCGCCGAATATAGACGGGAGGATCCTGCCGCCGTTTCCAAGCTTGATTGAGGGGGAGGGGCATCAGATCCAGAAGGGAGGAGCATGTCGCCACTGCCGAGCTCGAAGGAGGGGGAGGGGTGGTGGATCCGGATGGGAGGAGCCCGCCGCCATAGCCGAGCTTGAAGGAAAGGGTGGCCTGCCGGATCCGGACGGGAGGAGCCCGTCGCTGCCACCAAGCTCGAAGGAGGGGGAGGGGCGTTGGATCTAAATGGGAGGAGCCCACCGCCATCGTTGGGCTTGAAGGAGGGGGAGGGTCACCATCGCCGAGCTGGAGTCATTGGGGAGGGGAAGCGCCAGACCCAAGAAGGAGGGGGAGGCGCCCGAGCGGTGGATCTTGTTAGGCATATGAGAGAGAGAGGAGAGAGAGAGAGAGAGTCGATACACCTAGGGGCCAGATCTGAAGGGGGATGAGAGAGGCGCCGAATTTGGAGTGGAGCCCACCACCGCCGCCAAGCTCGAAGGAGGGAGAGGGGCGCCAGATCTGGGCGGCAGGAGCCCGTCGCTACCGCCGAGCTCGATGGAGTGGGAGGGGCGCCGAATCTAGACGGGAGGATCCTGCCGCCGTTTCCAAGCTTGATTGAGGGGGAGGGGCATCAGATCCAGAAGGGAGGAGCATGTCGCCACTGCCGAGCTCGAAGGAGGGGGAGGGGTGGTGGATCCGGATGGGAGGAGCCCGCCGCCATAGCCGAGCTTGAAGGAAAGGGTGGCCTGCCGGATCCGGACGGGAGGAGCCCGTCGCTGCCACCAAGCTCGAAGGAGGGGGAGGGGCGTTGGATCTAAATGGGAGGAGCCCACCGCCATCGTTGGGCTTGAAGGAGGGGGAGGGTCACCATCGCCGAGCTGGAGTCATTGGGGAGGGGAAGCGCCAGACCCAAGAAGGAGGGGGAGGCGCCCGAGCGGTGGATCTCGTTGGGCATAAGAGAGAGAGAGAGTCGTTGCACCTAGGGGCCGGATCCAAAGGGGGATGAGAAAGGCGCCGAATTCTGAGTGGGGCCCACCACCGCCGCCAAGCTCGAAGGAGGGAGAGGGGTGCCAGATCTGGGTGGTAGGAGCCCGTTGCTACCGCCGAGCTCGATGGAGTGGGAGGGGCGCCGAATCTAGATAGGAGGATCCCGCCACCGCTGCCAAGCTTTATTGAGGGGGAGGTGCATCGGATCCATATGGGAGGAGCATGTCGCCACTGCTGAGCTCGAAGGAGGGGGAGAGGTGGCGGATCCGGATGGGAGGAGCCCGCCGCCATCACCGAGCTTGAAGGAAAGGGTGGCCCGCTGGATCCGGACGGGAGGAGCCCATCGCTGCCACCGAGCTCGATGGAGGGGGAGGGGCATTGGATCTGAATAGGAGCAGCCCACTGCCATCGTTGGGCTTGAAGGAGGGGGAGGGTCACCGTCGCCAAGCTCGAGTCATCGGGGAGGGGAAGCGCCGAACGCGAGAAGGAGGGGGAGGCGCCCGAGCGGCGGATCTTGTTGGGCATAAAAGAGATAGGGCGCACCTAGGGGCTGGATCCGAAGGGCGATGAGAGAGGTGCTGAATTTGGAGTGGAGCCCACCGCCACGGCCAAGCTCGAAGAAGAGAGAGGGGCGCCAGATCTGGGTAACAGGAGCCCATCGCCGCCGCCGAGCTTGATGGAGTGGGAGGGGCGCCGAATCTAGACGGGAGGATCCTGCCGCCGCTACCAAGCTTGATTGAGGGGGAGGGGCATCAGATCCAGATGGGAGGAGCATGTCGCCACTGCTGAGCTCGAAGGAGGGGGAGGGGTGGTGGATCTGGATGGGAGGAGCCCACCGCCATCGCCGAGCTTGAAGGAAAGGGTGGCCTGCCGGATCCAGACGGGAGGAGCCCGTCACCGCCACCGAGCTCGAAGGAGGGGGAGGGGCGTTGGATCTGAATGGGAGGAGCCCGCCGCCATCGTCGGGCTTGAATGAGTGGGAGCGTCGCCGTTGCCGAGTTGGACTCATCGGGGAGGGGAAGAGCCGGAACCAAGAAGGAGGGGGAGGCGCCCGAGCGACGGATCTTGTTGGGCATACGAGAGAGAGAGGAGAGAGAGAGAGAGAGAGTCGATGCACCTAGGGGCCGGATATGAAGGGGGATGAGAGAGGCGCCGAATTTGGAACGGAGCCCACCACCGTCGCCAAGCTCGAAGGAGGGAGAGGGGCGCCAAATCTGGGCGGCAGGAGCCCATCACTGCCGCCGAGCTCGGTGGAGTAGGAGGGGCGCCGAATCTAGACGGGAGGATCCCGCCACCGCTGCTGAGCTTGATTGAGGGGGAGGGGCGTCGGATCCAGATGGAAAGAGCATGTCGCCACTACCGGGCTCGAAGGAGGGGGTGGGGTGGCGGATCCGGATGGTAGGAGCCCGCCGCCGTCGCCGAGCTTGAAGGAAAGGGTGGCCCGCCAGATCCGTGCAGGAGGAGCCCGTCGCCGCCATTGAGCTCAAAGAATGGGAGGAGCCCGCCGCCATCGCCGGGCTGAAGGAGGTGGAGGGTCACCGTTGCCGAGCTAGAGTCATCGGGGAGGGGAAGCGCCGAACCCGAGAAGGAGGGGGAGGCTCTCGAGCGGCGGATCTCGTTGGGCATAAGAGAGAGAGAGAAGAGAGAGAGAGAGAGAGAGAGAGAGAGAGAGTCGATACACCTAGGTGCCGGATTTGAAGGGGGATGAGAGGCGCCGAATTTGGAGTGGAGCCCACCACCACCGCCAAGCTCGAAGGAGGGAGAGGGGCGCCAGATCTGGGCGGCAGGAGCCCGTCGCTACCGCCGAGCTCGATGGAGTGGGAGGGGCGCCGAATCTAGACGGGAGGATCCCGCCACCGCTGCCGATCTTGATTGAGGGGGAGGGGCATCAGATCCAGATGGGAAGAGCATGTTGCCACTGCCGAGCTCGAAGGAGGGGGTGGGGTGGTGGATCCGGATGGGAGGAGCCCGCCGCTATCACCGAGCTTGAAGGAAAGGGTGGCCCGCTAGCTCCGTGCAGGAGGAGCCCGTCGCCGCCATCGAGCTCGAAGGAGGGGGAGGGTGTTGGATCTGAATGGGAGGAGCTCGCCGCCATCGCCGGGCTGAAGGAGGGGGAGGGTCACCGTCACCGAGCTAGAGTCATCGGGGAGGGGAAGCGCCGAACCCGAGAAGGAGGGGGAGGCTCCCGAGCGGTGGATCTCGTTGGGCAAAAGAGAAAGAGAGAGTCGTTGCACCTAGGGGCCGGATCCAAAGGGGGATGAGAAAGGCGTCGAATTCTGAGTGGAGCCCACCACCGCCGCCAAGCTCGAAGGAGGGAGAGGGGTGCCAGATCTGGGTGGTAGGAGCCCGTTGCTGCCGCCGAGCTCGATGGAGTGGGAGGGGCGCCGAATCTAGATGGGAGGATCCCGCCACCGCTGCCAAGCTTTATTGAGGGGGAGGTGCATCGGATCCATATGGGAGGAGCATGTCGCCACTGCTGAGCTCGAAGGAGGGGGAGAGGTGGCGGATCCGGATGGGAGGAGCCCGCCGCCATCATCGAGCTTGAACGAAAGGGTGGCCAGCTGGATCCGGATGGGAGAAGCCCATCGCTGCCACCGAGCTCGATGGAGGGGGAGGGGCATTGGATCTGAATAGGAGCAGGCCACTGCCATCGTTCGGCTTGAAGGAGGGGGAGGGTCACCGTCACCGAGCTCGAGTCATCGGGGAGGGGAAGCGCCGGACACGAGAAGGAGGGGGATGCGCCCGAGCAGCGGATCGTGTTGGGCATAAGAGAGATAGAGGGGAGAGAGAGGGAGAGAGAGAGTCGATGCACCTAGGGGCCAGATCCGAAGGGGGATGAGAGAGGCGCTGAATTTGGAGTGGAGCCCACCACCGCGGCCAAGCTCGAAGAAGGGAGAGGGGCGCTAGATCTGGGTGGCAGGAGCCCATCGCCACCGCCGAGCTTGATGGAGTGGGAGGGGTGCCGAATCTAGACGGGAGGATCCTGCCGCCGCTACCAAGCTTGATTGAGGGGGAGGGGCATCAGATCCAGATGGGAGGAGCATGTCGCCACTGCCGAGCTCGAAGGAGGGGGAGGGGTGGTGGATCCGGATGGTAGGAGCCCGCCGCCATCGCCGAGCTTGAAGGAAAGGGTGGCCCGCCAGATCCGGACGGGAGGAGCCCGTCGCTGCCACCGAGCTCGATGGAGGGGTAGGGGCGTTGGATCTGAATAGGAGCAGGCCACTGCCATCGTTCGGCTTGAAGGAGGGGGAGGGTCACCGTCACCGAGCTCGAGTCATCGGGGAGGGGAAGCGCCGGACACGAGAAGGAGGGGGATGCGCCCGAGCAGCGGATCTTGTTGGGCATAAGAGAGATAGAGGGGAGAGAGAGGGAGAGAGAGAGTCGACGCACCTAGGGGCCAGATCCGAAGGGGGATGAGAGAGGCGTGTTGACGGTCCTTAAATGCAAAATGTGACCGTCGTTTACCCGCAAGAATCACACAATTTGATCACCACCTTTGTGGTAGGAATTTATTTCTAATTATTTCCACAAGTTTTGGTGACTTTGTGAATGTAGAAAGCAACCCATGGAGTTTAAATAAAATTCAAGGAAATTCAAGGAGAAAGCACACTTCCGGCCAATCAGGAGCAAGCACACGGATTAAGGAGCCCACCTTCTCCGCTTAACCGACGTAACTCCCTGTAATACCGCGCAAACCGTTGTCAGGGCCCATAGGACAGCCACCTGGAGAAAGCACAGGTCAGGAGGGGCCACCCCTAGGTCGGCCGACCTGGTCAGCTCGGGCGACCTGGCCGGGCGCCCTCTCCGCCTGGGCTTCCACGTGTTGGCTCCTCAGGACTCCCTGATGGCGGTTTGGGGGGATTCCGTGGCGGTTACTCCTCTGAAACCGACGTTAGGAGGCTATAAATAGAGGGTGAGGGCCTTCACTCCAACACACACTCAAGATTGAAGATTTGGTGCTCCTCTTGCAAAGGCCAAGTGCTACTTAGCTAGTGCTTAGATTAGGAAGAGAGTGGAGTAGAGTTCGGAGGAGGCTTGGGCTTGACTTCGCCTTCTCCACGCTTGTACTTCGACGACATTTGCCAATCATAGTAAGTGTCGAGATTTCCCCTCTTGCAGTTTACTTTTTACTTTAATTAAGTTATAGTTCTAGCTTGTGAGCTCGTTCATCGCTCTAAGTTCTTAGGGTGCCTTAGCCTGAATTTTCGTTGCTAGAAGGTTAAGGTAGTAATCGATCGCATAGACGTGGTGTCTAGGCAGGAGGTTACCTTTGATTATTCGTTAGTCTACTGGTTCGTTGAGGTAGGCGGCAGGTGGTGACAGCTCTGTCCGTCCTCTGAAATCCTCCCTGCTAGGCTAGTGCGTAGGCTCTTGGCGGAAGTCGCCTGTGGATGCAGGGGTAAGTCCGTGCCCAGCGCGAGCAAACTACAGCATAGCTTAGTTAACGTAGGAACCTGACTCTTGGGACATCCTCTCTGTCCTCTGCCTATCTTAATCAATCTTTGTGTCCTTGGGTGATTTAGTCCAACGATAGACACACACGTTCCTCGTGATTCGATACCCCGGAATACTCTGGGTGAAGTGCTACATTGGTCTTCCGTGCGCTTGCGGATTTATTCGTAGACGTAAGAAAAACCAACAAGCATTTCTGGCGCCGTTGTCGGGGAACGGTTGCTGTTTTATCTGTGGACCCTAGTCACCCTCGTATCCCTTTTTATCTTTCTTTTATTTCTTTCCTTATCCCTACCATGGAGCAACCTTCTATCCAATCCTTCTCTGCTCCAAGGGGCGAGTTCTACGAGCTACTTTCATCTTCAAAACCAATCCTTTCAGATGGCTTCGAACTCCGCCCAGGCTTTATAGCCATGGTTCAGGCACAACCTTTCTCGGGGGTAGAAAACGAAAACCCACACCATCACCTGCGAGAATTTGAGCAATTGTGCTCGTGCATCCAAATCAGGGGTATGACACAAGAGACTCTCAAATGGAAATTGTTTCCCTTTTCTCTTATAGAGAGGGCGAAGCAATGGTACACTCACACGGCAGAAAGCACGAATGGTGACTGGAAAGAGCTCCGGGACAAATTTTGTCTTGCGTTCTTCCCAATGTCACGAATCGTTTCTCTCCGTAGAGAGGTCTTCAACTTAAAGCAGGCCGAGAAAGAATCCTTAGGCACAGCTTGGGCTAGGTTCTCGCTTTTAGTGAAATCCGGTCCTGACTTGTCTATACCCGATCCCATGCTGCTACAGCATTTTCGGATGGGTCTCAACAAGGAATCTGCCCAATATCTCGACATAGCCGCCGGAGGTTCATTCATACACAAAACGGTCTCAGAAGGAAGAACCATCCTAGAACGCATTCTAGAAAATACCTCTTTCCTTGAGCCCACCAAACCCCCTTGCAAAGAAGCTACGCCGAGCCAGGAGACTCTCCAGCTAGCCGAATCTGACCCTGCTTCTTGCACATCTCAAGACTTAGCTAGTGAGCCTCCTCCTGAACCAGGAAATTCGGATGATGAAGAAATTCAGCCGTCCGAATTCCCTTTCATCATCGAGGATGATCTTTTCAAATATTTCGGTAACACCTCGATGTATGCCATCCAACGAAAGCCTCAAACACCAGTTCCTTCCCCTGAACCTATAAAAGAACAATTCCTTAGGGACTCAGTGAAAGAACTAACAGCCATCATGAGTGATGAGTGGTCCCGAGAAAATGAGCAATGTTCCAAACTTGTTCGGATTATCTCACCCTCTACTACCATTCCTTGTACGGTTAGAGGCAGAGCTGTGGATGTCTGGTATAATCCCACCGTAGGAATAAACATCGTTTCCGACTCCTTTGCCTTTGAGGTATTAGGAGATGAACCTCTGCTTCCTACGCAAAAGACCTTCAAAAGCCCTACCGGAGCCATCCTAGAAGGTTTCGGGATTCTAAACAATGTGTCGATACGACACAAATACGCTGAGGCCCTTCTGAACTTTCATGTCTTTGAGGTCCCAAGCTTTGATGTCCTCATCGGGCTTCCTCTAGAAAAACTCTTTACGGCAGCCTCATCCGGTAACCTCAGTGTCAACATCGGAGGAAAGGCTCTCTCAATCCCAATCTCCCGTTCGCGAAACACCATCGCTGAATTTCCTGATGAGAGAGACCTAACCGAAGAGGTGAAAGTGATTTCCCCTTTCGACCCTCCCGATACCCTCCTTGACCAAGACACCGATCTTTTTACAGAAGAGGAGGATGATCTACAGGAAACTCTCGAGCTTCCTGAAGATGAACCACCGACTCGACCTCCCATCGAGTTAAAAACCTTACCCCCTGGCCTACGCTACACTTTCCTACATGGTGACACGAAGTTCCCTGTCATCATTAGTGATAAGCTTTCGGAGGAGGAAACCAAGAAGCTGATCTCTGTCTTAGAGAAACATCGCTCTGTCTTTGGGTACTCCCTCCAAGACCTAAAGGGAATTAGTCCCACTCTCTGCACCCATCGCATCCCTCTTGACCCCGAGAGTACACCTTCTAGGGAATCTCAGAGGAGGTTAAATAATGCTATGCGCGAGGTTGTGAAGAAGGAAGTTCTAAAACTTCTGCATTCAGGGATCATATATCCCGTACCTCATAGTGAGTGGGTGAGCCCGGTACAAGTAGTGCCGAAGAAGGGAGGTATGACGGTCGTTAAGAATGATAAGAACGAGCTTATTCCCCAACGTACCGTCACGGGATGGAGGATGTGTATCGATTACAGAAAACTCAACAAGGCAAGAAAGAAGGATCATTTCCCGCTACCCTTCATCGATGAGATGTTAGAACGGTTGGCAAACCATTCCTTCTTCTGTTTCCTTGATGGGTATTCTGGTTATCATCAGATTCCTATCCATCCCGATGATCAGAGTAAGACCACCTTCACGTGCCCGTATGGAACGTATGCCTACCGTAGGATGTCTTTTGGGTTGTGTAATGCACCCGCCTCTTTCCAACGGTGTATGATGTCCATATTCTCGGACATGATCGAGGAAATCATGGAAGTCTTCATGGATGACTTCTCAGTCTATGGGAAGACCTTCGATCACTGTCTCGAGAACTTGGACAGGGTCTTGACTCGATGCCAAGAAAAGGACCTGGTACTTAATTGGGAAAAGTGCCACTTTATGGTCCAAGAAGGCATAGTGCTAGGGCACTTAGTGTCCGAGAGAGGGATCGAGGTGGATAAGGCGAAAATAGAAGTTATCGAGCAACTTCCACCTCCGATCAACGTCAAGGGTATTCGTAGCTTTTTGGGGCATGCTGGGTTCTATCGACGATTCATCAAAGACTTTTCGAAAATCGCTAGACCCCTCACCAACCTCTTAGCTAAGGATGCGCCTTTTGACTTTGATGATGAGTGCTTGAAATCTTTTCATCTCTTGATAAATGCACTCATCTCAGCTCCCATCATCCAACCCCCTGATTGGAAGCTGCCCTTTGAAATCATGTGCGATGCTAGTGACTATGCCGTAGGGGCTGTTCTCGGCCAAACTAAGGACAAGAAGCATCACGCAATAGCCTACGCTAGCAAAACCTTGACAGGAGCACAGCTCAACTACGCTACCACGGAAAAGGAGCTCCTGGCTGTGGTTTTTGCTATCGATAAGTTTAGATCTTATTTAGTTGGAGCAAAGGTAATTGTTTACACTGATCATGCTGCACTAAAGTACCTGCTCGCTAAAAAAGATGCTAAACCAAGGCTCATCAGATGGATCCTCTTACTCCAAGAATTTGATCTTGAAATAAAAGATAAGAAAGGAGTAGAGAATTCCGTAGCAGATCATCTATCTCGTATGCAAGTCACTAACATGCAGGAACTACCAATCAACGACTTCCTACGAGATGATATGCTGTTAAAGGTTGCGGACTCCACACCCTGGTATGCAGATATCGTGAATTTCATGGTTACAGGGTATGTTCCGCCGGGGGAAAACCGAAAGAAGCTAGCCTATGAAAGTAGGCGACACCTTTGGGACGACCCATTCCTCTACAGGGTCTGTGCTGATGGTCTGTTGCGGCGATGCATCCCCACCATTGAGGGTGCACAGATAATTGAGAAGTGCCATGCAGCTCCGTACGGAGGACACTACGGCGTGTACCGGACGCAAGCAAAAATCTGGCAAAGTGATTTCTATTGGCCAACAATGTATGAGGACACCAGGGAGTACATCAGGAGGTGCAGGAGATGCCAGAAGCATGGAGGAATCTCATCTCGCAACGCGATGCCCTTGACATACAACCTGCAAGTCAAACTTTTCGACGTCTGGGGCATCGACTTTGTGGGACCCTTCCCAAGGTCCTATGATTGCGAGTATATCCTGGTGGCAGTCGTCTACGTGTCAAAGTGGGTTGAAGCATTGCCATGCAGAGCTGCAGATGCAAAGAGCGCACGGAAGATGTTCTATGAGATCATTTTCCCACGCTTTGGGGTACCAAGGATGGTGATTAGTGATGGAGGTTCACACTTCACGGACAAAGGATTCCGACACTTCCTGAGGGAACTCGGTTCCGACCATAACATTGCTACTCCATACCATCCCCAGACCAGCGGTCAGGCAGAGACCTCGAACAAGCAAATCAAGAACATCCTGTAGAAAACAGTGGAGGAAATGGGATCGGGATGGAAGAATAAGTTGCCAGATGCACTATGGGCATATTGCACTGCATACAAGACCCCCATAGGCATGTCTCCATTCCAGCTGGTCTACGGCAAGACTTGCCATCTGCCAGTAGAACTGGAACACAAGGCATACTGGGCAATAAAGAAGTGGAATATGGATTCCAAGGAAGCAGGAAGGCACAGGATGAAGCAAATTTCTGAGCTGGAGGAATGGAGAGAAAAGGCGTATCACAGTGCCAGGATCTATAAAGAAAAGACCAAGAAATGGCACGACAAAAGGATACAGCCAAAGGAGTTCAACCCTGGAGACAAGGTGCTACTCTTCAACTCAAGAGTGAAGCTGTTCGGCGACGGGAAGCTGCGAAGCAAATGGCTTGGGCCATATCTCGTCATCGACGTCGCGACACATGGAGCGGTCACACTCCAGGACAAGGACGGGAACGCGTTTAAGGTAAACGGCCATCGACTTAAACTCTTTTACGATTCTATTAAAAGTATAGGAGTTGAGGAGGACGTAGTCAATTTAATTGACTTCCGGGCCTACCCATAGCCTTTACGGGCACCTAAACTTAGAATCAAATTAAATTGCCGTACTTTTCCCCCTCCTTGGACCTCCCTTAGGCAGCCCACGAAGCAGCAGCCCCAGGGGGCCCACCACCAGGTCGGCCGACCTGGCCAGGTCGGGCGACCCCCTGGTGGCGCCGCCGCTTCCCGTTTTTCTCTCACGCGTTCCTCCAACTTCCCCCTTCGCCCTAATCGGAGATTCTCACGGAGAATCGCGAATATACCGTCGGGGGACTCTCCTTTTAAGCAGAGGGGAGCGATGCTTTTCTCTCATCCCAAACCTTCCTGTGAACCTCTTCCAGAACCCCCAACTTCGTCATGGCTGCCAAAAAGAGCACTTCCCAGGCTTCCTTGACCAGCTCCGCCCTTGCCCTTAGCGGGGAAATCACCCCCGCTAACCAAATTGTCCCGACCGACCTCGATCTCACCCTTGCCGAGATCGTTGAGCCTCTCGCCATTGAGCCTCCCCTGCGCCGCGAAGAGGAAAGGACAGGCCGTACACGGTTTGCTGAACGGCGCAGCCCTTCCGCCACCCGCACATCGCAGCGGGCACTTTCGCCGACCCCGGCACGCACCATGAAGACGCGGGGAACGTCGCCTGTACGACGTCCTACCCCCGACATCAAGAGGCCGACGACGGGCGCTCTGGTGCCCCGCAAGACGACACCCACCCATCGTCTCCACAACGGGGATCCCTCTGCTCTCCTGCCTGGGGAACACCTCGTGGAGACGCTACGGGGCAGGGATGGGTCGCCATTCGGGTACAAGTACCGGATGGACTACATCCCCACGTCGCCAGAGCGGAAGGGACGGTTCACCAGCACCGGACCGCGCACCGGACCGGGCAAGGGGAAAGTGCTCTTCCCCAAGCTCACTTCAGAGGACAAGCGGGAGATGGAGGAATCCATCGACTCCTCCCCGCGGAAGACCATCAGCCGCTTCCTCGACCCCCCGCCAATCACAGCGGAGGGCGGCCACTACCAGGACAGCGGGGACGAGGCGACAGGTCCCTCCAAGGCCAAGCTTGCGCAGGACGTTCTCCTCCTACGGGCGGAGAATAAGAGGCTGGCCAACAAGTTGACGGAGGAGTTGGTTGATCGTGCTCAACTTGAGGATCGTGTGCAACGCCTCGAGGAGGGTATGAAAGACCTCCGCCGTGGCTTATGCGCTAAGATGGAGCGCATTTGTAGCCACATGGGAGAGCCCGACTTATATATGGGCAAATGAATAGGCTCTCCCATATAGTTTAGGAAAATAGGCGCTTAGTTTCCCTTTTTAGATTTTCTTCGTTTATTTCATTAAAATGAAATGCGCCTATGATAAAGAATTGAATAATGGAACTCACTGAGCCCATAAAGCCGGTGGGGTCCACCTTTGCTTTCACACTTTTTCCTTTTTGTTTGTGTCAAATAAAAAGAAGTCAGGAAACAAGTGTGGAGGAGGATTTGCGAAGTACGAACGCGCAAACGGACGGTCTACCCTGAGAAATACGTTGCACAGGGCGACGCGAAGCGACACGATGAACCAGGGGACCAGAGGAGCATCTCCCAGGTCGGGCGACCTGACCAGGTCGGCCGACCCAGGCCTGGCTCCCCTCGGACCCCCACTTGGTCCATACTCTGGTTTGCACGTTTACTTCCCATTCCTCCCTGCCTCTCTGCTTATTTTCTCCTTGAATATGGAAAAATTAATAAATACTAAAAACCTGAATTCTCTCCATAATTCATTCTTTTTGATTTATCATCTTGCATGCCCCTTATTCCTAGAATGTTTGCCTGAATTTCCATGACTATATCTTTAGGAAAACATGCTACCTAGGACTATTGATTTATGTGATATGAATAGACTTTATGAATCTTCACTCTTATGCTTCTAACTTGGGATTTTCTTTTGAAAATGATAAATTTGAAAGCCAACTCCTCAATGATAAAATTTATCCTACCAAGGCCAAATTTTGCTTATTAAAGATTGTGCTCTTTTGTGCTACTTATTAATTTATTGAGCCTTGTCAAAATTTTGAGACCCAAATTGAGATGCATGTTATGCTTCATTTATCAAGTCTGTGTGCACATCCAACCCTATGCTAAAACTTCCACACTGGAAGTTAGCATCTCCACCATCCTTGAAAATAAAATACTCCAGTTCTACATACTTCCCTCCGTATTTTGTTGCAAAAAGAGTTATGGGCTATCTAGTTTCCAAAAAAAAAAAGAGAAAAGAAAAGAAAGAAAGATAGCCCATGATCTCATTTCAATGAGGGAATATTCAAAGGAGTATCCATCTTCCATCTACCAAATAAATGTGCACAGACTTGACTTATGAATCATGACTTGTTTTTCTCTTTGGATCCGAATTTTGACTTAGCAAGATATGAATTATAAGTATGCCACCATTTCAATCCTATTCTTGAGCTCCACATATACCATATTTAGAGATAGGACATGAAAGGCACAATGCCTCGGTGAGGAAAATACACCTTTGAGCGACTGAGAGAATCATTTGAGGAGTATGGCTACTATTCTTTGATTGGGAAAATCTTTTCGAAAACCCAAGTTACATAAGCAGAAGGAGCTGAGTTTTCGGAGTCAAGATTCGTTCCATTCATCAATATCCAAAGAAGGCATGCTAGACACTTCAAAAGCTCATGGAGATACAAGGTAATGCCTGGAATAATTTGCATGCTAGATTTGATTTATCAAGGTTTGAATTATCACTTAGTCCTTAGTCTTTAGTCCTTTACTCGAGGACGAGCAAAGGCTAAGTGTGGGGGAGTTTGTTGACGGTCCTTAAATGCAAAATATGACCGTCGTTTACCCGCAAGAATCACACAATTTGATCACCACCTTAGTGGTAGGAATTTATTGCTAATTATTTCCACAAGTTTTGGTGACTTTGTGTATGCAGAAAGCAACCCATGGAGTTTAAATAAAATTCAAGGAAATTCAAGGAGAAAGCACACTTCCGGCCAATCAGGAGCAAGCACACGGATTAAGGAGCCCACCTTCTGCGCTTAACCGACGTAACTCCCTGTAATACCGCGCAAACCGTTGTCAGGGCCCATAGGACAGCCACCTGGAGAAAGCACAGGTCAGGAGGGGCCACCCCCAGGTCGGCCGACCTGGTCAGCTCGGGCGACCAGGCCGGGCGCCCTCTCCGCCTGGGCTTCCACGTGTTGGCTCCTCAGGACTCCCTGATGGCGGTTTGGGGGGATTCCGTGGCGGTTACTCCTCTGAAACCGACGTTAGGAGGCTATAAATAGAGGGTGAGGGCCTTCACTCCAACACACACTCAAGATTGAAGATTTGGTGCTCCTCTTGCAAAGGCCAAGTGCTACTTAGCTAGTGCTTAGATTAGGAAGAGAGTGGAGTAGAGTTCGGAGGAGGCTTGGGCTTGTCTTCGCCTTCTCCACGCTTGTACTTCGACGACATTTGCCAATCATAGTAAGTGTCGAGATTTCCCCTCTTGCAGTTTACTTTTTACTTTAATTAAGTTATAGTTCTAGCTTGTGAGCTCGTTCATCGCTCTAAGTTCTTAGGGTGCCTTAGCCTGAATATTCGTTGCTAGAAGGTTAAGGTAGTAATCGATCGCATAGACGTGGTGTCTAGGCAGGAGGTTACCTTTGATTATTCGTTAGTCTACTGGTTCGTTGAGGTAGGCGGCAGGTGGTGACAGCTCTGTCCGTCCTCTGAAATCCTCCCCGCTAGGCTAGTGCGTAGGCTCTTGGCGGAAGTCGCCTGTGGATGCAGGGGTAAGTCCGTGCCCAGCGCGAGCAAACTAGAGCATAGCTTAGTTAACGTAGGAACCTGACTCTTGGGACATCCTCTCTGTCCTCTGCCTATCTTAATCAATCTTTGTGTCCTTGGGTGATTTAGTCCAACGATAGACACACACGTTCCTCGTGATTCGATACCCCGGAATACTCTGGGTGAAGTGCTACATCGGTCTTCCGTGCGCTTGCGGATTTATTCGTAGACGTAAGAAAAACCAACAAGGTGCTGAATTTGGAGTGGAGCCCACCACCGCGGCCAAGCTCGAAGAAGGGAGAGGGGCGCCAGATCTGGGTGGCAGGAGCCCATCGCCGCCGCCGAGCTTGATGGAGTGGGAGGGGTGCCGAATCTAGACGGGAGGATCCTGCCGCCGCTACCAAGCTTGATTGAGGGGGAGGGGCATCAGATCCAGATGGGAGGAGCATGTCGCCACTGCCGAGCTCGAAGGAGGGGGAGGGGTGGTGGATCCGGATGGGAGGAGCCCGCCGCCATCGCCGAGCTTGAAGGAAAGGGTGGCCTGCCGGATCTGGACGGGAGGAGCCCGTCGCTGCCACCGAGCTCGAATGAGGGGAAGGGGCGTTGGATCTGAATGGCAGGAGCCCGCCGCCATCGCCGGGCTTGAAGGAGGGGGAGGGTCACCATCGCCGAGCTGGAGTCATCGGGGAGGGGAAGCGCCGGACTCAAGAAGGAGGGGTTGGCACCCGAGCGACGGATCTCGTTAGGCATAAGAGAGAGAGAGGAGAGAGAGAGAGAGAGAGTCGATACACCTAGGTGCCGGATTTGAAGGGGGATGAGAGAGGCGCCGAATTTGGAGTGGAGCCCACCACCGCCGCCAAGCTCGAAGGAGGGAGAGGGGCGCCAGATCTGGGCGGCAGGAGCCCGTCGCTACCGCCGAGCTCGATGGAGTGGGAGGGGCGCCGAATCTAGACGGGAGGATCCCGCCACCGCTGCCGAGCTTGATTGAGGGGGAGGGGCTTCGGATCCGGAAGGGAAGAGCATGTCGCCACTATCGAGCTCGAAGGAGGGGGTGGGGTGGCGGATCCGGATGGGAGGAGCCCGCCGCTATCTCCGAGCTTGAAGGAAAGGGTGGCCCGCCAGCTCCGTGCAGGAGGAGCCCGTCGTCGCAATCGAGCTCGAAGGAGGGGGAGGGTGTTGGATCTGAATGGGAGGAGCCTGCCGCCATCGCCGGGCTGAAGGAGGGGGAGGGTCACCGTCACTGAGCTAGAGTCATCGGGGAGGGGAAGCGCCGAACCCGAGAAGGAGGGGGAGGCTCCCGAGCGGTGGATCTCGTTGGGCATAAGAGAGAGAGAGAGTCGACGCACCTAGGGGCCAGATCCGAAGGGGGATGAGAGAGGCGCTGAATTTGGAGTGGAGCCCACCACCGCGGCCAAGCTCGAAGAAGGGAGAGGGGCGCCAGATCTGGGTGGCAGGAGCCCATCGCCGCCGCCGAGCTTGATGGAGTGGGAGGGGTGCCGAATCTAGACGGGAGGATCCTGCTGCCGCTACCAAGCTTGATTGAGGGGGAGGGACATCAGATCCAGATGGGAGGAGCATGTCGCCACTGCCGAGCTCGAAGGAGGGGGAGGGGTGGTGGATCCGGATGGGAGGAGCCCGCCGCCATCGCCGAGCTTGAAGGAAAGGGTGGCCTGCCGGATCTGGACGGGAGGAGCCCGTCGCTGCCAACGAGCTCGAATGAGGGGAAGGGGCGTTGGATCTGAATGGGAGGAGGCCGCCGCCATCGCCGGGCTTGAAGGAGGGGGAGGGTCACCATCGCCGAGCTGGAGTCATCGGGGAGGGGAAGTGCCGGAATCAAGAAGGAGGGGTTGGCACCCGAGCGGCGGATCTCGTTGGGCATAAGAGAGAGAGAGAGGAGAGAGAGAGAGAGAGAGAGAGTCGATACACCTAGGGGCCGGATCTGAAGGGAGATGAGAGAGGCGCCGTATTAGGAGTGGAGCCCACCACCGCCGCCAAGCTCGAAGGAGGGAGAGGGGCGCCAGATCTGGGCGGCAAGAGCCCGTCGCTACCGCTGAGCTCGATGGAGTGGGAGGGGCGCCGAATCTAGACGGGAGGATCCCGCCACCACTGCCGATCTTGATTGAGGGGGAGGGGCATCGGATCCAGATGGGAAGAGCATGTCGCCACTACCGAGCTTGAAGGAGGGGGTGGGGTGGCGGATCCGGATGGGAGGAGCCCGCCGCCATCGCCGAGCTTGACGGAAAGGGTGGCCCGCTAGATCCGTGCAGGAGGAGCCCGTCGCCGCCATCGAGCTCGAAGGAGGAGGAGGGTGTTGGATCTGAATGGGAGGAGCCCGCCGCCATTGTCGGGCTGAAGGAGGGGGAGGGTCACCGTCACCAAGCTGGAGTCATCGGGGAGGGGAAGCGCCGGACTCAAGAAGGAGGGGTTGGCACCCGAGCCGCGGATCTCGTTGGGCATAAGACAGAGAGAGGAGAGAGAGAGAGAGAGAGAGTCGATACACCTAGGTGCCGGATTTGAAGGGGGATGAGAGAGGCGCCGAATTTGGAGTGGAGCCCACCACCGCTGCCAAGCTCGAAGGAGGGAGAGGGGCGCCAGATCTGGGCGGCAGCAGCCCGTCGCTACCGCCGAGCTCGATGGAGTGGGAGGGGCGCCGAATCTAGACGGGAGGATCCCGCCACCGCTGCCGATCTTGATTGAGGGGGAGGGGCATCAGATCCAGATGGGAAGAGCATGTCGCCACTGCCGAGCTCGAAGGAGGGGGTGGGGTGGCGGATCCGGATGGGAGGAGCCCGCCGCTATCACCGAGCTTGAAGGAAAGCGTGGCCCGCCAGCTCTGTGCAGGAGGAGCCCGTCGCCGCCATCGAGCTCGAAGGAGGGGGAGGGTGTTGGATCTGAATGGGAGGAGCCCGCCGCCATCGCCGGGCTGAAGGAGGGGGAGGGTCACCGTCACCGAGCTAGAGTCATCGGGGAGGGGAAGCGCCGAACCCGAGAAGGAGGGGGAGGCTCCCGAGCGGTGGATCTCATTGGGCATAAGAGAGAGAGAGAGTCGTTGCACCTAGGGGCCGGATCCAAAGGGGGATGAGAAAGGAGTCGAATTCTGAGTGGAGCCCACCACCGCCGCCAAGCTCGAAGGAGGGAGAGGGGTGCCAGATCTGGGTGGTAGGAGCCCGTTGCTGCCGCCGAGCCCGATGGAGTGGGAGGGGCACCGAATCTAGATGGGAGGATCTCGCCACCGCTGCCAAGCTTTATTGAGGGGGAGGTGCATCGGATCCATATGGGAGGAGCATGTCGCCACTGCTGAGCTCGAAGGAGGGGGAGAGGTGGCGGATCCGGATGGGAGGAGCCCGCCGCCATCACCGAGCTTGAAGGAAAGGGCGGCCAGCTGGATCCGGACGGGAGGAGCCCATCGCTGCCACCGAGCTCGATGGAGGGGGAGGGGCATTGGATCTGAATAGGAGCAGGCCACTGCCATCGTTCGGCTTGAAGGAGGGGGAGGGTCACCGTCACCGAGCTCGAGTCATCGGGGAGGGGAAGCGCCGGACACGAGAAGGAGGGGGATGCGCCCGAGCAGCGGATCTTGTTGGGCATAAGAGAGATAGAGGGGAGAGAGAGGGAGAGAGAGAGTCGACGCACCTAGGGGCCAGATCCGAAGGGGGATGAGAGAGGCGCTGAATTTGGAGTGGAGCCCACCACCGCGGCCAAGCTCAAAGAAGGGAGAGGGGCGCCAGATCTGGGTGGCAGGAGCCCATCGCCGCCGCCGAGCTTGATGGAGTGGGAGGGGTGCCGAATCTAGACGGGAGGATCCTGCCGCCGCTACCAAGCTTGATTGAGGGGGAGGGGCATCAGATCCAGATGGGAGGAGCATGTCGCCACTGCCGAGCTCGAAGGAGGGGGAGGGGTGGTGGATCCGGATGGGAGGAGCCCGCCGCCATCGCCGAGCTTGAAGGAAAGGGTGGCCTGCCGGATCCGGACGGGAGGAGCCCGTCGCTGCCACCGAGCTCGAATGAGGGGAAGGGGCGTTGGATTTGAATGGGAGGAGCCCGCCGCCATCGCCGGGCTTGAAGGAGGGGGAGGGTCACCATCGCCGAGCTGGAGTCATCGGGGAGGGGAAGCGCCGGACTCAAGGAGGGGTTGGCACCCGAGCGGCGGATATCGTTGGGCATAAGAGAGAGAGAGGAGAGAGAGAGAGAGAGAGAGTCGATACACCTAGGGGCCGGATCTGAAGGGGGATGAGAGAGGCACTGAATTTGGAGTGGAGCCCACCACCGCCGCCAAGCTCGAAGGAGGGAGAGGGGCGCCAGATCTGGGTGGCAGGAGCCCGTTGCTACCGCCGAGCTCGATGGAGTGGGAGGGGCGCCGAATCTAGACGGGAGGATCCCGCCACCGCTGCCGATCTTGATTGAGGGGGAGGGGCATCGGATCCAGATGGGAAGAGCATGTCGCCACTGCCGAGCTCGAAGGAGGGGGTGGGGTGGCGGATCCGGATGGGAGGAGCCCGCCACCATCACCGAGCTTGAAGGAAAGGGTGGCCCGCCAGATCCGTGGTTGACTTTTGCTAAGCCATATTAATAAATCGTTCCCGGCACGGGGCCAAAAACGGTTCACTAATATGTCCTAGAGTCAAGTAGGTAAAATCCGCAAGCGCACGGAGAATACCGCTGTAGCATTTCACCCGGAAGTATTCAGGGTATCGTATTTGTTTATCCCAAAGGAAGGGTATGATCAAGAAGCATTACTAACATATAAGATCATGTTAACAATTAGCAAGGATATCTAACCAAGACAGGCGGGTATATGATAATAACCGGGTAGTGTAACACACACAGAAGATTCCTACTAAATAAATAAAGTCTAGTGGAGGAAAGACTAGGCTAAGCTACTCCTACTATACATTCCTATACAGTTGCATAGCCTAAGTAGAATACATACAGACCCACACTCAGGTTCAGCAGTCAATAGTATAGCACTTCAGGCACGGACTTACCCCTGCATCCACAGGCGACTTCCGCCAAGAGCCTACGCACTAGCCTAGCGGGGAGGATTTCAAAGGACGGACAGGGCTGTCACCACCTGCCGCCTACCTCAACGAACCAGTAGACTAACGAATAATTGATGCAAATCAGTCACCCAAGTACCATACTTGCATGACCAAAGAGCACTCTGCCCCTCCGCGATTACTATTAACGAGGCAGAGCTACCGTACGAATACGATCACCAAACCCATGCTATACTTTATCAGCTAAAACTAAGCATAGAGACTATAACATATAAACTAGACTATAGTGACGGTATATGACTAGCATGACAATAGTAGTATAATAAATATAAACTACTATCACACAAGTAGACTATACTATCACATATATGGATCACAATATCAAACAAGAAACTCATGACCCAAGCACAACTATATAGAAAAGATATATATATTGATAAGAGCAAAGTCTTACAAAAGGGAAAAGATACAAGAGCCATACCAATTCCAAGTGAAGACTTGGGACTAGAGAGCTCTAGACTCAGCCTAACTCCACTAAAACTCCAAGAACTACTACTAGCAAGAGAGAAATGCTTCTTGTGGTGTGTGTTGAGTGTGAAGGCACACCCTCCTATTTATAGCCTCAATAGGTCGGCAAGGGAGAGTAACCGCCACGGAAGGCATCTCAAACCGTCATCAGGAGTCACGGAGGAGCCAACACGTGGAAGCCCAGGCGGAGAGGGCGCCCGGCCAGGTCGCCCGACCTGACCAGGTCGGCCGACCTGGGGGTGGCCCCTCCTGGCCTGTGCTTTCTCCAGGTGGCTGTCCTATGGGCCCTGACGTCGGGTTGCGCGGTATTACAGGGAGTGACATCGGTTAAGTGCTGAAAATGGGCCCTTCAATCCGTGTGACATCCATGTGGCACTCTCTGATTGGTCGAAAGTGTGTTTTCTTGCCTTTTGAGGTGTTTCCTTCACATTTCCTCCTGCATGCACAAAGTTCTCCAAGTACAAGTGGAACTATATTATTGTGCTAAAGCATGCGTGTATGAAATGCCAAATTCTCCTTTATTTGAGTATAGTTGACGGTAAAAAATGGTACTTAACAGCCGTCAACATCCATGCAGGAGGAGCCCGTCGCCGCCATCGAACTCGAAGGAGGAGGAGGGTGTTGGATCTGAATGGGAGGAGCCCGCCGCCATTGTCGGGCTGAAGGAGAGGGAGGGTCACCGTCACCAAGCTAGAGTCATCGGGGAGGGGAAGCGCCGAACCCGCGAAGGAGGGGGAGGCTCCCGAGCGGTGGATCTCGTTGGGCATAAGAGAGAGAGAGGAGAGAGAGAGAGAGTCGATGCACCTAGGGGCCGGATCCAAAGGGGGATGAGAGAGGCTCCAAATTCTAAGTGGAGCCCACCACCACCGCCAAGCTCGAAGGAGGGAGAGGGGTGCTAGATCTGGGCGGTAGGAGACCGTTGCTGCTGCCGAGCTCGATGGAGTGGGAGGGGCGCCGAATCTAGATGGGAGGATCCCGCCACCACTGCCAAGCTTTATTGAGGGGGAGGGGCATCGGATCCACATGGGAGGAGCATGTCGCCACTGCTGAGCTCGAAGGAGGGGGAGGGGTGGCGGATCCGGAAGGGAGGAGCCCGCCGCCATCACCGAGCTTGAAGGAAAGGGTGGCCCGCCGGATCCAGACGGGAGGAGCCCATCGCCGCCACCGAGCTCGAATGAGGGGGAGGGGCATTGGATCTGAATAGGAGCAGCCCACTGCCATCGTTGAGCTTGAAGGAGGGGGAGGGTCACCGTCGCCGAGCTCGAGTCATCGGGGAGGGGAAGCGCCGAACGCGAGAAGGAGGGGGAGGCGCCCGAGCGGCGGATCTTGTTGGGCATAAGAGAGATAGAGGAGAGAGAGAGAGAGAGAGAGAGAGAGAGTCGGCGCACCTAGGGGCTGGATCCGAAGGGCGATGAGAGAGGCGCTGAATTTGGAGTGGAGCCCACCACCGCGGCCAAGCTCAAAGAAGGGAGAGGGGCGCCAGATCTGGGTGGCAGGAGCCCATCTCTGCCGCTAAGATTGATGGAGTGGGAGGGGTGCCGAATCTAGACGGGAGGATCCTGCCGCCGCTTGCAAGCTTGATTGAGGGGTAGGGGCAACAGATCCAGATGGGAGGAGCATGTCGCCACTGCCGAGCTCGAAGGAGGGGGAGGGGTGGTGGATCTGGATGGGAGGAGCCCACCGCCATCGCCGAGCTTGAAGGAAAGGGTGGCCTGCTGGATCCAGACGGGAGGAGCCCATCGCCGCCACCGAGCTCGAAGGAGGGGGAGGGGCGTTGGATCTGAATGGGAGGAGCCCGCCACCATCGCCGGGCTTGAAGGAGGGGGTGGGTCACCGTCGCCGAGCTAGAGTCATCGGAGAGGGGAAGCGCCGAACCCGAGAAGGAGGGGGAGGCTCCCGAGCGGTGGATCTTGTTGGGCACAAGAGAGAGAGAGGAGAGAGAGAGAGAGTTAATGCACCTAGGGGCCGGATCCAAAGGGGGATGAGAGAGGAGCCGAATTCTGAGTGGAGCCCACCACCGCCGCCAAGCTCGAACGAGGGAGAGGGGCACCAGATCTGGGTGGTAGGAACCTGTTGCTGCCGCCGAGCTCGATGGAGTGGGAGGGGCGCCGAATCTAGATGGGAGGATCCCGCCACCGCTGCCAAGATTTATTGAGGGAGAGGGGCATCGGATCCACATGGGAGGAGCATGTCGCCACTGCTGAGCTCGAAGGAGGGCGAGGGGTGGCGGATCCGGATGGGAGGAGCCCGCCGCCATCACCGAGCTTGAAGGGAAGGGTGGCCCGCCGGATCCGAACTAGAGGAGCCCGTCGCTGCCACCGAGCTCGAAGGAGGCGGAGGGGCATTGGATCTGAATAGGAGCAGCCCACTGCCATCATTGGGCTTGAAGGAGGGGGAGGGTCACCGTCGCCGAGCTCGAGTCATCGGGGAGGGGAAGCGCCGGACGCAAGAAGGAGGGGGAGGCGCCCGAGCGGCGGATCTTGTTGGGCATAAGAGAGATAGAGGAGAGAGAGAGAGAGAGAGAGTCGACGCACCTAGGGGCCGGATCCGAAGGGGGATGAGAGAGGCGCTGAATTTGGAGTGGAGCCCACCGCCGCAGCCAAGCTCAAAGAAGGGAGAGGGGCGCCAGATCTGGGTGGCAGGAGCCCATCGCTGCCGCCGAGCTTGATGTAGTGGGAGGGGCGCCAAATCTAGACGGGAGGATCCTACCGCCGCTACCAAGCTTGATTGAGGGGGAGGGGCATCAGATCCAGATAGGAGGAGCATGTCGCCACTGCCGAGCTCGAAGGAGGGGGAGGGGTGGTGGATCTGGATGGGAGGAGCCCGCCGCCATCGCCGAGCTTGAAGGAAAGGGTGGCCTGCCGGATCCGGACGGGAGGAGCCCGTCGCTGCCACCGAGCTCGAAGGAGGGGGAGGGGCGTTGGATCTGAATGGGAGGAGCCCGCCGCCATTGCGGGGCTTGAAGTAGGGGGAGGGTCACCATCGCCGAGCTGGAGTCATCGGGGAGGGGAAGCGCCGCACCCAAGAAGGAGGGGGAGGCGCCCGAGCGGCGGATCTTGTTCGGCATAAGAGAGATAGAGGAGAGAGAGAGAGAGAGAGAGAGAGAGAGAGTCGACGCACCTAGGGGCCGGATCCGAAGGGGGATGAGAGAGGCGCTGAATTTGGAGTGGAGCCCACCGCCGCAGCCAAGCTCAAAGAAGGGAGAGGGGCGCCAGATCTGGGTGGCAGGAGCCCATCGCTGCCGCCGAGCTTGATGTAGTGGGAGGGGCGCCGAATCTAGACGGGAGGATCCTACCGCCGCTACCAAGCTTGATTGAGGGGGAGGGGCATCAGATCCAGATAGGAGGAGCATGTCGCCACTGCCGAGCTCGAAGGAGGGGGAGGGGTGGTGGATCTGGATGGGAGGAGCCCGCCGCCATCGCCAAGCTTGAAGGAAAGGGTGGCCTGCCGGATCCGGACGGGAGGAGCCCGTCGCTGCCACCGAGCTCGAAGGAGGGGGAGGGGCGTTGGATCTGAATGGGAGGAGCCTGCCGCCATTGCGGGGCTTGAAGTAGGGGGAGGGTCACCATCGCCGAGCTGGAGTCGTCGGGGAGGGGAAGCGCCGCACCCAAGAAGGAGGGGGAGGCGCCCGAGCGGCGGATCTCGTTGGGCATAAGAGAGAGAGAGGAGAGAGAGAGAGAGAGAGTCGATACACCTTGGGGTTGGATCTGAAGGGGGATGAGAGAGGCGCCGAATTTGGAGTGGAGCCCACTGAAGCCGCCAAGCTCGAAGGAGGGAGAGGGGCGCCAGATCTGGGCGGCAGGAGCCCGTCGCTACCACCGAGCTCGATGGAGTGGGAGGGGCGCCGAATCTAGATGGGAGGATCCCGCCACCGCTGCCGAGCTTGATTGAGGGGGAGGGGCGTCGGACCGAGATGGGAAGAGCATGTCGCCACTGCCGAGCTCGAAGGAGGGGGTGGGGTGGCGGATCCGGATGGGAGGAGCCCACCACCATCGCCAAGCTTGAAGGAAAGGGTGGCCCGCCAGATCCGTGCAGGAGGAGCCCGTCGCCACCATCGAGCTCGACGGAGGGGGAGGGTGTTGGATCTGAATGGGAGGAGCCCGCCGCCATCGCCGGGCTGAAGGAGGGGGAGGGTCACCGTCACCGAGCTTGAGTCATCGGGGAGGGGAAGCGCCGAACCCGAGAAGGAGGGGGAGGCTCCCGAGCGGTGGATCTCGTTGGGCATAAGAGAGAGAGAGGAGAGAGAGAGAGAATCGATGCACCTAGGGGCCGGATCCAAAGGGTTATGAGAGAGGCGCCGAATTCTGAGTGGAGCCCACCACCGCCGCCAAGCTTGAAGGAGGGAGAGGGGCGCCAGATCTGGGCGGTAGGAGACCGTTGCTGCTGCCGAGCTCGATGGAGTGGGAGGGGCGCCGAATCTAGATGGGAGGATCCCGCCACCACTGCCAAGCTTTATTGAGGGGGAGGGGCATCGGATCCACATGGGAGGAGCATGTCGCCACTACTGAGCTCGAAGGAGGGGGAGGGGTGGCGGATCCGGAAGGGAGGAGCCCGCCGCCATCACCGAGCTTGAAGGAAAGAGTGGCCCGCCGGATCCAGACGGGAGGAGCCCGTCGCCGCCACCGAGCTCGAAGGAGGGGGAGGGGCATTGGATCTGAATAGGAGCATCCCACTGCCATCGTTGAGCTTGAAGGAGGGGGAGGGTCACCGTCGCCGAGCTCGAGTCATCGGGGAGGGGAAGCGTCGAACGCGAGAAGGAGGGGGAGGCGCCCGAGCGGCGGATCTTGTTGGGCATAAGAGAGATAGAGGAGAGAGAGAGAGAGAGAGAGAGAGTCAGCGCACCTCGGGGCTGGATCCAAAGGGCGATGAGAGAGGCGCTGAATTTGGAGTGGAGCCCACCACCGCGGCCAAGCTCGAAGAAGGGAGAGGGGTGCCAGATCTGGGTGGCAGGAGCCCATCTCCGCCGCTAAGATTGATGGAGTGGGAGGGGTGCCGAATCTAGACGGGAGGATCCTGCCGCCGCTACCAAGCTTGATTGAGGGGGAGGGGCATCAGATCCAGATGGGAGGAGCATGTCGCCACTGCCGAGCTCGAAGGAGGGGGAGGGGTGGTGGATCTAGATGGGAGGAGCCCACCGCCATCGCCGAGCTTGAAGGAAAGGGTGGCCTGCCGGATCCAGACGGGAGGAGCCCGTCGCCGCCACCGAGCTCGAAGGAGGGGGAGGGGCGTTGGATCTGAATGGGAGGAGCCCGTCGCCATCGTCGAGCTTAAATGAGTGGGAGGGTCGCCGTTGCCGAGTTGGACTCATCGGGGAGGGGAAGAGCCGGACCCAAGAAGGAGGGGGAGGCGCCCGAGCGACGGATCTTGTTGGGCATAAGAGAAAGAGAGAGGAGAGAGAGAGAGAGAGTCGATGCACCTAGGGGCCGGATCTGAAGGGGGATGAGAGAGGCGTCGAATTTGGAGTGGAGCCCACCACTGCCGCCAACCTCGAAGGAGGGAGAGGGGCGCCAGATCTGGGCGGCAGGAGCCCATCACTGCCGCCGAGCTAGGTGGAGTAGGAGGGGCGCCGAATCTTGACGGGAGCATCCCGCCACCGCTGCTGAGCTTGATTGAGGGGGAGGGGCGTCGGATCCAGATGGAAAGAGCATGTCGCCACTGTCGAGCTCGAAGGAGGGGGTGGGGTGGCGGATCCGGATGGGAGGAGCCCGCCGCCGTCGCCGAGCTTGAAGGAAAGGGTGGCCTGCCAGATCCGTGCAGGAGGAGCCCGTCGCCGCCATTGAGCTCAAAGAATGGGAGGAGCCCGCCGCCATCACCGGGCTGAAGGAGGGGGAGGGTCACCATTGCCGAGCTAGAGTCATCGGGGAGGGGAAGCGCCGAACCCGAGAAGGAGGGGGAGGCTCCCGATCGGCGGATCTCGTTGGGCATAAGAGAGAGAGAGAGGAGAGAGAGAGAGAGAGAGAGAGAGAGAGAGAGAGAGAGAGAGAGAGAATCGATGCACCTAGGGGCCGGATCCGAAGGGGAATGAGAGAGGCGCCGAATTCAGAGTGGAGCCCACCACCGCGGCTAAGCTCGAAGGAGGGAGAGGAGCGCCAGATCTGGCGGTAGGAGCCAGTTGCTACCGCCGAGCTCGATGGAGTGGGAGGGGCGCTGAATCTAGATGGGAGGATCCCGTCACCGCTGTCGAGCTTTATTGAGGGGGAGGGGTATCGGATCCAGATGGGAGGAGCATGTCGCCACTGCTGAGCTCGAAGGAGGGGGAGGGGTGGCGGATCCGGATGGGAGGAGCCCGCCGCCATCACCGAGCTTGAAGGAGGGGGAGGGGCGTTGGATCTGAATAGGAGCAGCCCGCTGCCATCGTTGGGCTTGAAGGAGGGGGAGGGTCACCGTCGCCGAGCTCGAGTCATCGGGGAGGGGAAGCGCCGGACACGAGAAGGAGGGGGAGGCGCCCGAGCGGCGGATCTTGTTGGGCATAAGAGAGAGAGAGGAGAAAGAGAGAGAGAGAGAGAGAAGAGAGTCCATGCACCTAGGGGCCGGATCCAGACGGGAGGAGCCCGTCGCCGCCACCGAGCTCGAAGGAGGGGGAGGGGCATTGGATCAGAATGGGAGGAGCCCGCCGCCATCATCGGGCTTGAAGGAGTGGGAGGGTCGCCGTTGCCGAGTTGGAGTCATGGGGGAGGGGAAGCGCCGGACCCAAGAAGGAGGGGGAGGCGCCCGAGCGGCGGATCTTGTTGGGCATAAGAGAGAGAGAGGAGAGAGAGAGAGAGAGAGTCGATGCACCTAGGGGCCGGATCTGAAGGGGGATGAGAGAGGCGCCAAATTTGGAGTGGAGCCCACCACTACCGCCAAGCTCGATGGAGGGAGAGGGGCGCCAGATCTGGGCGACAGGAGCCCATCACTGCCGCCGAGCTCGGTGGAGTAGGAGGGGCGTCGAATCTTGACGGGAGCATCCCGCCACCGCTGCTGAGCTTGATTGAGGGGGAGGGGCGTCGGATCCAGATGGAAAGAGCATGTCGCCACTACCGAGCTCGAAGGAGGGGGTGGGGTGGCGGATCGGGATGGGAGGAGCCCGCCGCCATCGCCGAGCTTGAAGGAAAGGGTGGCCCGCCAGATCCATGCAGGAGGAGCCCGTCGCCGCCATTGAGCTCAAAGAATGGGAGGAGCCCGCCGCCATCACCGGGCTGAAGGAGGGGGAGGGTCACCATTGCCGAGCTAGAGTCATCGGGGAGGGGAAGCGCCGAACCCGAGAAGGAGGGGGAGGCTCCCGATCGGCGGATCTCGTTGGGCATAAGAGAGAGAGAGAGAGGAGAGAGAGAGAGAGAGAGAGAGAGAGAGAGAGTCGATGCGCCTAGGGGCCGGATCCGAAGGGGAATGAGAGAGGCGCCGAATTCAGAGTGGAGCCCACCACCGCGGCTAAGCTCGAAGGAGGGAGAGGTGCGCCAGATCTGGCGGTAGGAGCCTGTTGCTACCGCCGAGCTCGATGGAGTGGGAGGGGCGCTGAATCTAGATGGGTGGATCCCGTCACCGCTGCCGAGCTTTATTGAGGGGGAGGGGTATCGGATCCAGATGGGAGGAGCATGTCGCCACTGCTGAGCTCGAAGGAGGGGGAGGGGTGGCGGATCTGGATGGGAGGAGCCCGCCGCCATCACCGAGCTTGAAGGAGGGGGAGGGGCGTTGGATCTGAATAGGAGCAGCCCGCTGCCATCGTTGGGCTTGAAGGAGGGGGAGGGTCACCGTCGCCGAGCTCGAGTCATCGGGGAGGGGAAGCGCCGGACACGAGAAGGAGGGGGAGGCGCCCGAGCGGCGGATCTTGTTGGGCATAAGAGAGAGAGAGAGGAGAGAGAGAGAGAGAGAAGAGAGTCCATGCACCTAGGAGCCAGATCCGTGCAGGAGGAGCCTGTCGCCGCCACCGAGCTCGAAGGAGGGGGAGGGGCGTTGGATCTGAATGGGAGGAGCCCGCTGCCATCGTCGGGCTTGAAGGAGGGGGTGGGTCACCGTCGCCGAGCTAGAGTCATCAAGGAGGGGAAGAGCCAAACCCGAGAAGGAGGGGGAGGCGCCCGAGCGGCGGATCTCGTTGGGCATAAGAGAGAGAGAGGAGAGAGAGAGAGAGAGAGAGAGAGTCGATGCACCTTGGGGCCAGATCCGAAGGGGGATGAGAGAGGCTCCGAATTCGGAGTGGAGCCCACCTCCGCGGCCAAGCTCAAAGGAGGGAGAGGGGCGCCAGATCTGGGCGGCAGGAGCCCATCACCGCCGCCGAGCTCGATGGATTGGGAGGGGCGCCGAATCTAGATGGGAGGATCCCGTCGCCGCTGTCGAGCTTGATTGAGGGGGAGGGGCGTCGGATCCTGATGGGAGGAGCATAACGCCACTGCCGAGCTCAAAGGAGGGGGTGGGGTGGCGAATCCGGATGGGAGGAGCCCGCCGCCGTTGCTGAGCTTGAAGGAAAGCGTGGCCCGCCAGATCCATGCAGAAGGAGCCCGTCGCCGCCATCGAGCTCGACGGAGGGGGAGGGTGTTGGATCTAAATGGGAGGAGCTCGCCGCCATCGCCAGGCTGAAGGAGGGGGAGGGTCACCGTCGCCAAGCTAGAGTCATCAGGGAGGGGAAGCCCCGAACCCGAGATGGAGCGGGAGGCTCCTGAGCGGCGGATCTCGTTGGGCATAAGAGAGAGAGAGGAGAGAGGGAGAGAGGGAGAGAGAGAGAGAGAGTCGATGCACCTAGGGGCCGGAGAGAGGGAGAGAGAGAGAGAGAGAGCTTTATTGAGGGGGAGGGGCATCGAATCCAGATGGGAGGAGCATGTCGCCACTGCTGAGCTCGAAGGAGGGGGAGGGGTGGCGGATCCGGATGGGAAGAGCCCGCTGCCATCACCGAGGTTGAAGGAAAGGGTGGCCCGCCGGATCCGGACGGGAGGAGCCCGTCGCCGCCACCGAGCTCGAAGGAGGGGGAGGGGCGTTGGATCTAAATAGGAGCAGCCCGCTGCCATCGTTGGGCTTGAAGGAGGGGGAGGGTCACCGTCGCTGAGCTCGAGTCATCAGGGAGGGGAAGCGCCGGACGCGAGAAGGAGGGGGAGGCGCCCGAGCGGCGGATCTTGTTGGGCATAAGAGAGAGAGAGGAGAGAGAGAGAGAGAGAGAGAGAGAGAGAGAGAGAGAGTCGACGCACCTAGGGGCCGGATCCGAAGGGGGATGAGAGAGGCGCTGAATTTGGAGTGGAGCCCACCGCCACGACCAAGCTCGAAGAAGGGTGAGGGGCACCAGATATGGGTGGCAGGAGCCCATCGCCGCTGCCGAGCTTGATGGAGTGGGAGGGGCGACGAATCTAGACGAGAGGATCCTACCGCCGCTACCAAGCTTGATTGAGGGGGAGGGGCATCAGATCCAGATGGGAGGAGCATGTCGCCACTGCCGAGCTCGAAGGAGGGGGAGGGGTGGTGGATCCGGATGGGAGGATCCCACCGCTGTTGTCGAGCTTTATTGAGAGGGAGGGGCATCGGATCCAGATGGGAGGAGCATGTCGCCACTATCGAGCTCGAAGGAGGGGGAGGGGTGGTGGATCTGGATGGGAGGAGCCCGCCGCCATCACCGATCTTGAAGGAAAGGGTGGCCTGCCGGATCTGGACGGGAGGAGCCCGTCGCCGCCACCGAGCTCGAAGGAGGGGGAGAGTCACCATCGCCGAGCTGGAGTCATGGGGGTGGGGAAGCTCCGAACCCGAGAAGGAGGGGGAGGTGCCCGAGCGGTGGATCTCGTTGGACATAAGAGAGAGAGAGGAGAGAGAGAGAGAGAGAGATAGTCGATGCACCTAGGGGCCGGATCCGAAGGGGGATGAGAGAGGCGCCAAATTCGGAGTGGAGCCCACCACCGCCACGAAGCTCGAAGTAGGGAGAGGGGCACCATATCTGGGCGGGAGGAGCCCGTCGCTGCCGCCGAGCTTGATGGAGTGGGAGGGGCGCCGAATCTAGATGGGAGGATCCCGCCGCCGCTGTCGAGCTTGATTGAGGGGGAGGGGCGTCGGATCCAGATGGGAAGAGCATGTCGCCACTGCCGAGCTCGAACGAGGGGGAGGGGTGGCGGATACAGATGGGAGGAGCCCACCGCCGTCGCCAAGCTTGAAGGAAACGGTGGCCTGCCGGATCCGGAAGGGAGGAGCCATTCGCCGCCACCGAGCTCGAAGGAGGGGGAGGGGCATTGCATCTGAATGGGAGGAGCCCGCCGCCATCGCCGGGCATGAAGGAGGGGGAGGGTCACCATCGCCGAGCTGGAGTTATCAGGGTGGGGAAGCTCCGGACCCGAGAAGGAGGGGGAGGTGCCCGAGCGACGGATCTCGTTGGACATAAGAGAGAGAGAGAGGAGAGAGAGAGAGAGAGAGAGAGTCGATGCACCTAGGGGCCGAATCCGAAGGGGGATGAGAGAGGCGCCAAATTTAGAGTGGACCCCACCACCGCCACCAAGCTCGAAGGAGGGAGAGGGGCACCAGATCTGGGCGGCAGGAGCCCGTCGCTGCTGTCGAGCTCGATAGAGTGGGAGGGGCGCCGAATCTAGATGGGAGGATCCCGCTGCCGCTATCGAGCTTGATTGAGGGGGAGGAGCGTCGGATCCAGATGGAAGGAGCATGTAACACCCAATTTTTTTCCAAATCCTAATAATGCCAACTATTAGCATTTAGAAGTCTAATCAAATAACTTAGAACAAATTGTTTATATAATTAAATCAATTGTTGCATTTGCATAGCATGGCATGTTGATATAGGTTTTGTTTGCATCTTGCATTTAATTAATTAATTAATTATTTGCTAGAATTAATAGAATAGGATTTTAGAAAAGAAAGGATTTAGAAAAGAAATTAGAGAAGGAAAGAATTGAGAAAGAAAACAAAACTGGGCCGCATCCCCCAATTCAGCCACCTCCTCCTTTCGGCCCAACCGGCCAAGCCGCCTCCCACTCCCTTCTCTTCCCCCGCCCCCCCCCCCCCCCCCCCCCGTACGGCCCAGCTTCTCCCGGCCGGCCCAACGCGCGCGTGGTCCGCTCCTCTCGCACGCTCTCTCTCACTCGCTGGCACACGGGCCCCACCTGTCATCCCCTCCTCCACCTCTCTCTCCCGTCGCCGGAAACCGACGCCGCCACCACCGTCGATCTCCCTCCCCCGACCTCCCCGGCTCCTGTAACCGAAGCCCAACGCACGCGACCCCCCTCCGCTTCCTCTCCCCCACTCACCGTGCCCTTAATCACGCATTGGCGTGTGTTGCTGAACCCAAACGGCCGCCGCCGGCCATTGATGGCCGGAGACCTCGCGCCGGCTCGATTCCGACCCCCTCCGCGCCTATAAAACCCCCCTCGACACCGTCCTGCCCCGCCGCCTCTTTCCCACTCTCTCCAGCTCGCTCGCGATCACCGGAGCCACCCCCCGCCGAGCTCCGACCAACGTCGCCACCGAGCTGCGCCGCCGACCCCCTCCCGGCCTTCCCTGCACCCGCGCGACCTGCCGGTGAGACTCCCCTCCCTCCCCTCTCTCTCCCGGGACCCTCACGGCGAGAAATGGCTGGCCGGAGCGCCGTTCCGGCCAACCTCCGGCAAAGCCCTGCCGCGCGCCGCCGCGTAAACGGCTGCCGGCGACGACCTTCCCCGCCCTTTATTTGTGGCCGTTGGATCTTGATCCAACCGTCCAGATTATATACCCCTTCGGGGTATGTAATCGGTCCACCGTGGACCCATGGACCCTTCGGTCAACGCCAGTCCATAGAGCCATAGACCCGGTCCATGAATTTCCAGTTTAAAATTAATTCAATAATTCCTGGATAATGCTGGCACTTTTGCATTTACGCCCCTATGCTTAGTTTAAATTAGAATTATGCCCCTGTTTTTGTGCAGAACCATTATAAAATTGGTTTTAAGCCCCTGAACTTTATAATAATTATTTTTAGCACTGAATTTTACAGAAAAGCCCCTATACCTTTAAGAAATTATATTTTTGCCCTGTAAATTGTAAAAAAAACCCTGGAATTGTTTTAAAATTATATTTTTATCTAGTCTTTTTATACTTTAATCTTTATTATAGAAACATCCCTGTACTTGAATTTAATTATATTTTGGCCCTATCTTTTTACACTTAGACCCCTGCACTTATTATTAATTATGTTTAAGTCCTAAAATTTTGCAAAAACAACCTTATACTTTTTAGTAATTATTTTTCAGTTCTAATAATTTACACTTTAGTCCCTATAACTTTATAAAATTACAAATAGGTCCTCAAAAGCCCCTGCTTTTACCCTTTTGCCCCTAAAACTTCAAACTAGCATAACTTTTTACTCGTAACTCTAAATTAGGTGATTCTTGCGCCAAAATTCACGTAGGAGCATGACCTTTGCATTCATTGCATCTACATATTGTTTTTTTCTCTGTTGCATAATTATGTATTGATTTTTGTATGTTCTGCTTGTGTCGGTATTTTATTACGTCAAGGCGAACATACACAAGGACCGCCCTACGAGGACTTTCAAGAGCAGGAATTCGAAGGGTTAGAGCAGCCTTCTGCGCAGGACGAAGGCAAGTGTCCTTGATGCATTTTGCACCTATTGAAATGTTACTATAGAATTGCATGCTTGTGTCAATTTATTGGGAACCTATTGTTAGGGTCTTCCTTAGTAATTGTTTTTACCCTGCTCCTTGTCGCCTTGAACCAATGGGGAATTGTGGGCAGAAAATGCTTAAGATAGCTTATGGGATGTGGGTTAATATTAATTTTGATTAATGAACAATGTCACGTGGGAAATGTTTGGTAAATCTTTTAGTAACATGGCTTAGGGATCTATACGAGCCAGGTGGAAAGGATGTGGTGCCATGGGCACATGCTTGTGGTGGTAGGCTTGTTGTAGATCCTAGGAACCGGTTCTTGGAGTGACAACCCAGGAAAACAGTACCAACACAAGACCGACATGGGTAAGGCTTGGCCTAGTAATTAGGTGTTCTCCTAGTGTCGGTGCAGCATTTGGTGGAGCGGGGAATGGAAGTCGAGAGGACTGTCCTTCTATCCGAATGGCTCAAGAGGGGGCTCCTGGGGTGATGAGCTGCTTGTCGAAGGACTATCACTTATGGACGAGAGTGGAACCTTAGTGGCTAGCATGTACTGGGAGACCCTTTGGAAAAGCCTCGTTGTGAAACCCTGCCACACACCAAAGGAAGTGTGTAATGTGGGTTGCGTCCATGGGCACCAAGGGAATCACGACTTGTGGGTAAAGTGGTACAAACTCTACAGAGTATCAAACTATCATGATAGCCGTGCTCACGGTTAAGAGCGGCCTGGAATCCTCACAAGATTAGTTGGGGATGGGTTGATATGGTTGGAAAGGTGGGATGGATTGAGACTTGGTTAGTATAGCACCTTGTGGAAATCATGGTTGGGATGACCCCACGTAGAAATAAGATGTTTAGGTTAATTAAAAGCTCATGCAACCCACTCTATAAAGCCTTCTCTTGACCATAGCCCCATGTCATCTTTTCCCCCACTTGCTAAGTACGACATGTACTCACCCTTGCTATACCCCATTGATATTCAGCCCAAGGAGAAGACTGGATAAGACTCACCTTGGAGATGCTAGAGAAAGGTTTCATTCGCCCTAGTTCCTCACCTTGGGGAGCTCCAGTACTCTTTGTCGAGAAGAAGGATAAGACTCAGAGGATGTGTGTGGACTATCATCCTCTTAATGATGTAACCATCAAGAATAAGTGTCCACTACCACGGATTGAAGACTTGTTCGATCAGATGAAAGGAGCTTGTGTATTCTCCAAGATTGATCTATGATCCGGGTATCACCAGTTAAAAATCAGACCATCAGACATACCCAAGACATCTTTCCGAACAAGATATGGGTTATATGAGTATACGGTAATGTCATTTGGGTTAACCAATGCACCGGCTTACTTCATGTACCTTATGAACAAGGTGTTCATGGAATACTTGGATAAGTTTGTTGTGGTTTTCATTGACGACATCTTAGTGTTTTCAAAGAATGAAGAAGAGCATGAGGTACACCTCAGGCTAGTTCTAGAGAAGCTACGTGAACACCAGCTGTATGCCAAATTAAGTAAGTGCGAATTCTAGCTGAAGGAGGTAGCATTTCTTGGTCATGTGATCTCTGCTGGAGGAGTGTCAGTCGATCCAGGCAAGGTAAAGGACGTCCTAGATTGGAAAACACCACAGACAGTAAGGGAGATTAGAAGTTTTCTTTGATTAGTCAGATACTATCGGCGATTCATAAAGGACTTCTCCAAAATAGCAAAGCCAATGACGACACTGTTAGGGAAGGACAAGATTTTCGAATGGACTCCGCATTGTCAAACCAGCTTTGAAGAATTGAAGAAGAGATTAACGTCAGCCCCTGTCTTAATCTTACCTGACATCAATAAGAGTTTTCACATATACTGTGACACATCCAGGCAAGGACTAGGATGTGTGCTCATGCAGGAAGGTCATGTTGTGGCATATGCATCTAGGCAATTACGGAAGCATGAAGAGAAGTACCCAACACACGATTTGGAATTAGCGGCAGTAGTACATGCTCTGAAAATTTGGAGGCACTACATTCTTGGTCATCGTTGTGAGATCTATACGGATCACAAGAGTCTCAAGTACATATTCACTCAGACGGAGTTGAACCTAAGACAACGACGTTGGTTAGAGTTGATTAAGGACTATGATGTGGGTCTTAACTATCATCCAGGGAAGGCGAATGTTGTTGCAGATGCCCTGAGTAGAAAGGCCTATTGCAGTTAGTTAATCGTGGAAAGGCTACCACCAGCACTCTGCAAGGAGTTTGAATGACTAAACCTTGGGTTTGTGAATGAGTTGGAGGTCGTCGCAATGGAAGTAGAACTAACTCTCAATGAAGAAATTCACAAAGGACAACTAGAAGATGAGAAGTTAAGTGAGATCAGAAAGCTTATTAAGGAAGGA
Organism: Eleusine coracana subsp. coracana; assembly: GCA_032690845.1. NCBI lineage: Eukaryota > Viridiplantae > Streptophyta > Magnoliopsida > Poales > Poaceae > Eleusine > Eleusine coracana. Next base: position 30,452,386 of record CM064418.1, read on the forward strand.
AAAGCTACCGACTTCACAGAAGATAAGAAGGGTATTATATGGATAGGTAAAAGAATATGTGTGCCAGACAAAAAGCCCCTTCGTGACATAATACTACGGGAAGCACACGATTTTGCATACTCCATTCATCCAGGAAGTACCAAGATGTATCAAGACTTGAAGACTCGTTATTGGTGGCATGGCATGAAGCGTGATGTCGCAGAGTATGTTGCGGTGTGTGACACATGTCAACGTGTCAAGGCAGAACACCAACGACCCGCCGGACTACTTCAACCTCTAAAGATTCCTGAGTGGAAGTGGGAACAAGTCGGTATGGACTTCATCGTTGGATTACCCCGTACACAGTTGGGATATGATTCTATATGGGTTATAATTGATCGTTTAACCAAGGTGGCACACTTTATTCCCGTCAAGACAACTTATAGTGGTGCGAACCTGGCAGAACTATACATGTCAAGGATAGTGTGTTTACATGGAGTCCCTAAGAAGATAGTATCTAACAGAGGCTCTCAGTTCACCTCGAGGTTTTGGGAGAAGGTACATGAATCTCTTGGCACCAAGTTGAACTTCAGCTCGACATATCACCCTCAGACTGATGGGCAAACCGAGAGGACGAACCAGATACTAGAAGACATGTTGAGAGCTTGTGCGTTGAAATACGGCAAGAGCTGGGACAAGAGCCTACCCTACGCAGAATTTTCTTATAACAACAGTTATCAAGCAAGTATAGAGATGGCGCCTTTCGAGTTCCTATATGGGAGAAAGTGTAGGACACCTCTATTCTGGAACGAGACAGGAGAGAATCAAGTCTTCGGACCTGAAATCCTACAAGAAGCAGAAAGACAAGTTAAGATTGTACGCGAGAACCTAAAGGTTGCACAGTCAAGGCAGAAAAGCTACACCGATCGTAGGCGAAGAGACCTATCCTTCGAGATTGGAGATTTCGTGTATCTCAAGGTATCACCCATGAGAGGTGTTAGACGTTTCAAAGTCAAAGGGAAGTTAGCACCACGTTACATCGGCCCTTTCAAGATCCTCGACAGAAGAGGAGAAGTTGCATATCAGTTGGAGCTACCCTCACATCTCACGGATGTGCATGACGTGTTTCATGTGTCCCAATTAAAGAAGTGCTTAAGAGTACCTGAAGAACAACTCCCTGTTAATGAAATAGACCTTCAGAAAGACCTCACATATACGGAACAACCAGTCAAGATCCTAGAGGTTATTGAAAGAGTTACCAGAAATAAAGTGATCCGGATGTGCAAGGTGCTCTGGAATCATCACACGGAAGAAGAAGCCACCTGGGGGCGTGAAGAAGAATTAAAAGCCGAGTTTCCCCACCTCTTCACCGATCCTTCCAAATCTCGAGGGCGATATTCATTTTTAAGGGGGGTAGGTTTGTAACACCCTATTTTTTTTCAAATCCTAAAAATGCCAACTATTAGCATTTAGAAGTCTAATCAAATAACTTAGAACAAATTGTTTTTATAATTAAATCAATTGTTGCATTTGCATAGCATGGCATGCTCATATAGGTTTTGTTTGCATCTTGCATTTAATTAATTAATTAATTAATTGCTAGAATTAATAGAATAGAATTTTAGAAAAGAAAGGATTTAGAAAAGAAATTAGAGAAGGAAAGAATTGAGAAAGAAAACAAAACTGGGCCGCATCCCCCAATTCAGCCACCTCCTCCTTTCGGCCCAGCCGATAAAGCCGCCTCCCCCTCCCTTCTCTTCCCCCCCCCCCCCCCCGCACGGCCCAGCTTCTCCCGGCCGGCCCAACGCGCGCGCGGCCCGCTCCTCTCGCACGCTCTCTCTCTCTCGCTTGCACACGGGCCCCACCTGTCATCCCCTCCTCCGCCTCCCTCTCCCGTCGCCGGAAACCGACGCCGCCACCGCCGTTGATCTCCCTCCCCCGACCTCCCCGGCTCCTGTAACCGAAGCCCAACGCACGCGACCCCCCTCCGCTTCCTCTCCCCCACTCACCGTGCCTTAATCACGCACTGGCGTGCGTTACCGAACCCAAACAGCCGCCACCGGCCATTGATGGCCGGAGACCTCACGCCGGCTCGATTCCGACCCCCTCCACGCCTATAAAACCCCCCTCGACACCGTCCTGCCCAGCCGCCTCTTTCCCACTCTCTCCAGCTCGCTCGCGATCACCGGAGCCACCCCCCGCCGAGCTCCAACCACCGCGGCCACCGAGCCGCGCCGCCGACCCCCTCCCGGCCTTCCCCGCACCCGCGTGACCTGCCGGTGAGACTCCCCTCCCTCCCCTCTCTCTCCCGGGACCCTCGCGGCGAGGAATGGATCCCGGGACCCTCCGGCCAACCTCTGGCAAAGCCCCGCCGTGCGCCGCCGCGTAAACGGCTGCCGGCGACGACCTTCCCCGCCCTTTATTTGTGGCCGTTGGATCTTGATCCAACCGTCCAGATTATATACCCCTTCGGGGTATGTAATCGGTCCACCGTGGACCCATGGACCCTTCGGTCAACGCCAGTCCATAGAGCCATAGACCCGATCCACGAATTTCCAGTTTAAAATTAATTCAATAATTCCTGGATAATGCTGGCACTTTTGCATTTACGCCCCTGTGCTTAGTTTAAATTAGAATTATGCCCCTGTTTTTGTGCAGAACCATTATAAAATTGGTTTTAAACCCCTGAACTTTATAATAATTATTTTTAGCACTGAATTTTTACAGAAAAGCCCCTATACCTTTAAGAAATTATATTTTTGCCCTGTAAATTGTAAAAAAAAACCCTGGAATTGTTTTAAAATTATATTTTTATCCAGTCTTTTTATACTTTAATCTTTATTAATTGTATAAATATTATTTAGCCCTAGAAATTTATAGAAACATCCCTGTACTTGAATTTAATTATATTTTGGCCCTATGTTTTTACACTTAGACCCCTGCACTTATTATAAATTATGTTTAAGTCCTAAAATTTTGCAAAAACAACCTTATACTTTTTAGTAATTATTTTTTAGTCCTAATAATTTACACTTTAGTCCCTATAGCTTTATAAAATTACAAATAGGTCCTCAAAAGCCCCTGTTTTTACCCTTTTGCCCCTAAAACTTTAAACTAGCATAACTTTTTACTCGTAACTCTACATTAGGTGATTCTTGCGCCAAAATTCACGTAGGAGCATGACCTTTGCATTCATTGCATCTACATATTGTTTTTTTTCTCTGTTGCATAATTATGTATTGATTTTTGTATGTTCTGCTTGTGTCGGTATTTTATTACGTCAAGGCGAACATACACAAGGACCGCCCTATGAGGACTTTCAAGAGCAGGAATTCAAAGGGTTAGAGCAGCCTTCTACGCAGGACGAAGGCAAGTGTCCTTGATGCATTTTGCACCTATTGAAATGTTACTATAGAATTGCATGCTTGTGTCAATTTATTGGGAACCTATTGTTAAGGTCTTCCTTAGTAATTGTTTTTACCCTGCTCCTTGTCGCCTTGAACCAATGGGGAATTGTGGGTAGAAAATGTTTAAGATGGCTTATGGGATGTGGGTTAATATTAATTTTGATTAATGAACAATGTCACGTGGGAAATGTTTGGTAAATCTTTTAGTAACATGGCTTAGGGATCTATACGAGCCAGGTGGAAAGGATGTGGTGCCGTGGGCACATGCTTGTCGTGGTAGGCTTGTTGTAGATCCTAGGAACCGGTTCATGGAGTGACAACCCAGGAAAACAGTACCAACACAAGATCGACATGGGTAAGGCTTGGCCTAGTAATTAGGTGTTCTCCCAGTGTCGGTGCAACATTTGGTGGAGCGAGGAATGGAAGTCGAGAGGACTGTCCTTGTATCCGAATGGCTCAAGAGGGGGCTCCTGGGGTGATGAGCTGCTTGTTGAAGGGCTATCACTTATGGACGGGAGTGGAACCTTAGTGGCTAGCATGTACTGGGAGACCCTTTGGAAAAGCCTCATAGTGAAACCCTGCCATACACCAAAGGAAGTGTGTAATGTGGGTCGCGTCCACGGGCACCAAGGGAATCATGACTTGTGGGTAAAGTGGTACAAACTCTGCAGAGTATCAAACTATCATGATAGCCGTGCTCACGGTTAAGAGCGGCCTGGAATCCTCACAAGATTAGTTGGGGATGGGTTGATATGGTTGGAAAGGTGGCATGGATTGAGACTTGGTTAGTATAGCACCTTGTGGAAATCATGGTTGGGATGACCCCACGTAGAAATAAGATGTTTAGGTTAATTAAAAGCTCATGCAACCCACTCTATAAAGCCTTGTCTTGACCATAGCCCCATGTCATCTTTTCCCCCACTTGCTGAGTACGACATGTACTCACCCTTGCTATACCCCGTTGATATTCTGCCCAAGGAGAAGACTGGAGCCAATACGAAGATGAAGGAAGTGAGTACTAGGCGATGATCCACCAATCGATGCCTGTGGAGTTTGGGACATCTACACTAGCTACTTTCCGCTGCATTGATGTACTTTTCTTCTAGACCCATGAGTCATTTTGTAATAAAGATACGATGTAATAATTAAAAGGATATGGATAATTATTCGGTTTACCACTGATGATGTATTGTATGCGTGTGTAACTTGATCCTGGGCACACGTATGGCTGCACTCATTTTGCTTCTTAAAATGGGTGTTACAGAGCATGTCGCCACTGCCGTGCTCGAAGGAGGGGGTGGGGTCGCGGATCTGGATGGGAGGACCTCGCCGTTGTCGGCGAGCTTGAAGGAAAGAGTGGCCTGCTAGATCCGTGCAGGAGGAGCCCGACGCCGCCACCAAGCTCGAAGGAGGGGGAGGGTGTTGGATATGAATGGGAGGAGCCTGCCGCCATCGCCGAGCTTGAAGGAGGGGGAGGGTCACCGTCGTCGAGATAGAGTCATCAGGGAGGGGAAGCGCCGAACCAGAGAAGAAGGGGGAGGCTCCCGAGCGATGGATCTCGTTGGGCATAAGAGAGAGAGAGGAGAGAGAGAGAGAGAGAGAGAGAGAGAGTCGATGCACCTAGGGGCCGGATCCGAAGGGGGATGAGAGAGGCACCGAATTCGGAGTGGAGCCCACCACCGCGGCTAAGCTCAAAGGAGGGAGAGGGGCGCCAGATCTGGGTGATAGGAGCCCATCGCCGCCGCCGACCTCGATGGAGTGGGAGGGCCGTCAAATCTAGACGGGAGGATGCCGCCACCGCTGCCAAGCTTGACTGAGGGGGAGGGGCGTCGGATCCAGATGGGAGGAGCATGTCGCCACTGCCGAGCTCGAAGGAGGGGGAGGGGTGGCGGATACGGATGGGAGGAGCCCGCCGCCGTCACCGATCTTGAAGGAAAGGGTGGCCCGCCGGATCCAGACGGGAGGAGTCCATCGCCGCCACCGAGCTTGAAGGAGGGGGAGGGGCCTTGGATCTGAATAGGAGGAGCCCGCCACCATCGTCGGGCTTGAAGGAGGGGGAGGGTCAGCATCGCCGAGCTTGATTCATCAGGGAGGGGAAGCAACGGACCCGAGAAGGAGGGGGAGGCGCCCGAGCGGCGGATCTTGTTGTGCATAAGAGAGAGAGGAGAGAGAGAGAGAGAGAGAGAGAGAGAGAGAGAGAGAGAGAGTCGATACACCTAGGGGCCAGATCCGAAGGGGGATGAGAGAGGCGCCAAATTCGGAGTGGAGCCCACCGCCGTGGCCAAGCTCGAAGGAGGGAGAGGGGCGCCAGATCTGGGCGGCAGGAGCCCATCGCCACCGCCGAGCTCGATGGATTGGGAGGGGCGCCAAATCTAGACGGGAGGATCCTGCCGCCGCTACCAAGCTTGATTGAGGGGGAGGGGCATCAGATCCAGATGGGAGGAGCATAACGCCACTGCCGAGCTCGAAGGAGGGGGAGGGGTGGCGGATATGGATGGGAGGAGCCCGCCGCCGTCATCGAGATTGAAGGAAATCGTGGCCTGTTGGATCCGGAAGGGAGGAGCCTTTCATCGCCACCGAGCTCAAAGGAGCGGGAGGGGCGTTGGATATGAATGGGAGGAGCCCGCCGCCATCGCCGAGCTTGAAGGAGGGGGAGGGTCACCGTCGTCGAGATAGAGTCATCAGGGAGGGGAAGCGCCGAACCAGAGAAGAAGGGGGAGGCTCCCGAGCGATGGATCTCGTTGGGCATAAGAGAGAGAGAGGAGAGAGAGAGAGAGAGAGAGAGAGAGAGAGAGAGTCGATGCACCTAGGGGCCGGATCCGAAGGGGGATGAGAGAGGCACCGAATTCGGAGTGGAGCCCACCACCGCGGCTAAGCTCAAAGGAGGGAGAGGGGCGCCAGATCTGGGTGATAGGAGCCCATCGCCGCCGCCGACCTCGATGGAGTGGGAGGGCCGTCAAATCTAGACGGGAGGATGCCGCCACCGCTGCCAAGCTTGACTGAGGGGGAGGGGCGTCGGATCCAGATGGGAGGAGCATGTCGCCACTGCCGAGCTCGAAGGAGGGGGAGGGGTGGCGGATACGGATGGGAGGAGCCCGCCGCCGTCACCGATCTTGAAGGAAAGGGTGGCCCGCCGGATCCAGACGGGAGGAGTCCATCGCCGCCACCGAGCTTGAAGGAGGGGGAGGGGCCTTGGATCTGAATAGGAGGAGCCCGCCACCATCGTCGGGCTTGAAGGAGGGGGAGGGTCAGCGTCGCCGAGCTTGATTCATCAGGGAGGGGAAGCAACGGACCCGAGAAGGAGGGGGAGGCGCCCGAGCGGCGGATCTTGTTGTGCATAAGAGAGAGAGGAGAGAGAGAGAGAGAGAGAGAGAGAGAGAGAGAGTCGATACACCTAGGGGCCAGATCCGAAGGGGGATGAGAGAGGCGCCAAATTCGGAGTGGAGCCCACCGCCGCGGCCAAGCTCGAAGGAGGGAGAGGGGCGCCAGATCTGGGCGGCAGGAGCCCATCGCCACCGTCGAGCTCGATGGATTGGGAGGGGCGCCAAATCTAGACGGGAGGATCCTGCCGCCGCTACCAAGCTTGATTGAGGGGGAGCGGCATCAGATCCAGATGGGAGGAGCATAACGCCACTGCCGAGCTCGAAGGAGGGGGAGGGGTGGCGGATATGGATGGGAGGAGCCCGCCGCCGTCATCGAGATTGAAGGAAATGGTGGCCTGTTGGATCCGGAAGGGAGGAGCCTTTCATCGCCACCGAGCTCAAAGGAGCGGGAGGGGCGTTGGATCTGAATGGGAGGAGCCCGCCGCCATCGCCGGGCTTGAAGGAGGGGGAGGGTCGCGGTTGCCGAGTTGGAGTCATCGGGGAGGGGAAGCACCGGACCCAAGAAGGAGGGGGAGGCGCCCGAGCGGTGGATCTCGTTGGGCATAAGAGAAAGAGGAGAGAGAGAGAGAGATTAAGAGAGTCGATGCACCTAGGGGCCGGATCCGAAGGGGGATGAGAGAGGCGCCGAATTTGGAGTGGAGCCCACCACTGCCGCCAAGCTCGAAGGAGGGAGAGGGGCGCCAGATCTGGGCGGCAGGAGCCCATCACTACCGCCGAGCTCGGTAGAGTGGGAGGGGCGCCGAATCTAGACGGGAGGATCCGCCGCCGCTGCCGAGCTTGATTGAGGGGGAGGGGCGTCGGATCCAGATGGGAGGAGCATGTTGCCACTGCCGAGCTCGAAGGAGGGGAAGGGGTGGCGGATCCTGATGGGAGGAGCCCGCCGCCATCGCTGAGCTTGAAGGAAAGGGTGGCCCGCTAGATCCAGACGGGAGGAGCCCGTCACCGCCACCAAGCTCGAAGGACGGGGAGGGTGTTGGATTTGAATGGGAGGAGCCCGTCGCCATCGCCAGGCTTGAAGGAGGGGGAGGGTCACCATCGCCGAGCTAGAGTCATCAGGGAGGGGAAGCACCGAACCCGAGAAGGAGGGGGAGGCGCCCGAGCAGAAGATCTCGTTGGGCATAAGAGAGAGAGAGGAGAGAGAGAGAGAGTCGATGCACCTAGGGCCGGATCCGAAGGGGGATGAGAGGCGCCGAATTCGGAGTGGAGCCCACCACCGCGGCCAATCTCAAAGGAGGGAGAGGGGCGCCAGATCTGGGCGGCAGGAGTCCATCGCCGCCGCCGAGCTCGATGGAGTGGGAGGGGCACTGAATCTAGACGGGAGGATCCTACTGCCGCTGTCAAGCTTGACTGAGGGGGAGGGGCATTGGATCCAGATGGGAGGAGCATGTCGCCACTGCCGAGCTCGAAGGAGGGGGAGGGGTGGCGGATACGGATGGGAGGTGCCCGCCGCCTTCGCCGAGCTTGAAGGAAAGGGTGGCCTGTCGGATCCAGACAGGAGGAGCCTGTCGCCGCCACCGAGCTCGAAGGAGGGGGAGGGGCGTTGGATCTGAATGGGAGGAGCACGCCACCATCGCCGGGCTTGAAGGAGGGGTTGGGTCGCCGTTGCCGAGCTGGAGTCATCGGGGAGGGGAAGCACCGGACCCGAGAAGGAGGGGGAGGCGCCCGAGCGGCGGATCTCATTGGGCAAAAGAGAAAGAGAGGAGAGAGAGAGAGAGAGAGAGAGTCGAGGCACCTAGGGGCCGGATCCGAAGGGGGATGAGAGAGGCGCCGATTTTGGAGTGGAGCCCACCACTGCCGCCAAGCTCGAAGGAGGGAGAGGGGCGCCAGATCTGGGCGGCAGGAGCCCATCACTGCCGTCGAGCTCGATGGAGTGGGAGGGGCGCCGAATCTATATGGGAGGATCCCGTCGCCGCTGTCGAACTTGATTGAGGGGGAGGGGCATCGGATCCAGATGGGAGGAGCGTGTCGCCACTACCGAGGTCGAAGGAGGGGGAGGGGTGGCGGATCCGTATGGGAGGCGCCCGCCGCCATCACCGAGTTTGAAGGAAAGGGTGGCCCGCTGGATCCGGATAGGAGGAGCTCGTCGCTGCCACCGAGCTCCAAGGAGGGGGAGGGTGTTGGATCTGAATGGTAGGAGCCCGCCGCCATCACCGGGGTTGAAGGAGGGGGAGGGTGACCATCGCCGTGCTGGATTCATCAGGGAGGGGAAGTCCCAGACCCGAGAAGGAGGGGGAGGCGCTCGAGCGGCGGATCTCATTGGGCATAAGAGAGAGATAGGAGAGGGGAGAGAGAGAGAGAGAGAGAGAGAGAGAGAGAGAGAGTCGATGCACGTAGGGGCTGGATCCGAAGGGGGACGAGAGAGGTGCTGAATTCGGAGTGGAGCCCACCACCACCACCAAGCTCGAAGGAGTGAGAGGGGCGCCAGATTTAGGCGGCAGGAGCCTGTCGCTGCCGCCGAGCTCGATGGAGTGGGAGGGGCGCCGAATCTAGACGGGAGGATCCCGCCGCCGCTGTCGAGCTTGATTGATGGGGAGGGGTGTTAGATCCAGATGGGAGGAGCATGTCGCCACTGCCGAGCTCGAAGGAGGGGGAGGGGTGGCAGATCCGGATGGGAGGAGCCCGCCGGATCCGGACGGGAGGAGCCCGTTGCTGCCACCGAGCTCGAAAGAGGGGGAGGGGCGTTGGATCTGAATAAGAGGAGCCCGCCGCCATCGTCGGGCTAGAAGGAGGGGGAGGGTCACCGTCACCGAGCTCGAGTCATCGGGGAGGGGAAGCGCCGGACCAGAGAAGGAGGGGCGGCCGAGAGGCAGATCTTGGTGGGCATAAGAGAGAGAGAGGAAAGAGTTAGAGAGAGAGAGAGAGTCGATACACCTAAGGGCCGGATCCGAACGGGGATGAGATAGGTGCCAAATTCGGAGGGGAGCCCACTGCCACGACCAAGCTCGAAGGAGGGAGAGGGGCGCCAGATCTGGGCGGCAGGAGCCCATCCCCGCCGCCGAGCTCGATGGAGTGGGAGGGGCGCCGAATCTAGACGGGAGCCCACCGTCGCTGCCAAGCTTGATTGAGGGGGAGGGGCGTCGGATCCAGATGGGAGAAGCATGTCACCACTGCCGAGCTCGAAGGAGGGGGAAGGGGGGTGGCGGATCCGGATGGGAGGAGCCCGCCACGGTCACCGAGCTTGAAGGAAAGGGTGGCCCGTCGGATCCGGACGGGAGGAGTCCGTCGCCGCCACCGAGCTCAACGGAGGGGGAGGGGCGTTGGATCTGAATAGGAGGAGCCCGCCGCCATCGTCGGGCTTGAATGAGGGGGAGGGTCGCCGTAGCCGAGTTGGAGTCATCGGTGAGGGGAAGCACCGGACCCAAGAAGGAGGGGGAGGCGCCCGAGTGGTGGATCTCGTTGGGCATAAGAGAGAGAGAGAGAGGAGAGAGAGAGAGAGAGAGAGTCGATGCACCTAGGGGCCGGATCCGAAGGCGGTTGAGAGAGGCACCGAATTCGGAGTGGTGCCCACCACTGCCGCCAAGCTCGAAGGAGGGAGAGGGGTGCCAGATCTGGGCGGCAGGAGCCCATCACTGCCACCGAGCTCAGTGGAGTGGGAGGGGCGCCGAATCTAGACGGGAGGATCCCGTCGCCGCAGTCGAGCTTGATTGAGGGGGAGGGGCGTCAGATCCAGATGGGAGGAGCATGTCGCCACTACCGAGCTCGAAGGAGGGGGAGGGGTGGCGGATCCTGATGGGAGGAGCCCGCCGCCGTTGCTGAGCTTGAAGGAAAGGGTGGCCCGCTAGATCTAGATGGGAGGAGCCCGTCGCCGCCATGGAGCTTGAAGGAGGGGGAGGGTGTCGGATCTGAATGGGAGGAGCCCGCCGCCATCGCCGGGCTTGAAGGAGGGGGAGGGTCACCATCGGGGAGGAGAAGCACCAAACCCGAGAAGGAGGGGGAGGCGCCCGAGCAGCAGATCTCGTTGGGCATAAGAGAAAGAGAGGAGAGAGAGAGAGAGAGAGTCGATGCACCTAGGGCCGGATCCAAAGGGGGATGAGAGGCGCCTAATTTGGAGTGGAGCCCACCACCACAGCCAATCTCAAAGGAGGGAGAGGGGCGCCAGATCTGGGCGGTAGGATTCCATCGCCGTCGCCGAGCTCAATGGAGTGGGAGGGGCGCTGATTCTAGACGGGAGGATCCTGCCGCCGCTGTCAAGCTTGATTGAGAGGGAGGGGCATCGGATCCAGATGGGAGGAGCATGTCGCCACTGCCGAGCTCGAAGGAGGGCGAGGGGTGGCGGATACAGATAGGAGGAGCCCGCCGCCGTCGCCGAGCTTGAAAGAAAGGGTGGCCTACCGGATCCGGTCAGGAGGAACCTGTCGCCACCACCGAGCTCGAAGGAGGGGGAGGGGCGTTGGATCTGAATGGGAGAAGCCCGCCGTCATCGCCGGGCTTGAAGGAGGGGGAGGGTCGCCGTTGCCGAGCTGGAGTCATCGGGTAGGGGAAGCACCAGACATGAGAAGGAGGGGGAGGCACCCGAGCGGCGGATCTCATTGGGCATAAGAGAGAGAGAGAGAGGAGAGAGAGAGAGAGAGTCGATGCAACTAGGGGCCGAATCTGAAGGGGGATGAGAGAGGCGTCGATTTCGCAGTGGAGCCCACCAGTGCCGCCAAGCTCGAAGGAGGGAGAGGGGCGCCAGATCTGGGCGGCAGGAGCCCATCACTGCCACCGAGCTTGATGGAGTGGGAGGGGCGCTGAATCTAGACGGGAGGTTCCCGCCGCCGCTGTCGAACTTGAATGAAGGGGAGGAGCATGTCGCCACTGCCGAGCTCGAAGGAGGGGGAGGGGTGGCGGATCCGGATGGGAGGAGCCCGCTGCCAAAACTGAGCTCGAAGGAAAGGATGGCCCGCTGGATCCAGATAGGAGGAGCCCGTCGCTGCCACCGAGCTCCAAGGATGGGGAGGGTGTTGGATCTGAATGGTCGGAGCCCGCCGCCATCGTCGGGGTTGAAGGAGGGGGAGGGTCACCATCGCCGTGCTGGAATTATCGGGGAGGGGAAGTGCTAGACCCGAGAAGGAGGGGGAGGCGCTCGAGTGGCGGATCTTGTTGGGCATAAGAGAGAGAGAGGAGAGGAGAGAGAGAGAGAGAGAGTCGATGCACGTCGGGGCCGGATTCGAAGGGGGATGAGAGAGGTGCTGAATTCGAAGTGGAGGCCACCACCACCGCCAAGCTCGAAGGAGGGAGAGGGGCGCCAGATCTAGGCGGTAGGAGCCCGTCGCTGCCGCCGAGCTCGATGGAGTGGGAAGGGCGCCGAATCTAGACGGGACAATCCCGCCGCCGTTGCCGAGCTTCATTGAGGGGGAGGGGCGTCAGATCTAGATGGGAGGAGCATGTCGCCACTGCCAAGCTCAAAGGAGGGGGAGGGGTGGCGGATCCGGATGGGTGGAGCCCGCCGGATCCGAACGGGAGGACCCCATCACCGCCACCGAGCTCGAAAGAGGGGGAGGGGCGTTGGATCTGAATAGGAGGAGCCCGCCGCCATCGTCGGGCTAGAAGGAGGGGGAGGGTCACCATCACCAAGCTCGAGTCATCGGGGAGGGAAGCGCCGGACCCGAGAAGGAGGGTGAGGCGCCCAAGAGGCGGATCTTGTTGGGCATAAGAGAGAGAGAGGAGAGAGGGAGAGAGAGAGAGAGTCGATACACCTAAGGGTTGGATCTGAAGGGGGATGAGAGAAGCGCCGAATTCAGAGGGGAGCCCACCACCGCAGCCAGATCTGGGCGGTAGGAGCCCATCCCCGCCACCGAGCTCGATGGAGTGGGAGGGGCACCGAATCTAGACGGTTGGATCCTGCCGTCACTGCCAAGCTTGATTGAGGGGGAGGGGAATCGGATCCAGATGGGAGGAGCATGTCGCCACTGCCGAGCTCGAAGGAGGGGGAGGGGTGGCGGATCCGGATGGGAGGAGCCCGCTGCCGTCGCCGAGCTTGAAGGAAAGGGTGGCCTGTCGGATCCGGACGGGAGGAGCCTATCATCACCACTGAGCTCGAAGGAGGGGGAGGGGCGTTAGATCTGAATGGGAGGAGCCTGCCACCATCGTCGGGCTTGAAGGAGGGGGAGGGTCACCGTCGCCGAGCTCGAGTCATCGGGGAGGAGAAGCGCCAGACCTGAGAAGGAGGGGGAGGCACCTGAGCGGCGGATCTTATTGGGCATAAGAGAGACAGAGGAGAGAGAGAGAGAGAGAGAGAGAGAGAGAGAGTCGATGCACCTAGGGGCCGGATCTGAAGGGGGATGAGAGAGGCGCCGAATTCGAAGTGGAGCCCACCGCCGCCGCCAGGCTTGAAGGAGGGAGAGGGGCGCCAGATCTAGGCGGTAGGAGCCCATCGCCGCCGCTGAGCTCGATGGAGTGGGAGGGGCGCCGAATCTAGACGGATGGATCTAGCCGCTACTGCCAAGCTTGATTGAGGGCGAGGGGCGTCGGATCCGGATAGGAGAAGCATGTCGTCACTGCAGAGTTCGAAGGAGGGGGAGGTGTGGCGGATCCGAATGGGAGGAGCCCGCCGCCATCGTCGATATTGAAGGAAAGGGTGGCCTGCTGGATCCGGACGGGAGGTGCGTGTCACCGCCACCGAGCATGAAGGAGGGGGAGGGTGTTGGATCTGAATGGGAGGAGCCCGCCGCCATCACCGGGCTGGAAGGAGGGGGAGGGTCACCATCGCCGAGCTAGAGTCATCGGGGAGGGGAAGTGCCAGACCTGAGAAGGAGGGGGAAGCGCCCGAGCGGCGGATCCCATAGGGCATAAGAGAGAGAGGAGAGAGAGAGAGAGAGAGATTCGATGCACGTAGGGGCTGGATCCGAAGGGGGATGAGAGAGGCACCAAATTCGGAGTGGAGCCTACCACCACCACCAAGCTCGAAGGAGGGAGAGGGGCACCAGATCTGGGCGGCAGAAGCCCGTCGTTGCCGCCGAGCTCGATGGAGTGGGAGGGGCGCCGAATCTAGACGGGAGGATCCCACCACCGCTGCCGAGCTTGATTGAGGGGGAGGTGCGTCGGATCCAGATGGGAGGAGCATGTCGCCACTGCCGAGGTCGAAGGAAGGGGAGCGGTGGCGGATCCGGATGGGAGGAGCCCGCTAGATCCAGACGGGAGGAGCCCGTTGCCGCCACCGAGCTCGAAAGAGGGGGAGGGGCGTTGGATCTGAATAGGAGGAGCTCGCCGCCATCGTCGGGCTAGAAGGAGGGGGAGGGTCACCGCCACCAAGCTCGAGTCATCGGGGAGGGGAAGCACCGGAACCAAGAAGGAGGGGGAGGCGCCCGAGAGGCGGATCTTGTTGGGCATGAGAGAGAGAGAGAGGAGAGAGAGAGTCGATACACCTAAGGGTCGGATCTGAAGGGGGATGAGAGAGGCGCCGAATTCGGAGGGGAGCCAACCGCCGCGGCCAAGCTCGAAGGAGGGAGAGGGGCGCCAGATCTGGGCGGTAGGAGCCCATCCCCACCGCCGAGCTCGATGGAGTGGGAGGGGCGCCGAATCTAGACGGTAGGATCCTGCCGCCGCTGCCAAGCTTGATTGAGGGGGAGGGGAATCGGATCCAGATGGGAGGAGCATGTCGCCACTGCCGAGCTCGAAGGAGGGGGAGGGGTGGCGGATCCGGATAGGAGGAGCCCGCCGCCGTCGCTGAGCTTGAAGGAAAGGGTGGCCTGCCGGATCCGGACGGGAGGAGCCTGTCATCGCCACCGAGCTCGAAGGAGGGGGAGGGGTGTTGGATCTGAATGGGAGGAGTGTTGGAGATATGCCCAAGAGACAATACGGATTTGATCCATATGTGAGGGTCATACGGATATTGATCCGTGTGAGGAATTAGTCCACTAATGGGCCAACTAGTCGAGGCCCATTAGAAGGGTCTATTTAAGTGGAGGAGGGGCTTAAGGCGCAGGCGATTCCACCAGTCCTTAACCCTAGCCGTTGTGCTCCTCTTTCTCGCCCACAAAACCCTAACCGTGTTGCCGGTGCTAGCACGCCGCGCACGGTGCTCCAACCCCGTACGTGTGGATACCGCGAGGAGGCGCTGCTGCTGCTGCGGTGCCGACGGCTGGACTAGAAGGAGACGATTGATGTGATCGACTACTTCCTCTACACCGACGCGCGACTACGTTGGATCGAGCTGCTCCAACATTCGCTTCCGCTCCGCCTGCGCGTCTAGTGGTAACGATCCATGATCCTCTCTTGCAAGGTTTCCTGGTTGAACGGTAGAAATTTTATATGCTATCGTAGCCTACCCGTTCCCCCACAGTGGTATCAGAGCCGACCTTGTGTAGTTTGTGATCTAGATCTTGTGCATATAGTCGATATGTTGATGTACTAGATGAGATCTATTACATGTTTTGTGTTCGGATTGATTAGATCAATGACGATAGGGAGGTTCATAAGGTAATGGGCGGATAGCAATACATGCATCATTGATTTATTTGTGTTCCTGCTCCGTGCGCGCGTGACTTGTCCCTATCGGCTGGAATCACCATCGGGACTAATTGCGTGCGTCAGTAGAGGAGCCAATATCATGTACCGCAGTCTACTCATGAAAACCTAATGGAAAACTAAGCCATTGTGAATGACTCAAAATCAGGCAAATATGATTTTCCCGATAGGATTTCCATTGTGATTTTATAGATACGATCTGTGAAATCCTGTGAAACCCCCCGCCGTACGGACACGCCTAGATTGTTAAAACCCTTTTTGGCCACATGTTAGCATTCGCTTCTCGCCTAACTTGTTTTTGCAGAGAATGTTGTGAATGGTATGGCCCAAAAGATGCATGTGATGTATATATGTGATTTGCATGGCCTGCGTGCCATGATTAATTACAGCTGGGTTGAGGCTGTCATATTATTGTATAACGGCCTGCGTGTCGATCTGTGATGCTTGATATTCTCATGTAATTTATTACTAGCTATTAGTTGTAGTAGCTAAGTGTTAGTTCATGGAGGCCTCAAGCATGATGGTTGAAGGGACGGGAGACATGGCGATGACAATGGAGATGGAGATCACCAATTGAAAGGGGCCATACTATTTCACAGTCAATATGATTGCCTGTGATGATGTTCCTATCATCCTATTCTTTCATATGTTATTTAGATTAGATATGATTAACATGCTAGAATAGGTTCCCTCAAGAAAAATTAAATTATATGCCCTTCCAATAGCTGCACCTATTAAAATTATGATCGTTGTATGGTAGGTCTGCCAAAGTAGAGTACCTCAACTATCTTAATTATTAGGATAAATGTCGGATATTTATATGCATAGTATTGGTTTAATTAACAAAGCTATCAAAACGGTTTTGGGCTTTGGGGCATGGTGTTGGCGCCGGGGCATGTGATGCCACCCAACAAACAAGAGTCACATAGGGATGTGATTAGCAAAGTGTTGCTTACCTATGTCACTAGATTTCTAGCGGTGATGCCAAAGCTCACTAGGATCTAAGTTGAATATGGATCTTGAACCACTATATGTCGTTTTGAGGGAAAACGATTCCAAGCATATAGTGGAATAATGAACTTTTGTTAAAATGTTTATAAGAGTTTTATATTTACATAGTGCTTATATTTGCATATTTTCTGTTGTAGATCATGGCACCAACCGCTAGTAACACTTTCAATTTGCGCTCAATTCTTGAAAAAGAAAAGCTTAGTGCAACAAACTTTATTGATTGGTATCGCAACTTGAGAATTGTTCTCAAGCAAGAGAAAAAGGAATATGTTCTAGAGCTCCCCTATCCTGATGATCTGCCAGAAAATGCTACTGCCACTCAGAAAAGGGAGTACAAGAAACATACCAATGATGCAGTTGATGTTAGTTGTCTCATGCTTGCCACTATGTCCTCTGAGCTCCAGAAGCAATATGAGAACGCGGATGCCCACAATATGATTGAGGGACTTCGTGGCATGTTTGAGAACCAAGCAAGGTCTGAGAGGTACAACATCTCAAAGTCCTTGTTTGTGTGCAGGCTAGCTGAAAACGGTTCTGTCAGTCCTCATGTGATCAAGATGATTGGTTACAGTGAGAATCTGGAGAAACTTGGTGCTGCTCTACACCCTGATTTGGCCACAGATGTGATTCTCCAGTCGCTTCCTGCAAGCTATGAGCCTTTCATTTTGAACTTTCAAATGAATAGCTTAGAGAAGACATTGGTTGAGTTGCATGGGATGCTTAAGACAGCTGAGGCAAGCATAAAAAAATCTGGTCCAAGTCAAGTTAACTTGGTTCAAAAGGATAGCAAGAAACGAAAGCGCAAGACCAAGGCTAAGGCTACAAATCAAATCTCTAGCACTAAGCCTAAGCCTGCAGCAGCTCCTAAGCCTAAACCGGCGGGTAGTGATCCTTGTTTTCACTGCAAGAAACCCGGTCATTGGAAGAGGAATTGCAAGCTTTATCCGGAAGAGCTGAAGAAGAAGGGTGGAGACACTTCTAATTCAGGTATCAATGTTATTGAAATTAATAATGTTGCTACATGTCCTTATGATTCATGGGTATTTGATACCGGATCGATGATTCATACTTGCAAATCGTTGCAGGGGCTTAAAGAAGCAAGGAAATGTGCAAAAGGCGAGGTGGATGCTCGCGTCGGCAATGGTGCAAAGGTTGCTGCGTTGGCCGTCGGAACTTATCCACTTTCATTACCATCAGGATTAGTTTTGGAGTTAAATAATTGTTATTATATTCCCGCCTTAGGAAAAAACATTATTTCTTCAAAATGTTTGGAGGAAGATGATGGTTATGAGGTCATAATAAGGAACAAGTGTTGTTCTATTTATTTGAATAATATTCTCTATGGTAATTGCCCATTGGTGAATGGATTATATTACTTAGATCTTGAGAATAAGCCTATTTATAACATTGATGCGAAAAGGCTCAAGCCTAATGATTTGAATCCCACGTATACTTGGCATTGTCGTTTGGGTCATATAAATGAGAAGCGCATAAAGAAACTCCATACAGATGGTCTTCTAAGTTCTTTTGATTTTGAATCAATTGATACATGTGAATCTTGTTTACTTGGCAAAATGACTAAGTCGCCTATCACAGGAAATAGTGAAAGGGCGAGTGAACTATTGGGACTTGTACATACGGATGTATGTGGACCAATTAGTTGCACGGCCAGAGGTGGTTTTCAGTACTTCATAACTTTTACCGACGACTTTAGTAGATATGGTTACATCTACTTAATGAGGCATAAGTCTGAATTCTTTCAAAAGTTCAAAGAATTTCAAAATGAAGTACAAAATCAATTGGGCAAGACTATTAAACGCGTACGATCTGATCGTGGTGGTGAATATTTGAGCCATGAATTTGGTGAACATCTAAAGCAATGCGGAATTGTTCCACAATGGACTCTGCTAGGAACGCCCCAATGGAATGGAGTATCCGAACGGAAGAACCGAACCTTGTTAGACATGGTTAGGTCTATGATGAGCCAAAGTGATCTTCAATTGTCCTTCTGGGGATACGCTCTAGAAACTGCCTCTTTCACACTTAATAGGGTTCCATCTAAATCCGTGGAAAGGACACCATATGAGATATGGACTGGGAAGCGTCCCGGGTTGTCTTTTCTTAAGATTTGGGGATGTGAGGCTTATGTAAAACGTATGACGTCTGATAAGCTTTCTTCCAAGTCTGATAAATGCTTCTTTGTAGGATACCCTAGGGAAACAAAAGGTTATTATTTCTACAACCGGGAAGAGGGCAAAGTGTTTGTCGCTCGTAATGGTGTTTTTCTAGAAAAAGAGTTTCTCGCCAAAAGGGTAAGTGGGAGAACGGTGCAACTTGAAGAAGTTCAAGAAGCTCCAGAAAATGTTTCTTCTTCCTCTATACCACAATTGGATGAACAAATTGTTGTTGAACCAATTGTTGAAACACCAGCCCCGCGTAGGTCAGAAAGGGCACGTCGCGCTCCTGAAAAGTTCACGCTCCTAACCACGGGGCAGCGAGACATATTATTGTTAGACAATGATGAGCCTAAGACTTACAGTGAAGCAATGATGGGACCGGACTCTGAGAAATGGCTTGGAGCCATGAGATCCGAATTAGAATCCATGAGAGAAAATCAAGTTTGGAACTTGATAGATCCGCCTGATGGTGTAAAAACCATTGAGTGTAAATGGGTTTTTAAGAAAAAGATAGACATGGATGGAAATGTTCACATCTATAAGGCACGATTGGTGGCGAAAGGTTTTAAGCAAATTCAAGGGGTTGATTATGATGAGACCTTCTCGCCCGTCGCTATGCTAAAGTCTATACGGATCCTTCTAGCAATTGCCGCATTTTATGATTATGAGATATGGCAAATGGATGTCAAAACGGCTTTCCTTAATGGAAACCTAAGTGAGGATGTGTACATGACACAGCCTGAAGGTTTTGTCGATCCACAAAATGCTTGGAAGATATGCAAGCTTCAAAAGTCCATTTATGGACTAAAGCAAGCATCTCAGAGTTGGAATCTTCGCTTTGATGAGGTAGTCAAAGGGTTTGGCTTCATTAAAAATGAAGAAGAGCCTTGTGTTTACAAAAGGGCTAGTGGGAGCGCGCTTGTCTTTCTGGTCCTTTATGTGGATGACATATTGCTGATCGGTAATGATATTCCAATGCTTGAAGCTGTTAAGACTTCTTTGAGAAAGAGTTTCTCAATGAAGGACTTAGGAGAGGCAGCTTATATTTTGGGCATTAAGATCTATAGAGATAGATTAAAGAGGCTAATTGGATTAAGCCAAGACACGTACATTGACAAGGTATTGAAACGGTTCAATATGCAGGATTCCAAAAAAGGTTTCTTGCCCATGTCACATGGGGTTTCTCTTAGCAAGACTCAGTGTCCCTCGACACCAAATGAGCAAGGGAAAATGAGAGCGACTCCATATGCTTCGGCTGTTGGGTCCATCATGTATGCCATGATAAGTACTCGCCCAGATGTAGCCTACGCTCTTAGTGCTGTGAGCAGATACCAGTCAAATCCAGGAGAAGCTCATTGGGGAGCTGATAAGAATATCCTAAAGTACTTAAGAAGGACTATGGGTATGTTCCTAGTCTATGGAGGTGAGGAAGAGCTCGTTGTAAATGGTTACACTGATGCTAGCTTCCAAACCGACAAAGACGATTCGAGATCGCAATCTGGATATGTGTTTTGCCTCAATGGAGGCGCGGTGAGCTGGAAGAGTTCCAAGCAAGATACGGTTGCTGACTCAACAACGGAGGCTGAGTACCTTGCCGCTTCAGAAGCTGCAAAGGAAGCTGTTTGGATCAAAAAATTTGTTTCTGAGTTGGGTGTGGTTCCTAGTGCATCCAGTCCAATGGACCTCTATTATGATAATAGTGGTGCCATTGCGCAAGCCAAGGAGCCTAGAGCGCATCAAAAGAACAAACACGTACTACGGCGTTATCATCTTATTCGGGACATCGTCGCTCGAGGTGATGTAAAGATATGCAAGGTGCACACGGACTCAAACATCGCTGATCCGTTGACAAAACCTCTCTCTCAGCCCAAGCATGAGGCACATATGAGATCCATGGGTATTAGATATCTGCATGATTAATGTATGAGAGATTGTGTAATGTCTATGTTTATGTGTGATTGAATAAAGTGTTATTCTGTTCTATGGATAATAATTATTGCATTGATTGACAAGTGCGTGACTTGTTTGTGAAACTACTTGTTCTTTTATAATATTATCCTAAATGATCCCTAGTTCCTTATCATTGTGTTGGACAACAATGATTCATGGACTAGCACATGTATTGGTTGATGATCGTGTTTCACAGATCATTGATATGGAGATATCAAATCAATAATGTGAACACATGTTGGAGAACATAGTGTTGGACTGACCTACTAATAGACTTTGCTGAGATGTTATTATTGTGTCATTAATTGTTGTCTTGTATGATGTACCTTTGGGATCCTTAGACCTGAGATTGTCATTGATTCCCAGAATGTGTAATAGCATATTTAGGGATTACCAAACGCTATTCCGTAACTGGGTAGTTATAAAGGTAATTTTCGGGTATGCTATGAAACATGTCGTGGGGTATGAGCGGTCAAGATGGAATTTGCCCCTCCTAATAACAGGAGAGATATCTCTGGGCCCCTCGAGTTAGATGGATTTAGAAGTGCATGGCCATGCCAATGTGATTAAAAGTTAATCATAATGACTAAAAGTTAGTCATGATAAATCCACTAGACGTTCGAGTGAATGGTTGAGCTATTATAGGGATGGCACGTATCTTGCCTTAAGCTTGACTAATATCGTGAGGCAAAGGGATCGCTGACTGCGTATGTCAAAGGTTCAGCTGATACGATCTTTATGTGTACACGAGAATCAGTATGTGCTGCTAGGTGCCGCTATTGATTTATGATTTGAAAAATGGTTTTCACATCATTGTCGTGTACATGTGAACCTAACGGGTCACACACTTAACGGGTTGGAACATCGCTTGCCTATGTGATTGTCTCTAGTGCAAGTGGGAGATTGTTGGAGATATGCCGAAGAGACAATACGGATTTGATCCGTATGTGTGGGTCATACGGATATTGATCCGTGTGAGGAATTAGTCCACTAATGGGCCAACTAGTCGAGGCCCATTAGAAGGGTCTATTTAAGTGGAGGAGGGGCTTAAGGCGCAGGTGATTCCACCAGTCCTTAACCCTAGCCGTCGTGCTCCTCTTTCTCGCCCACAAAACCCTAACCGTGTTGCCGGTGCTAGCACGCCGCGCACGGTGCTCCAACCCCGTACGTGTGGATACCACGAGGAGGCGCTGCTGCTGCTGCGGTGCCCACGGCTGGACTAGAAGGAGACGATTGACGTGATCGACTACACCGACGCGCGACTACGTTGGATCGAGCTGCTCCAACATTCGCTTCCGCTCCGCCTGCGCGTCTAGTGGTAACGATCCATGATCCTCTCTTGCAAGGTTTCCTGGTTGAACGGTAGAAATTTTATATGTTATCGTAGCCTACCCGTTCCCCAACAAGGAGCCTGCCGCCATCGTCGGGCTTGAAGGAGGGGGAGGGTCACCGTCGCCGAGCTCGAGTCATCGGGGAGGGGAAGCGCCGGACCCGAAAAGGAGGGGGAGGTGCCCGAGAGGCGGATCTTGTTGGGCATAAGAGAGAGAGAGGAGAGAGAGAGAGAGAGAGAGTTGATACACCTAGGGGCCGGATCTGAAGGGGGATGAGAGAGGCGCCGAATTCTTAGTGGAGCCCACAGCCGCGGTCAAGCTCGAAGGAGGGAGAGGGGCGCCAGATCTAGGTGGTAGGAGCCCATCGCCGCCACCAAGATTGAAGGAGTGGGAGGGGCGCCGAATCTAGACGGGAGGATCCTGCCGCTGCTGCCAAGCTTGATTGAGGGGGTGGGGCATCGGATCTAGATGGGAGGAGCATGTTGCCACTGCCGAGCTCAAAGGATGGGGAGGGGTGGTTGATCCAGATGGGAGGAGCCCGCCGCTGTCGCCGCCACCAAGATCAAAGGAGGGGGAGGGGCGTTGGATCTGAATAGGAGGAGCCTGCCGCCATCGTTGGGCTTGAAGGAGGGGGAGGGTCACCGTCACCGAGCTCGAGTTAGCGGGGAGGGGAAGCGCGGACCCGAGAAGGAGGGGGAGGCGCCCGAGCGGTGGATCTCGTTGGGCATAAGAGAGAGAGAGAGAGAGAGAGAGAGAGAGAGAGAGAGAGAGAGAGAGAGAGAGAGAGAGAGAGTCGATGCACCTAGGGGCCGGATCTGAAGGGGGATGAAAGAGGCGCTGATTTTGGAGTGGAGCCCACCGCCGCCGCCAAGCTTGAAGGAGGGAGAGGGGCACCAGATCTGGGCGGCAGGAGCCCGACGCCACCGCTGAGCTCAATTGATGAGGACATCACTCCTATGGATACACACAACACTCCTCCAAATCTGGACTTGCAAGGTCCAATGACTAGAGCTCGTACACGACAACTAAATTTAGAGGTGAGCTCGTTCCTACGTTCTTCGCTATATGTTACTTTTGAGAATGGTTTGCTACCTAATGATTATTTTATGATTAGAAACCATGGAGAGGACCAGGAGATGATGGGAGAAGGATTTGGAAACGTGGAGGGCCAGCAAGGGCTTGGAAGCCAAAGTGGAGGCCCAATCAAAACCGACTTCGAGTCTGTTTCGGGGCCCAGGACCAGTCTGTACTAAAACGGTCGCCCAGGACGCATACGGACTCGGATTTGGACGTTCTACATATGCACGGAAAGATAAGAAGAAGACCTTTCCAATGCCGCCGGCCTCATGTCAAAATTCATCCGGAGTCATCGGGAATCGTCAAAACAAGAGAGAGTCCAGAATCTGTGTCGGTGCTGCATCGCTTATTTTTTGTCTTTGGGCCTTGTATCTAGTTGAGCCCAATTCGGGGCGCGTCCAGAGGGTCTTGCACGACCCTAGGGTCTTTATATACAGCCACCGCCGCACCATTAGGGTTCGGGTTTTGCTTAGATCAATTCTGTTCATAAACAGTTTCGCCGTTCATCGGTTTGTGAGACCCCAACTTCGAGAGTTTAATCATACATCTGCAATTGTGTTGCATTATTCGTTGTTCTTGCTTGTGTTCTTGATTCGCAGGCAGGGATTAGCCTTCTCGGCGAGGTCAGTCGCCTTTTGGACGGTTGATAACCAGAGGAGACGTCGTGCTGCGATTGCGGGGTTTAGAACGTGCTGTTCTGAAGCCGGATCGATTTGTGTGTCGCCTCCGACCAAATCAACTTACCAAGAACCTTTCAGAAGATCGGGAACCCTTGTCCACATCAAGTGGTAATCAGAGCTTCAGGTGCACCGTCAGGTTCATACTACCCTTTAGTTTTGTTTTCGTGTTCTTCCTATCGTCCACTGAAAATACCAAAAAAAAATTTTCCCCGCCCATAACCACGTGTTTAGCCTTTGCATATTTCAATTTCAGAGTCCGTAGTGTTGAGTTTGTGCCCTAGTTCTTGTTTAGTCGCTGGTTTAGTTTGTGTTTTTGTCGTCAGTAGTGTTTCCCTTGCAACCCTAGCCGCCATCCCCCTCACCATCCTCGGTTTTGTCGGCTTTGTGTGCTAGGGTTGATTGATCAACACGCCCACCCTAGTCCCACCCTAAACCTACCCTCACCACCTCGAACCAATTTTCATAAATCCCACTTTCCGCTGCATCCACCTCGCCAAAAAAAAAAAAACTCCCTACCCGACCCCAAGCCCGACTCGGATTTCACTGAAACCACCGGGTTCTTCAAAACCGATTCCGACACCCCTTCGGTAAAACAGCCATAACTCTTCGCTCGGTTGTCCGTTTTGGCTGAAATTTTTACAGGAGATTCTAGACGAAAAGTTGAGCATACCCACACTCGGCTACGCCCTGTGTGCCCTCGTCAAAAAATTCAAAAAAAATCTAGAAGATAAAGAAAAAATTCATTCAAGTTGAAACCCGACGTTTTCTGAAACTTCAAGATTTTCTGTAGGCCACGTCATAGCTCGGTTTGAGCTGAAATTTTTTGTGGTTTCTCCCTGTTTGCTAGTCAGTTGGAAAAAAATATCAAAAAAATAAAATCAAAAAAAAAAGAAATTTGGGATTCCTACTAGTGCTCCATCTAGCCCCCTGAAATTTCTGAGTTTGGCTGTTTTACACTAAGCCCCCTGTTATCGGCTGTGTCCCTTTGTCTCCTTGTTTCTTCTTTGCTATCACTACTGTTCTAGGACATAGTTAGACCAGCAACTAGGGACAAGTTACTTGGGCACTTATTCAGCTTTACTATCTGTTTTTGATTTGTGTGCCACTCATATATACATATTTGGCCTTCCTAGCTCTACATACTTCTTCTGGACAGCACATAGGTTATTTGGTAACCCTTGCAATCGTGGAACACTTCTCCCTGGTATCCTTCGCTTTGTTGTTTTCAGAACTTTGTAAGAGCTTTGCAAGAAGCTTACTTTTGCTGTGTTGAGAGGCACCACTGCTTAGTAGTTTTGTAGGGATAATCTTCACTTTTTTGTTTCCTGTTTTGGTGTTTCTGATGTCAGGAAGCGACGGGGAGGGTGCTTCACCCTCAAAATTGGATGAGTGCGTGAGCCAAAATCAGTTACAGAAGGCTTTGCAGGCGGTTCAGAGTGATTTGGCAGAAACGATCACCAGGGCCGTCACCGACGCCGTCACCAAGCTTCACCTGGGAGAAAGCATTGAGCGGTTGGATAAGAGAGTCTCTAAGTTAACCGATCAGGTTGTCGAATTGGAGACCGCTCACAAGACCAACAACAACAACAACAACAACAACAACAACACCAACACTAACAACAACACCAACAACGACGTTGAAGGCGATCATGATGAAGCAACGGTGTATAAGGCTGATGGCACCGTCGATAGGTCAGCTACAAGGACCGCAAGGTTACGACGCCGTTTGCAATGTAACCCTCAAGGTATGGGTGGTTTCCACAACCACACCCGTCGCACACAAGGTAACTATGCTCCAGATGATCCGTATGCTAAAATTAAGTTTTCAATTCCTTCGTTTTCGGGTCAATACGATGGTGATGCTTACCTTGATTGGGAAATGACGGTAGAACAAAAATTTAATGCCCACCTTGTTCCTGAACAACATAGAGTTAGACAAGCCACTAGTGAGTTTAAGGACTTTGCTATTGTTTGGTGGAGTGGTCTAGCTGCTGAAACCGATTTGCCTACTACTTGGGAAGAACTTAAGGTAGAAATGCGTGATCGTTTTGTTCCTCCTTCTTTTTATAGAGAAATTCGTAATAAACTGCAGCGTTTAGATCAAGGAGATAAAACTGTTCAGGAGTATTTTAGTGAGCTTCAGAAGGGTTTGATTCGTTGTGCTGTGGTTGAAAAAGTAGAGGATCAGATTTGCCGCTTTTATTCTGGTTTGAGAAAAGAAATTCAGGACATCCTTGATTATAAAGAATTTTATACCCTCAACCAGTGTTTCCAGTATGCTATGCTTGCAGAGAAAGAATCACAGGGACTTTTCCAGGCTTTTGAGGAGTACAGCAAGTCCAGGAATTTCTACCCACCACGGCCGACGGGGACTTCGGGGCTGCCCAAGCCATCTTTCCGGCCGCCCCCACCAGCTAGTGTTGTTTCTGCAGCACCAAGATCAGCCCCTGCCCCTTCTACGCGCTCAGGTAAAAATTCTGTGCAGGTACCGGCTAGTAGTGCCTCCTCTGTTGCTTCGACGGGACGCACTACAGGGATTCAGTGCCACCGCTGCCATGGTCTTGGCCATGTGCAGAAAGATTGCCCAAGTAGGCGGGCATATGTGGCGACAGATGATGGCGGTTACATGAGCGCCTCCGATGTGGAGGATGAGGAGGAGGATGTCGCTGCCACCAGCGGTGACCTCGTCCTTGGAGGCGGAGATACCACGGGCTATATGAATATTATTGTGCAGCGTGTGCTTAGCACACAAGTCCAGCAACCCGAGATGATGCAGCGACATAACTTATTCCAGATTTTCTTCGTCATCAAGAACCATCGGGCACGTGTCATCATTGATGGAGGAAGCTGCAACAATTTGGTGAGTTCTGATGTGGTTAAGAAGCTTGATTTGACCACACGCCCACATCCACATCCATACTACATTCAGTGGTTAAATGACTCTGGAAAAGCTAAGGTAACACAAACTTGCAGAGTTCCTTTTTCCATTGGTTCCTATGTGGATTCTGTTGATTGTGATGTTGTACCCATGCAAGCTTGTTCACTTTTATTGGGTAGACCTTGGGAATTTGATAATGATGTTGTACACCATGGTAAAAGTAATAAGTACACTTTTATGCATAAAGGAACTAAAATTACTTTGTTACCAATGACCCCTGCTGAAATTGTACAAGCTGATTTAGAACGAGCTGCTAGTTTGAAAAATAAACGCCCTGAAATTCAGCAACCTGTTAATTCTGCTTCTACACCAAGTAATGTTAATGATTCTTCATGTTCTAAGGGTGCTGCAATTAAATTACAAGGTCGTTCATGTCTTGCCACAAAATCTGAGCTTGCTGAAATTTCTACTGATGATATTTGCTATGCTTTGATATGCAAACAAGCCTTGTTTTTGCTTGGTGATATTGCTTCTAGTGCTTTGCCTCCTGCTGTCACTAACCTTTTGCAGGAGTATGAGGATGTTTTCCCAGCTGAGATACCCCCGGGATTGCCACCTTTGAGAGGGATTGAGCATCAAATTGATTTGATTCCTGGTGCTACTTTACCAAACCGTGCTGCTTATAGGACCAACGCTGAGGAGACTAAGGAGATACAACGACAAGTCCAAGACCTTTTGGATCGTGGGTATGTTCGTCAATCACTTAGTCCTTGTGCTGTTCCTGTACTTTTGGTTCCTAAGAAAGATGGTTCTTGGCGTATGTGTGTAGATTGTAGAGCCATTAATAACATTACTATTAGGTATCGTCATCCTATTCCTAGGCTAGACGACATGCTTGATGAGTTATGTGGTGCTATAATTTTCACTAAAATTGATTTGCGTAGTGGCTACCATCAAATTAGAATGAAACTTGGAGATGAATGGAAAACAGCTTTCAAAACCAAATTCGGGTTGTATGAGTGGTTAGTAATGCCTTTTGGGTTAACTAATGCACCCAGTACTTTCATGCGTTTGATGAATGAGGTTTTAAGACCTTTTATTGGCAAATTTGTGGTTGTTTACTTTGATGATATCTTGATTTATAGCAAATCCACGGATGATCATATGATTCATTTGCGTGCTGTTTTTGATGCTTTGCGAGTTGCACGTTTATTTGGTAACCTTGAGAAGTGCACCTTTTGCACGGATCGAGTCTCTTTTCTTGGCTATGTTGTGACTCCACAGGGAATTGAGGTGGATGAGGCGAAGATTGAAGCCATAAAGAGCTGGCCTGTACCAAAAACTATCACACAGGTGAGGAGTTTTCTTGGTCTTGCAGGTTTCTACCGCCGCTTTGTCAAAGATTTCAGCACCATTGCTGCACCATTGCATGAGTTGACAAAGAAGGGCGTTGACTTCCATTTTGGTAAGGTACATCATGAGTCTTTTGATGCTTTGAAGGACAAACTTACACATGCACCATTGCTGCAATTACCCAATTTTGATAAGACTTTTGAGCTTGAATGTGATGCTAGTGGTATAGGCATTGGTGGTGTTCTGATGCAAGATGGTAAACCTATTGCATACTTTAGTGAGAAAATTACTGGGCTTGTTTTGAATTATTCCACGTATGATAAGGAACTATATGCACTTGTACGTTCTTTAGAAACGTGGCGTCATTATTTGTTGCCCAAAGAATTTGTTATTCATTCTAATCATGAATCACTTAAGTATATTCGTTCTCAAGGCAATTTGAACCGTAGACATGCTAAATGGGTTGAGTTTATTGAGTCTTTTCCTTATATTATTAAACATAAGAAAGGGAAGGATAATGTGATTGCTGATGCTTTATCGAGGCGATATACTTTGTTGTCTCAACTTGATTGTAGAATTTTTGGACTTGAGGCAATTAAAGAACAATATGTTGTTGATGTCGATTTTAAAGATGTATTGCTGCACTGTAAAGAAGGTCGTGCTTGGCACAAATTTGTGTTGAATGATGGATTCTTGTTTAGAGCTAACCGCCTATGCATTCCAGTTGGTTCCGTTCGTCTTTTGTTGTTGCAGGAGGCGCATGGAGGTGGATTGATGGGTCATTTTGGTGCTAAGAAGACAGAGGATATTTTGGCCACACACTTCTTTTGGCCAAGGATGAGGAAAGATGTTGAGCGTTTTGTTGCTCGCTGCACTACATGTCAAAAAGCTAAGTCTCGATTGAATCCACATGGTTTATACATGCCACTTCCTGTTCCTTCTATTCCTTGGGCGGATATTTCTATGGACTTTATTTTAGGACTGCCTAGGACTAAGAGGGGGAGCGATAGCATTTTTGTTGTCGTGGATCGTTTTTCCAAGATGGCACACTTTATATCATGTCATAAAACTGATGATGCTAGTTATATTGCTGATCTTTTTTTCAAAGAAATTGTACGTTTGCATGGTATGCCTTCTACTATTGTTTCAGATCGTGATGCAAAATTCTTGAGTCATTTTTGGCGCACGCTTTGGAATAAGTTGGGTACAAAGTTGTTATTTTCTACAACTTGTCATCCACAAACTGATGGACAAACTGAGGTTGTGAACCGCACTTTGGGTACTATGTTGCGAGCTGTTTTGAAGAAAAATTTGAAGCAATGGGAAGAATGCTTACCTCATGTTGAGTTTGCTTATAATCGGGCAACACATTCTACTACCAAGGTAAGTCCATTCAAGGTAGTGTATGGTTTTGATCCCCGTACTCCACTTGATATACTTCCTCTACCTATTAATGAGAGAGTTCATATTGATGCTAAGGAGCGTGCTGAATTTATAGTGCAAATACATGAGACCACTAGACTTAGCATTGAAAAGATGAATGAAAAGTATAAAATTGCTGGTAGTAAGGGAAGAAAGGAAGTAAAGCTTGATGTAGGAGATTTAGTGTGGTTACACTTAAGGAAGGATAGATTTCCAGAATTGAGAAAGTCTAAACTAATGCCTAGAGCTGATGGTCCATTCAAATAATAGAGAAGATTAATGATAATGCATACAAACTTGAGTTGCCTCCCGAGTTCGGGGTTAGTCCTATTTTTAACATTTCAGATTTGAAACCATACTTGGGAGAAGAGGATGAGCTTGAGTCGAGGACGACTCCACTTCAAGAGGGGGAGGATGATGAGGACATCACTCCTATGGATACACACAACACTCCTCCAAATCTGGACTTGCAAGGTCCAATGACTAGAGCTCGTACACGACAACTAAATTTAGAGGTGAGCTCGTTCCTACGTTCTTCGCTATATGTTACTTTTGAGAATGGTTTGCTACCTAATGATTATTTTATGATTAGAAACCATGGAGAGGACCAGGAGATGATGGGAGAAGGATTTGGAAACGTGGAGGGCCAGCAAGGGCTTGGAAGCCAAAGTGGAGGCCCAATCAAAACCGACTTCGAGTCTGTTTCGGGGCCCAGGACCAGTCTGTACTAAAACGGTCGCCCAGGACGCATACGGACTCGGATTTGGACGTTCTACATATGCACGGAAAGATAAGGAGAAGACCTTTCCAGTGCCGCCGGCCTCATGTCAAAATTCATCCGGAGTCATCGGGAATCGTCAAAACAAGAGAGAGTCCAGAATCTGTGTCGGTGCTGCGTCGCTTATTTTTTGTCTTTGGGCCTTGTATCTAGTTGAGCCCAATTCGGGGCGCGTCCAGAGGGTCTTGCACGACCCTAGGGTCTTTATATACAGCCACCGCCGCACCATTAGGGTTCGGGTTTTGCTTAGATCAATTCTGTTCATAAACAGTTTCGCCGTTCATCGGTTTGTGAGACCCCAACTTCGAGAGTTTAATCATACATCTGCAATTGTGTTGCATTATTCGTTGTTCTTGCTTGTGTTCTTGATTCGCAGGCAGGGATTAGCCTTCTCGGCGAGGTCAATCGCCTTTTGGATGGTTGATAACCAGAGGAGACGTCGTGCTGCGATTGCGGGGTTTAGAACGTGCTGTTCTGAAGCCGGATCGATTTGTGTGTCGCCTCCGACCAAATCAACTTACCAAGAACCTTTCGGAAGATCGGGAACCCTTGTCCACATCATCAATCGTGTGGGAGGGGCGCCGAATGTAGACGGGAGGATCCCGCCGCCGCTGCCAAGCTTGACTGAGGGGAATGGGTGTCGGATCCAGATGGGAGGCGCATGTCACCACTGCCGAGCTCGAAGGAGGGGGAGGGGTGGCGGATCCAGATAGGAGGAGCCCGCCGCCATCACCGAGATTGAAGGAAAGGGTGGCCTGCCGGATCCGGACGGGAGGAGCCCGTCGCCGCCACCGAGCTCGAAGGAGGGGGAGGGGCGTTGGATCTGAATGGGAGGAGCTCGTCAGCATCGTCGGGCTTGAAGGAGGGGGAGGGTCACCGTCGTCGAGCTCGAGTCATCGGGGAGGGGAAGCGCCGGACCCGAGAAGCAGGGGGAGGAGCCCGAGCGGCGGATCTCGTTGGGCATGAGAGAGAGAGAGAGAGAGAGAGAGAGAGAGAGAGAGAGAGAGAGAGAGAGAGAGAGAGAGAGAGAGAGTCGATGCACCTAGGGGCCGGATCCGAAGGGGGATGTGTGACAACCCTACTCTGCAAAGTAGCGTATGTCATACAGGATCGCCTCGGGAGATGGTTAACGAAGTAACCATACACAGCATTCACACATGAACATTCATCATTTACAACATTACATCACTTAGGTGCATAATATTACAAGTCCAGAGGTAAAATATAATTAAGTTTAGATCTGAATACATATGTCCTTAGTACATATTACACAAATTTGCGGAAGCGGTGAAACGACAAAACACGATGTTTAGTCCTACGTGAACCATGCCGGCCCTATGACGATGGCTCACTCATCCAGGTTAGGAGAACTGGGGACCCATTCGATGGTCCAGTTCTGAGGCTCCTCGCCTTCCCACACAACCTTATTACAACAATTACAATAGGTCGCTTGAGGAAAACCTGAAAAACAACATCAACGCAAAGCCTGAGTATCTAACATACTCCGCAAGACTTACCCGTCAAAAGGTTTACTAAAACTGACTCCTAGCATGCAGGGGGCTGACCAGGTTTATTAGACAATTGCATAAAAGCTCCGATTAGTTCTATGCTGCACTTTCAATTTCCTTAAACAAGATTTTACTTTGCTTATTGGAGAACCCGGCTACGGTGAGTCTAGCTAGCTGCTAAGATATGAATATAGCTAAAGAGAAATACATCATAGCAACATGTATCCATAGCATAAGTAAATTTCAGAAACTTAACCACAACTTTACTACCTAACACATCATTGCCGCTGCTCGAACAAGAGGTACTCATAACCGCGAGGGACGGCAATTCGAATTGATTTACATCCTGCAAGGAAAACCCAAATACACGACATACGCATCATTTAAGAACACGTATGGCCACCGTTCACAAGATTGCTATAAAGTCGATCCGGGGCCATCGATCCCGAGTACACGTCCTCCCCGCGATACAGTACTTCGTATCCGAGGCTTAACCCATGCACTCTTCAGCAGTCCTCAAACCCGTGCAACCACCGTGCTGATCACATCACCTCTGGATCGATGAGTATGGCTGTCCAACAATACGGCGCCCAAGTTACTAGGTTTACCAATTCCCATATTAAAGGTATGCACTTGGTACGGTTCAATACTTGTTCGCGGAGTTGCAACGATAGGTGCTCCATAGTTGAATCATTCAACTGAATCATAGTTGAATCTAGAACCTACCGTTGACTCCACTAGTTTAAGCATAGCATTTGCTAACGGAAAAGCTTGCTAACATACTAATCATAGGTCCTTGCTGGAGTATGCAAGTGTGTTTCATCCAAGTCCTACACTTAATGCACAATACAATACTCCTACTTGTGATAAAGTAAAAGGACTCGAATGACAAAACTGGGTTATGCACTGGGGCTTGCCTTGGGTGTGATCGTAGTTAGAGTCTTCAACAAGGTGCACTTCAGCTCCTTGCTGGTTTGGTGTGATCTCCTCGGTCTCGATCCCTATATGGAATGGACATGCATTAATGCCAAGGAATACACAAGGTTTCATGGAGTTTTCCTTAACTAAAGATGGAATGCATGGCATGACAATTCATGGCACTTCCTCAGCAAATAAAAATTTATGACTAACCATTTATTCATGAATGTGTGCACACCTAAGTGTGACATGGTAACTACTGAATTTTTGAATGGGACAAACTTCTAATTACTAGAATGCAACTTTTAATTATCCTAATCTTAGTGTAAGTCTACTTTAACATGAGCATGGCCTAGATGTTGATTAACTGACCTCACATGTTGATGAGGATATGACAATGTAGTACTTAGGGTCAAATTTTTGAAAGTTCATTTTTGAGCCACTTAGCTAAAGTGACCATGTACGAACTAACACTATACCTAGACATGGCATTTTTTAATTTCATCACTAGTTCTAGCTCATATAGTTAATCAAGAACCAAAGCATAGAACTGAAACATGAGAATTTCTACTGTAATGTGAAGCTGATTTATTTTCCATGGACTTCCAGAATTTAATTTATTCCTACTTTCCTTAAATACACACATAAAGTAACCTTTATATGAAGAAATTCCTAGTTTCTTAGCAAATGATCCATTTTGACAGAAAATTTGTACTTAGGTGACTTCAAATTTTTTCATGGGATTTTTCATAAGTGCACAAGTGCATAAGGAACTGTAATACCAAATTTCATAATTAAATTCCTAGCCAATAATTTACATAAATTCAATCACTGAAAATGAGAATTTATGCAATAATACTAACAATATGCATGTAAATGGAAATGTGCTTTTGCAGAAAGTTTAAGGATGCCCTGAAATGCTTACTGAGCAAATTTCATCAATTTACCATTTACACATAATTACTTATGAATTTATTAAACAAATTAGGGTTGTGACTTTGATGGATTAAATAAATTAATTTACTGAATAAACATGGACTTGATCCTGTTTTTCTGGTAGAGCAAGATTTTAGGAGTTGAACAAAATTAATTTCACAATTTTTGGCCTTGTATTTCTCGAGATATTGAATTATGAAGTTTATTCAAAGTTCACTGTTATTTACAGTTTTGCCACTGGGTTCAAATTTTTCCAGGCGCGCGCGCGTACCCGCGCGACGGCCGGCGATGGCGAGCTCGGCCCCGCGGCCGATCGGCGGCACGGACGGGGCTCGCGAGCTACTCGCATGATCTCCATGCCGAGGGGATCTCGTGGAGGGGGTCGGAGGGGAGAGGGTCTCACCGGAGGTGGCCGGCGATGACGCGCGGCGGCAGAGGAAACTCCGGCGAGGTCCACGCGATGGTGCCGAGAGAGAGAGAGGCCGGGGTTCGGTCGACGAGCTTTGCGGTGGTCCGGGCACGGTCGGCGTCGAGGAACTTGTCGAGGGGGAAGGCCGGAGCAGGGTTCCCGTCGGCGAGGTGGGGCGGTTTTGGCGGCGACGGTCCTTTCTCCTCAAATTCCGGCGAGGGCACTGCACAGGGGAGGGAGGGAGTCAGAGGGGAGTGTGGTGGAGTCCTTGCGCGTTGATTTGCGAAGAAAGAGGGGACGGAACGCTGGCCTAGGCAGAGCTTAGGGCGGCGGCGGCCATGGCGGCGAAAACAGGACACTGGCTCGGTTTTCCGCCAGGGAGAGGAAGGGGAAGTGAGTGCCGGCGCTCAGGGGTGCTCAGGAGGGTGTGAGAGCCGGTTGCGAGTTGAGAGAGTGAGGGAAATGAGGCTGGTGTGCTGCTGCTGCCGCTGCTCCCCTTTTGACTCGGCCGGCGGAGTGATGGCCGAGAGTGGGTGAGAGAGGAAGAGAGAGGGAGGGAGGGTCGCGCTGTCGGCAGGGGAGTGGCTGCCGGCAGTGGGCGGCTTCAATTCCCTGCCGGTGGCACAGGGCGGCGAGTTGTCAATGCAGTGGCCGGCATGGGGCGACAGGAAACGGCGGTGGCGACAGTGTCCGGGTACAACCCGGTGTCGGGTTGGAATTGGCCAGGGGGAGAGGAAGCTTGACCCGATTTTTGACCCTGGACCCTGACTCGGGTTTGGTGAATTTTGCCACGTTCCCATGTTCCAAATAGGACACAAATTTTTGTGTGGGCTCAGGAAAACGTGTAATCCAACGTTTATTTTGGGTGCACCAGCTAAGTCTGCTTTGATAAATTATGAAAATTCCAAACCCGAAATACACTTTTCTGACTTTGGGGGAATTTTTAAGGGTACCAATTTGTTACCAAAAATTCTGGTAAAATTCTCAAAATTCTCTTTTGTGGTGGCCATTCAGAATATGCAAAAATATTGGGGTACTTCCATGGGTTTTGGTAATGTTTGTGAATGACCCATATTTGATTATTCTTGAATTTAATTAAATAGTTTTCCTGACTTTATTCTTTGGCACATGGGTTAATTATACTTTTGTTTCGCCCTTGCTTGATGTTAGGTTTAGAAAATTTCATTTTGTGACATGGGATGTCACAGCACAACCCCTTAAGGAAATCTCGTCCCGAGATTTGCAAAAGAATAAACAAGAGGGAGGGGTGCGGATGGTTACCGGTTTTGTGAGGCCTAGAATTCTGGAAAGTTGGCCTTCAGAAACTCCTCTTGTTCCCATGTGGCTTCCTCTTCAGTATGGTTACTCCATTGCACTTTGTAGAAGGTGATAGTGCGGCTGCGGGTTACTCGGTCCTTTTGATCGAGGATGCGAACGGGGTATTCAGGGTAGGAGAGGTCTTCTTCTAATCGCTCGGTGTCGGCAATAACCACGTCGATCGGAGGCTTCAAACATCTCTTGAGTTGGGAGACATGGAAGACGTTGTGCACCCGCTCAAGATTTTTCGGTAGTTGCAACCGATAAGCGACGGCGCTATGCTTTTCCGTGATCGGAAAAGGTCCAATATAGCGGGGTGCTAGTTTCCCTTTGATTCTGAAACGAGCTACACCTTTGTTGGGAGAAACCCGAAGATAGACATGATCTCCCTTTTCGAACTCCAATGGACATCTCCTTTTATTAGATTAACTCATTTGGCGGGATTGCGCGGCCTTCATGTTAGCTTGGACTTGTCGCACCTTCTCTTCGGCGTGCGTGACCAGATCGGGACTGAAAGTAATTCTTTCTCCCGACTCTGACTAATTCAGCGGGCTTCGACATGAGTGACCATACAAAGCTTCAAATGGCGACATTCCCAAACTTTCTTGATAACTATTGTTGTAGGAGAATTCAGCGAACGGGAGGCAAGATTCCCAATTTCCACGATTGTCTAGCACACAAGCTCTTAATAAATCTTCCAAATATTGATTTAGTCTCTCGGTTTGTCCATCGGTTTGTGGATGATAAGCGGAACTGCGAATGAGAGTGGTGTCAAAACAAGCGTGCAATTGCTCCCAAAAACGAGCAATAAATTGGGGGCCTCGATCGGAGATGATCGTCTTGGGCACATCGTGCGAGCATAGAATCCGCACAATGTAGAGCTCGGCATATTGCTTAGTAGAGTAGGTTGTATGGACGGGGATAAAATGAGCAAATTTGGTCAACCTATCCACAATAACCCATATGGAATCGTGCTTCTTGGGTGTGAGGGGTAGTCCAACGATGAAGTCCATAGCAATGTCTTCCCATTTCCAAGCGAGGATTTTCAATGGGTGTAAAAGACCGGCTGTTCTCAAATGATCGGCCTTCACACGTTGGCAAGTGTCACATTCGGAGACATAACAAGCAACCTCTCGTTTCATGCGTGTCCACCAAAACTTTTCCCTTAACCCGCGATACATTTTGTTGCTGCCGGGGTGTATGGAGTATTTGGACAAGTGAGCCTCATCCAAAATTTTCTTTCTTAGCTCCTCATTCTTCGGAACAACAAGGCGATTGTTGAACCAAAGTACTCCATCTTCATCTCGTCGGAAACATGTAGCTTCTTCCTTCCCGATTTTCTGACGGATATACTCCATTCCTTTGTCCTGCTTCTGGGCTTCCATGATTTCTTCCCGAAGAGTAGGAATGAGAGCCAAATTATATAAGGATCCGTGTGGAATGACACGAAGACTTGGTTCGCTCGGATCTGAAATCGGGCGAGCTTCCATAGAGCAAACAATCGCGTGATTGCATTGGTCCCTTCGACTCAAGGCGTCGGCAACCACGTTTGCTTTTCCGGGGTGATAATGAATTTCCAACTCATAATCCTTGATCAGTTCCAACCATCTACGTTGCCGCATATTCAGTTCTTGTTGAGTGAAGATATATTTGAGACTTTTGTGGTCGGTGTAGAGGTTGACAAGATTACCGAGCAGGTAGTGGCGCCAAGTTTTCAAGGCTAGAACAACGAAGGCCAATTCTATGTCATGAGTGGGATAATTTTTCTCGTGCTTCCGGAGCTGTTGTGAGGCATTGGCAATGACACGACCTTCTTGCATAAGCACACAACCCAATCCGGTGCCGGAGGCATCGCAATAAACATCGAATGGTTTGGTGATATCGGGTTGAGCTAAAACCAGAGCGGTTGTCAGATGCTTCTTGAGCGACTAAAAAGCTTCTTCACATGCACTACTCCACTTGAACTTAGAATCCTTTTCCAGCAGCTTGGTCATAGGCTTGGCAATACTTGAGAAGTTGGGAATGAATTTCCGGTAATGACAGGCAAGACCAAGGAAACTGCGAATTTGTCTGACCGATTTCGGAGCCTTCCAATTCAGCACATCCTCTACTTTGCTTGGGTCCACGGCTACTCCTTCTGCTGATATGATGTGGCGCAAGAATGGAACTTGCTTTAGCCAAAATTCACAATTACTAAATTTGGCGTAAAGTTGGTGATCTCGGAGTCGTTGTAGAACAATGCGAAGGTGCTCGGTGTGTTCTTCTTCGGACTTAGAGTAGATCAGAATATCGTCAATGAATACCACTACGACCTTATCCAATTTGGGCATGAATACAGAATTCATCAAATACATGAAATGGGCTGGAGCATTGGTGAGACCGAAAGACATGACAAGATATTCGAAAAGACCATATCGGGTGGAGAATGCTGTTTTTGGAATATCTTCGGCTTGGATTTTTATTTGATGGTAACCGGATCGGAGATCAATCTTGGAGAAGACTTTAGCACCTACTAGCTGATCAAAAAGGATATCGATTCGAGGTAGAGGGTACTTGTTCTTGATGGTTACCGCGTTTAACGGTCTATAGTCGACACATAGGCGTAGGGTTTTGTGTTTCTTCTTCACAAAGAGAGCAGGACAACCCCAGGGAGATGAACTTGGTCGGATATAGCCCTTGTCCATAGGCTCTTGTAACTGATCTTTCAACTCTGCTAATTCATTAGGAGCTATTTTGTACGGCCTACGAGCGATAGGCGCCATACCAGGTACGAGTTCAATCTTGAACTCAACATCCCTGTCCGGAGGCATGCCCGGCAAATCGTCTGGAAAGACGTCGGGAAATTCACAAACCACTAGAATATTTGCTAGCTCCTTCCCTTCCACATGACATACTTGAGAGGTGGACGACTTGATATACGGCAATCGGAGAATAGAAGGGCCGTGTAATGGTGAGTTCAAATGGATTTCTCGGTCCTCAAGGTGCAATACAGCTTTGTGACTAGTCATCCATTTCATACCGAGAATTATGTCGATGCTTTGGCCATCTAAGATGATTAGGGAAGTGGGGTATATGTTGTTGGCTAGCTTAAGTGGCACTTTCCTTAACTCGAGATGAGCCCTTATTTTTCCACCGGGAGACGTAATAACGTACGGGGTTCCCATAGTGGTGGGGGTAATTTTCAGATGATTTGCTCATGCTTGACTAATGAAATCATGCGTTGCTCCTGAATCAAAAAGAACCATGGCAGCATGTTGGTTGATCGAGAACGTACCCGCGAGAACGGGTTCTCCAGCTTGGGTCTCTTCGACCGTGGTATAGTTGACTCGGCCATTCTTGTGAGTGGGGGTAGACGACTGAGGACGACTCCCATTGCTGCCATTATTGTTGTTGCCGCTGTTATGGTTGTTGTTGTTGTTCCCGGAAGTGTTGGAGTTGTTGTTGTTGCTCGGGTAGCGCTTTGGAAACCGACATTCTTTAGCAAAGTGACCGGTGCGGCCACAATTGTAGCACGGCTGTGAGGAGTTGGTCTTCACCACTTGATTGCTTTGCTGCGGCGGGCGAGATCCAGAAGATTGCTGCTGGTTTCCCCCATGGAATCGCGAGTGCTGCTGCGAGAATGACGGGCGAGGTCCGCCTCCCGACGGTACCGCAGCCCAAAATTTCTGTCCGGTTGGGGAAGTGATTGCTAGCTTGTACTTGGGTGGTGCGGAGCCGGATGAACTTCCCATAGCATGTTTCCTCTTCTTGTCCTCTTGATTGGCACGGATGGCATCTTCTTTCACAATGGCGGCACTCATCAAATCATTGAACATGCCGGCATTGACTTGCGCCAAGCGATCTTGCAACTTCGGGGTAAGACCCGAACGAAAGCAGTCTTTCTTTTTCTCATCCGTATCAGCGTGATACGACGCATACTGGGCCAGGAAGTTGAACTTCCGTGCATACTCTTGCACGGTTCCGGAGCCTTGCTTCAAGTTGAGGAACTCCTGCAACTTGCGCTTCATAAGTCCAGCGGTTATGTGGTATGCACGGAAAGCAGTGCAGAACTCCGCCCAAGTAACTTGGTGACCCACGGCGAGAGCGGCGGTGAAGCTGACCCACCAAGCACTTGCGGAGCCACGGAGCTGCTGCGCGGCGAAGAGGGGCTTCTGCTGCTCGGTGCAGTGGAGGAGTGCGAACTTCGACTCCAACGTGCGAATGAAGTTGTCTGCTTCCAGAGGATCACCGGCTTCTCAGAAGGTGGGCGGGTGAGTCGCCCAGAAGTCGGCGTAAGAGGATTCCCGCTGCTGCTGTGGTGGTGGTCCATGAACTCTCTGACGGTTCATGTTCTCCATGAACATGTGGAAAATCTCGTTCTGATTGTGGATCAGCTGCTCCATAGCCGTCAGAGGTGGCGCATTGGGCAGCGGCCCAGTGCCGCCAACGTTCGAGGTGCCGGGAGCATCACCGAGGTTGTCTCCACCACGGCGAGTTTGCACCATCTGACATATGAACAATATATTAGCCCGATCATCATATGAGACAACATGATAACAAGGCTACAATAGGGTGACGAAATAAAATTTCAGATTGCTCAAATTGAAATGCTGGACAATTAAACAATGCAGTCATAAGAGATAGCTTAAATTCCATAATTTCCACACCATAAGCAACATACTCATGATAAAGCCATAGATACCTGTGATGCAACTTTTGATACATAGCAAGTCTTCGGTTACATCACTCGGAACACTACACCCTACGATCTCGGAGAGCTTAGGTTACAACTTAGCATAACACTACCACACCATGTACACATGACTACGATGTCTCACGAGAGTTCACCCTACGTACATAAGGCTACTTGGTCACCCGACGTGGCTGTCACCATCGGACTCCACGTCCATAGCTGTTGGTCCCGTGGGTGCTTCGAAGTCAGTGCCGGAATCACCGTTCTCACTCAGATCGGCGTCATCGGGGGGAATCACCACGAGTGGGATGGGTGGCTCATTGTTAAGGATGGCGTTCAGCTGACCATTAGCAGCTTGGAGCTATCCAATGAGCTGCTCTTGTTGTGTGAGGATCGTGTGAGCGTCGTTGAAGTTCCCTTCCATGACATCACGCTCATCTTGAGCTTCTTCGCGTTGGGCCTGCAGCTCGCTTCGCTCCTCCAAGAGAGCGGTAACCTGACCATGAAGAGAGTAAATCTCTCCTTGGGCAGCGGTGAGCTGGGCGTTGCGTTGGTGCAGCTGCTCCTGCAACACGCCGCTTGCATCATCCTCGATGATGAGCCGAGCATCATGGAGCTGCTCGAAAAGGTCGGTCCGCTCCAACTCGCTAGTGTGCAGCTGGCTCACAAGGGCTGCAACCTTAGCATCACGCTCCACGAGCTGGGCATCACAGGCAACAAGCGTGGATTGCAGTGCCTCACGCTCTCGCTCCAACTCGAGGACGCGAGCGGCATGGTACTCTGGGTCCAACATGCGCTTGCTATCATCCATCTGCCGGAATAAAGTTTTGCAAGGGTGAGTCAAAACTTAATATTCCACTAAGCACACATGCTCAAAATATCATAAGGGATGATTGGTAAAAGAAAAGACACGAGGTTCCCGATCCGTTCAATGACCGGTAACGACGAATTTCTGCGGTCGACGGAGTGAACCGCGGTAACGGGCAAAAACGCTTAGTTTCTGGACAATATTAAAATTTTTGTGCTTTGCTACTGTTGTGGAGAATTTCATCCTCTTTCCAACGCATACTCACACATCTCCATCCAATAAAGTCTCTGGGAGTTATGATCATCCAAAGACATGGGACCGAAATGAGGCAGTTTCTGATTTCCAGAAAAAGGCTACTGTTTTTGCAAAATTCGACCTAGTACCCGATTTTTCTAAGACAAACTTTCTAAACCAAACATGTAGATCAAAACCTCATCTTTCCAACATGTACTTACTCACCTCTATTGAATTAAAACTGAGGAAGTTATGTTCATTTTAGTGAAACTGACTTTTCTGGTAAGGTGGGACACTTACCGGTTAGGTTCAAATTTCTGGTTTAGGTGCAAAAGGGGTTCAATTTCGTCCAAAAACTTAGTCATTTTGCATGTTCACAGTATCAATGACATTTTTACAGATTTTGGTAAAGTTTAATGCATATGATGTGCATGGATGCCAATACTTAATATGACGATTTCCTACATCCTCACAAAAGAAAACTTGACCGATTATATAACTCGATCTTTTCAGTGGCACACACACCTCTCACACGCTTCTAAGCGTACTACACGTGGTTAGTGTACCTGCAAGAGATCCATTTCAGAAACAATACATCAAATTCAAAAGAAACAAGCCAAAATAACAATGACAGT
The DNA here is from genome assembly GCA_032690845.1 of Eleusine coracana subsp. coracana. Lineage (NCBI taxonomy): Eukaryota > Viridiplantae > Streptophyta > Magnoliopsida > Poales > Poaceae > Eleusine > Eleusine coracana. The sequence continues at coordinate 30,493,697 of CM064418.1, forward strand.
TTATGCCCAGGTATTCGCCCACCGGGAAGGCAGCCGTTATTTAAGCGCATTCGGTCCGTGCATCAATCAAAGCCCAGGTCTTTGCCCACCCGGAAGGCGTTCGGTATTTACAGCGCAACCGATCTGTGCACAAAGACATACCTTCGTTGAAGAGTCCGTAGTTGCAAGTAATTTAAACAAACGTAACCCGGGGTTAGCTTTGCCACCTACAAGACTCTTATATAGGCACTACTAGTTTGTACCTCACCGTAATGCGTAAAAACAGTTTGTTTACGTTTTAAAATGCTCATTTGTGTGTAGCTTATCCCGAGACGGCTCTGATACCATCTGTGACAACCCTACTGCACAAAGTAGCGTATGTCATACAAGATCGCCTCGGGAGATGGTTAACGAAGCAACCATACACAGCATTCACACATGAACATTCATCATTTACAACATTACATCACTTAGGTGCATAATATTACAAGTCCAGAGGTAAAATATAATTAAGTTCAGATCTGAATACATATGTCCTTAGTACATATTACACAAATTTGCGGAAGCGGTGAAATGACAAAACACGACGTTTAGTCCTATGTGAACCATGCCGGCCCTATGGCGATGGCTCACTCATCCAGGTTAGGAGAATTGGGGACCCATTCGATGGTCCAGTTCTGAGGCTCCACGCCTTCCCACACAACCTTATTACAACAATTACAATAGGTCGCTTGAGGAAAACCTGAAAAACAACATCAACGTAAAGCCTGAGTATCTAACATACTCCGCAAGACTTACCCATCAAAAGGTTTACTAAAACCGACTCCTAGCATGCAGGGGGCTGACCGGGTTTATTTGACAATTCCATAAAAGCTCCTATTAGTTCTATGCTACACTTTCAATTTCCTTAAACAAGATTTTACTTTGCTTATTGGAGAACCCGGCTACGGTGAGTCTAGCTAGCTGCTAAGACATGAATATAGCTAAAGAGCAATACATCATAGCAACATGTATCCATAGCATAAGTAAATTTCAGAAACTTAACCACAACTTTACTACCTAACACATCATTGCCGCTGCTCGAACAAGAGGTACTCATAACCGCGAGGGACGGCAATTCGAATTGATTTACATCCTGCAGGGAAAACCCAAATACACGACATGCGCATCATTTAAGAACACGTATGGCCAGCGTTCACAAGATTGCTATAAAATCGATGAACACGTATGGCCATCACCGGGCTGGAAGGAGGGGGAGGGTCACCATCGCCGAGCTGGAGTCATCGGGGAGGGGAGGTGCCAGACCCGAGAAGGAGGGGGAGGCTCCCGAGCGGCAGATCTCGTTGGGCATAAGAGAGAGAGAGGAGAGAGAGAGAGAGAGAGAGAGAGAGAGAGTCAATGCACGTAGGGGCTGGATCCGAAGGGGGATGAGAGAGGCGCCAAATTCGGAGTGGAGCCTACCACCACCACCAAGCTTGAAGGAGGGAGAGGGGCACCAGATCTGGACGGCAGGAGCCCGTCGCTGCCGCCGAGCTCGATGGAGTGGGAGGGGCGCTGAATCTAGATGGGAGGATCCCACCACCGCTGCCGACCTTGATTGATGGGGAGGGGCGTCGGATCCAGATGGGAGGAGCATGTCGCCACTGCCGAGCTCGAAGGAGGGGGAGTGGTGGCGGATTCGGATGGGAGGAGCCCGCCGGATCTGGACGGGAGGAGCCCGTTGCCGCCATCGAGCTCGAAAGAGGGGGACGGGCGTTGGATCTGAATAGGAGGAGCCTGCCACCATCGTCGGGCTAGAAGGAGGGGGAGGGTCACCGTCACCAAGCTCGAGTCATCGGGGAGGGGAAGCGCCGGACCCGAGAAGGAGGGGGAGGCACCCGAGAGGCGGATCTTGTTGGGCATAAGAGAGAGAGAGGAGAGAGAGAGAGAGAGAGAGAGAGAGAGAGAGAGAGTCGATACACCTAAGGGTCGGATCCGAAGGGGGATGAGAGAGGCGCCAAAGTCGGAGGGGAACGCACTGCCGCAGCCAAGCTCGAAGGAGGGAGAGGGGCGCCAGATCTGGGCGGTAGGAGCCCATCCCCGCCGTCGAGCACGATGGAGTGGGAGGGGCGCCGAATCTAGACGGTTGGATCCTGCCGCCGCTGCAAAGCTTGATTGTGGGGGAGGGGAATCGGATCCAGATGGGAGGAGCATGTCTCCACTGCCGAGCTTGAAGGAGGGGGAGGGGTGGCGGATTCAGATGGGAGGAGCCCACCGCCGTTGCTGAGCTTGAAGGACAGGGTGGCCTGCCGGATCCGGACGGGAGGAGCCTGTCATCACCACCGAGCTCGAAGGAGGGGGAGGGGTGTTGGATCTGAATGGGAGGAGCCTGCCGCCATCGTCGGGCTTGAAGGAGGGGGAGGGTCACCGTCACCGAGCTCGAGTCATCAAGGAGGGGAAGCGCCAGACCCGTGAAGGAGGGGGAGGCGCCCGATCGGCGGATCTCGTTGGGCATAAGAGAGAGAGAGGAGAGAGAGAGAGAGAGAGAGAGAGAGAGAGTCAATGCACCTAGGGGCCGAATCCGAAGGGGGATGAGATAGGCGCCGAATTTGACGTGGAGCCCACCGCCGCCGCCAAGCTTGAAGGAGGGAGAGGGGCGCCAGATCTGGGCGGTAGGAGCCCGTCGCCGCCGCTGAGCTTGATGGAGTGGGAGGGGCGCCGAATCTAGATGGGAGGATCTCGCCGCCGCTGCCAAGCTTGATTGAGGGGGAGGGACGTCGGATCCAGATGGGAGGAGCATGTCACCACTGCCGAGCTCGAAGGAGGGGGGCGTGACGGATCCAGATGGGAGGAGCCCACTGCCGTCACCGAGATTGAAGCAAAGGGTGGCCTACCAGATCCGGACGGGAGGAGCCCATTGCCGCCACCGAGCTCAAAGGAGGGGGAGGGGCGTTGGATCTGAATGGGAGGAGCCCGCTGCCATCGTCGGGCTTGAAGGAGGGGGAGGGTCACCATTGCCTAGCTCGTGTCATCGGGGTGGGGAAGCGCTAGACCCGAGAAGGAGGGGGAGGCGCCCGAGCAGCGGACCTCGTTGGGCATAAGAGAGAGAGAGAGGGGAGAGAGAGAGAGTCGATGCACCTAGGGGCCGGATCCGAAGGGGGATGAGAGAGGCGCCGAATTCAGAGTGGAGCCCACCACCGCCACCAAGCTCGAAGGAGGGAGAGGGGCGCCAGATCTGGGCGGTAGGAGCCCGTCGCTGCCACCGAGCTTGATAGAGTGGGAGGGGTGCCGAACTAGATGGGAGGATCCCGCCGCCGCTACCGAGCTTTATTGAGGGGGAGGGGCGTCGGATCCAGATGGGTGGAGCAGGTCGCCACTGCTGAGCTCGAAGGAGGGGGAGGGGTGGCGGATCCGGATAAGAGGAGCCCGCCGCTGTCACCGAGATTGAAGGAAAGGGTGGCCCGCCGGATCCGGACGGGAGGAGCCCGTCGCCGCAATCGAGCTCGAAGGAGGGGGAGGGGCGTTGGATCTGAATAGGTGGAGCCCGCCACCATCGTCGCGCTAGAAGGAGGGGGAGGGTCACCGTTGCCGAGCTCGTGTCATCGGGGAGGGGAAGCGTCGGACCCGAAAAGGAGGGGGAGGTGCCCGAGGGGCGGATCTTGTTGGGCATAAGAGAGAGAGAGGAGAGAGAGAGAGAGAGAGAGAGAGAGAGAGAGAGAGAGAGTTGATACACCTAGGGGCCGGATCCGAAGGGGGATGAGAGAGGCGCCGAATTCATAGTGGAGCCCACCGCCGTGGCCAGGCTCGAAGGAGGGAGAGGGGCGCCAGATTTGGGCGGCAGGAGCCCATTGCCGCCATGGAGCTTGATGGAGAGGGAGGGGCGCCGTATCTAGATGGGAGGATCCTGTCGCCGCTGCCAAGCTTGATTGAGGGGGAGGGGCATCGGATCCAGATGGGAGGAGCATGTCGCCACTGCCGAGCTCAAAAGAGGGGAAGGGGTGGCGGATCCGGATGGGAGGAGCCCGCCGCCGTCGCCGAGCTTGAAGGAAAGGGTGGCCTACCGGATCCGGACGGGAGGAGCCTGTCGCCGCCACCGAGATCAAAGGAGGGGGAGGGGCATTGGATCTGAATAGGAGGAGCCTGCCGCCATCATTGGGCTGGAAGGAGGGGGAGGGTCACCGTCGCCGAGCTCGAGTCAGCGGGGAGGGGAAGCGACGGACTTGAGAAGGAGGGGGAGGCGCCCGAGCGACGGATCTTGTTGGGCATAAGAGAGAGAGAGAGAGAGAGAGAGAGAGAGAGTCGATGCACCTAGGGGCCGGATCCGAAGGGGGATGAGAGAGGCGCCAATTTTGGAGTGGAGCCTACCGCCGCCGCCAAGCTTGAAGGAGGGAGAGGGGCGCCAGATCTGGGCGACAGGAGCCCGTCACCACCGCTAAGCTCGATTGAGTGGGAGGGGCGCTGAATGTAGACGGGAGGATCCCGCCGCCGCTACCAAGCTTGATTGAGGGGGAGGGGTGTCGGATCCAGATGGGAGGAGCATGTCACCACTGCCGAGCTCGAAGGAGGGGGAGAGGTGGCGGATCCGGATGGGAGGAGCCCGCCGCCGACGCCGAGATTGAAGGAAAGGGTGGCCTACCGGATCCGGACGGGAGGAGCCCGTCGCCGCCACCGAGCTCAAAGGAGGGGGAGGGGCGTTGGATCTGAATAGGAGGAGCCCATCGACATCGTCGGGCTTGAAGGAGGGGAGGGTCACCGTCGTCGAGCTCGAGTCATCGGGGAGGGGAAGCGCCGGACCCGAGAAGGAGGGGGAGGAGCCCGAGTGGCGGATCTCGTTGGGCATAAGAGAGAGAGAGAGAGAGAGAGAGAGAGATAGAGAGAGAGAGAGAGAGTCGATGCACCTAGGGGCCGGATCCGAAGGGGGATGTGTGACAACCCTACTCCGCAAAGTAGCATATGTCGTATAGGATCGCCTCGGGAGATGGTTAACGAAGTTACCATACACAACATTCACACATGAACATTCATCGTTTACAACATTACATCACTTAGGTGCATAATATTACAAGTCCAGAGGTAAAATATAATTAAGTTCAGATCTGAATACATATGTCCTTAGTACATATTACACAAATTTGCGGAAGCGGTGAAACGATTAAACATGACGTTTAGTCCTACGTGAACCATGCCGGCCCTATGGCGATGGCTCACTCATCCAGGTTAGGAGAACTGGGGACCCATTCGATGGTCCAGTTCTGAGGCTCCTCGCCTTCCCACACAACCTTATTACAACAATTACAATAGGTCGCTTGAGGAAAACTTGAAAAACAACATCAACGCAAAGCCTGAGTATCTAACATACTCCGCAAGACTTACCCATCAAAAGGTTTACTAAAACCGACTCCTAGCATGCAGGGGGCTGACCGGGTTTATTTGACAATTGCATAAAAGCTCCTATTAGTTCTATGCTGCACTTTCAATTTCCTTAAACAAGATTTTACTTTGCTTATTGTAGAACCCGGCTACGGTGAGTCTAGCTAGCTGCTAAGACATGAATATAGCTAAAGAGCAATACATCATAGCAACATGTATCCATAGCATAAGTAAATTTCAGAAACTTCCACAACTTTACTACCTAACACATCATTGCTGCTGCTCAAACAAGAGGTACTCATAACCGCGAGGGACGACAATTCGAATTGATTTACATCCTGCAGGGAAAACCCAAATACACGACATACGCATCATTTAAGAACACGTATGGCCACCGTTCACAAGATTGCTATAAAGTCAATCCGGGGCCATCGATCCCGAGTACACGTCCTCCCCGCTATACAGTACTTCCTATCCGAGGCTTAACCCATGCACTCTCCAGCGGTCCTCAAACCCGTGCAACCACCGTGCTGATCACATCACCTCTGGATCGATGAGTATGGTCGTCCAACAATACGGCGCCCAAGTTACTAGGTTTACCAGTTCCCATATTAAAGGTATGCACTGGGTACGGTTCAGTACTTGTTCACGGAATCGCAACGATAGGTGCTCCATTTTATCAAGTTCATCATCCAAGTGAATCATAGTTGAATCTAGAACCTACCGTTGACTCCACTAGTTTAAGCGTAGCATTTGCTAACGGAAAAGCTTGCTAACATACTAATCATAGGTCCTTGCTGGAGTATGCAAGTGTGTTTCATCCAAGTCCTACACTTAATGCACAATACAATACTCCTACTTGTGATAAAGTAAAAGGACTCGAATGACAAAACTGGGTTATGCACCGGGGCTTGCCTTGGGTGTGATCGTAGTTAGAGTCTTCACCAAGGTGCACTTCAGCTCCTTGCTGGTCCGGTGTGATCTCCTCGGCCTCGATCCCTATATGGAATGGACATGCATTAATGCCAAGGAATACACAAGGTTTCATGGAGTTTTCCTTAACTAAAGATGGAATGCCTGGCATGACAATTCATGGCACTTCCTCAGCAAATAAAAATTTATGACTAATCATTTATTCATGAATGTGTGCACAGCTAAGTGTGACATGATAACTACTGAATTTTTGAAGGGGACAAACTTCTAATTACTAGAATGCAACTTTTAATTATCCTAATCTTAGTGTAAGTCTACTTTAACATGAGCATGGCCTAGATGTTGATTAACTGACCTCACATGTTGATGAGGATATGACAATGTAGTACTTAGGGTCAAATTTTTGAAAGTTCATTTTTGAGCCACTTAGCTAAAGTGACCATGTACAAACTAACACTAGTTCTAGCTCACTAGTTCTAGCTCATATAGTTAATCAAGAACCAAAGCATAGAACTGAAACATGAGAATTTCTACTGTAATGTGAAGCTGATTTATTTTCCATGGACTTCCAGAAATTAATTTATTCCTACTTTCCTTAAATACACACATAAAGTAACCTTTATATGAAGAAATTCCTAGTTTCTTAGCAAATGATCCATTTCGACAGAAAATTTGTACTTAGGTAACTTCAAATTTTTTCATGGGATTTTTCATAAGTGTACAAGTGCATAAGGAACAGGAATGCCAAATTTCATAATTAAATTCCTAGCAAATAATTTACATAAATTCAATCACTAAAAATGAGGATTTATGCAATAATACTAATAATATGCATGTAAATGGAAATGTGCTTTTGCAGAAAGTTTAAGGATGCCCTGAAATGCTTACTGAGCAAATTTACTGAATTACTTATGAATTTATTAAGAAAATTAGGGTTGTGATTTTGATGGATTAAATAAATTAATTTACTGAATAAACATGGACTTGATCCTGTTTTTCAGGTAGAGCAAGATTTTAGGAGTTGAACAAAATTAATTTCACAATTTTTGGCCTTGTATTTCTCGAGATATTGAATTTTGAAGTTTATTCAAAGTTCACTATTATTTACAGTTTTGCCACTGGGTTCAAATTTTTCCCGGCAACGGCGAGCTCGGCCCCGCGGCCGATCGGCGGCACGGCCGGAGCTCGCGAGCTACTCGCATGATCTCCATGCCGAGGGGATCTCGTGGAGGGGGTCGGAGGGGAGAGGGTCTCACCGGAGGTGGCCGGCGATGACGCGCGGTGGCAGAGGCAACTCCGGCGAGGTCCACGCGACGGTGCCGAGGCAGTGGGAGGCTGGGGTTCGGTCGACGAGCTTCGCGGTGGTCCGGGGGTCGGCGTCGAGGAACTCGTCGAGGGGGAAGGTCGGAGCAGGGTTCCCGTCGGCGAGGTGTGGCGGTTTCGGCGGCGGCGGTCTTTTCTCTTCAAATTCCAGCGAGGGCACTGCATAGGGGAGGGAGGGAGTCAGAGGGGAGTGGGGTGGAGTCCTTGCGCGTCGATTTGCGAAGAAAGAGGGGACCAAGAGCTGGCCTAGGCAGAGCTCGGGGCGGCGGCGGCCATGGTGGCCAGAACAGGACACTGGCTCGATTTTCCGCCAGGGAGAGGAAGGGGAAGTGAGTGCCGGCGCTCGGGGGTGCTCGGGAGGGTGTGAGAGCCGGTTGCGAGTTGAGAGAGTGAGGGAAATGAGGCTGGTGTGCTGCTGCTGCTGCTGCTCCCCTTTTGACTCGGCCGGCGGAGTGATGGTCGAGAGCGGGTGAGAGAGGAAGAGAGAGGGAGGGAGGGTCGCGCTATTGGCAGGGGAGTTGCTGTCGGCAGTGGGCGGCTTCAATTCCCGGTCGGTGGCACAGGGCGGCGAGTTGGCAGCACAGTGCCGGCATGGGGCGACAGGAAATGGCGGTGGCGACAGTGTCCGGGTACAACCCGGTGTCGGGTTGGAATTGGCCAGGGGGAGAGGAAGCTTGACCCGTCTTTTGACCCTAGACCCCGACTCGGATTTGGTGAATTTCGCCACGTTCCCATGTTCCAAATTGGACACAAATTTTTGTGTGGGCTCAGGAAAATGTTTACTCCAACTTTTCTTTTGGGTGCACTAGCTAAATCTGCTTTGATAAATTATGAAAAGTCCAAACCCGAAATACACTTTTCTGACTTTGGGGGAATTTTTAAGGGTATCAATTGGTTACCAAAACTTCTGGTAAAATTCTCAAAATTCTCTTTTGTGGTGGCCATTCAGAATATGCAAAAATTTTGGGGTACTTCCATGGGTTTTGGTAATGTTTGTGAATGACCCATATTTGATTATTCTGGGATTTAATTCAATAGTTTTCCTCACTTTATTCTTTGGCACATGGGTTAATTATACTTTTGCTTCGCCCTTGCTTGAAGTTAGGTTTAGAAAATTTCATTTTGTGACATGGGATGTCATAGGATGAGAGAGGTGCCGAATTCAGAGTGGAGCCCACCACCGCTGCCAAGCTCGAAGGAGGGAGATGGGCGCCAGATCTGGGCAGCAGAAGCCCATCGCCGCCACCGAGCTCGATGGAGTGGGAGGGGCGGTGAATCTAGACGGGAGGATCCTGCCGCTGCTGTCGAGCTTGATTGAGGGGGAGGGGTGTCGGATCTAGATGGGAGGAGCATGTCACCACTGCAGAGCTCGAAGGAGGGGGAGGAGTGGCGGATCCGGATAGGAGGAGCCCGCCGCCGTCGTCGAGCTTGAAGGAAGGGGTGGCCTGCCGGATCCGGATGGGTGGAGCCCGTCGCCGCCGCCGAGCTCGAAGGAGGGGGAGGGGCGTTTGATCTGAATGGGAGGAGCCTGCCGCCATCGTCGGGCTTGAAGGAGGGGGAGGGTCACCGTCGCCGCGCTCGAGTCATCGGGGAGGGGAAGCGCCTGTAACACCCTATTTTTTTCAATTCCTAAAAATGCCAACTATTAGCATTTAGAAGTCCAATCAAATAACTTAGAACAAATTGTTTTTATAATTAAATCAATTGTTGCATTTGCATAGCATGGCATGTTCATATAGGTTTTGTTTCATCTTGCATTTATTTAATTAATTAATTAATTGCTAGAATTAATAGAATAGAATTTTAGAAAAGAAAGGATTTAGAAAAGAAATTAGAGAAGGAAAGAATTGAGAAAGAAAACAAAACTGGGCCGCATCCCCCAATTCAGCCACCTCCTCCTTTCGGCCCACTCCCTTCTCTTCCCCCCCCCCCCCCCCCCGCACGGCCTAGCTTCTCCCGGCCGGCCCAACACACGCGTGGCCCGCTCCTCTCGCACGCTCTCTCTCTCTCTCGCTGGCACACGGGCCCCACTTGTCATCCCCTCCTCCGCCTCTCTCTCCCGTCGCCGGAAACCGACGCCGCCACCGCCATCGATCTCCCTCCCCCGACCTCCCCGGCTCCTGTAACCGAAGCCCAACGCACGCGACCCCCCTCCGCTTCCTCTCCCCCACTCACCGTGCCTTAATCACGCACTGGCGTGCGTTACCGAACCCAAACGGCCGCCGCCAGCCATTGATGACCGGAGACCTCGCGGCGGCTCGATTCTGACCCCCTCCGCACCTATAAAACCCCCCTCGACACGGTCCTGCCCTGCCACCTCTTTCCCACTCTCTCCAGCTCGCTCGCGATCACCGGAGCCACCTCCCCCCCCCCCCCCCCCCCCCCCCCGCCGAGCTCCGACCACCGCCGCCACCGAGCTGTGCTGCCGACCCCCTCCCGGCCTTCCCCGCACCCGCGCGACCTGCCGGTGAGACTCCCCTCTCTCTCCCGGGACCCTCGCGGCGAGGAATGGCTGGCCGGAGAGGGAGGGAGTCAGAGGGGAGTGGGGTGGAGTCCTTGCGCGTCGATTTGCGAAGAAAGAGGGGACCGAGAGCTGGCCTAGGCAGAGCTCGGGGCGGCGGCGGCCATGGCGGCCAGAACAGGACACTGGCTCGATTTTCCGCCAGGGAGAGGAAGGGGAAGTGAGTGCCGGCGCTCGGGGGTGCTCGGGAGGGTGTGAGAGCCGGTTGCGAGTTGAGAGAGTGAGGGAAATGAGGCTGGTGTGCTGCTGCTGCTGCTGCTCCCCTTTTGACTCGGCCGGCGGAGTGATGGTCGAGAGCGGGTGAGAGAGGAAGAGAGAGGGAGGGAGGGTCGCGCTATTGGCAGGGGAGTTGCTGTCGGCAGTGGGCGGCTTCAATTCCCGGTCGGTGGCACAGGGCGGCGAGTTGGCAGCACAGTGCCGGCATGGGGCGACAGGAAATGGCGGTGGCGACAGTGTCCGGGTACAACCCGGTGTCGGGTTGGAATTGGCGAGGGGGAGAGGAAGCTTGACCCGTTTTTTGACCCTAGACCCCGACTCGGATTTGGTGAATTTCGCCACGTTCCCATGTTCCAAATTGGACACAAATTTTTGTGTGGGCTCAGGAAAATGTTTACTCCAACTTTTCTTTTGGGTGCACTAGCTAAATCTGCTTTGATAAATTATGAAAAGTCCAAACCCGAAATACACTTTTCTGACTTTGGGGGAATTTTTAAGGGTATCAATTGGTTACCAAAACTTCTGGTAAAATTCTCAAAATTCTCTTTTGTGGTGGCCATTCAGAATATGCAAAAATTTTGGGGTACTTCCATGGGTTTTGGTAATGTTTGTGAATGACCCATATTTGATTATTCTGGGATTTAATTCAATAGTTTTCCTCACTTTATTCTTTGGCACATGGGTTAATTATACTTTTGCTTCGCCCTTGCTTGAAGTTAGGTTTAGAAAATTTCATTTTGTGACATGGGATGTCATAGGATGAGAGAGGTGCCGAATTTAGAGTGGAGCCCACCACCGCTGCCAAGCTCAAAGGAGGGAGATGGGCGCCAGATCTGGGCAGCAAAAGCCCATCGCCGCCACCGAGCTCGATGGAGTGGGAGGGGCGGTGAATCTAGACGGGAGGATCCTGCCGCTGCTGTCGAGCTTGATTGAGGGGGAGGGGTGTCGGATCCAGATGGGAGGAGCATGTCACCACTGCAGAGCTCGAAGGAGGGGGAGGAGTGGCGGATCCGGATAGGAGGAGCCCGCCGCCGTCGTCGAGCTTGAAGGAAGGGGTGGCCTGCCGGATCCGGATGGGTGGAGCCCGTCGCCGCCGCCGAGCTCGAAGGAGGGGGAGGGGCGTTTGATCTGAATGGGAGGAGCCTGCCGCCATCGTCGGGCTTGAAGGAGGGGGAGGGTCACCGTCGCCGCGCTCGAGTCATCGGGGAGGGGAAGCGCCTGTAACACCCTATTTTTTTCAATTCCTAAAAATGCCAACTATTAGCATTTAGAAGTCTAATCAAATAACTTAGAACAAATTGTTTTTATAATTAAATCAATTGTTGCATTTGCATAGCATGGCATGTTCATATAGGTTTTGTTTCATCTTGCATTTATTTAATTAATTAATTAATTGCTAGAATTAATAGAATAGAATTTTAGAAAAGAAAGGATTTAGAAAAGAAATTAGAGAAGGAAAGAATTGAGAAAGAAAACAAAACTGGGCCGCATCCCCCAATTCAGCCACCTCCTCCTTTCGGCCCACTCCCTTCTCTTCCCCCCCCCCCCCCCCGCACGGCCTAGCTTCTCCCGGCCGGCCCAACACACGCGCGGCCCGCTCCTCTCGCACGCTCTCTCTCTCTCTCGCTGGCACACGGGCCCCACTTGTCATCCCCTCCTCCGCCTCTCTCTCCCGTCGCCGGAAACCGACGCCGCCACCCGCCATCGATCTCCCTCCCCCGACCTCCCCGGCTCCTGTAACCGAAGCCCAACGCACGCGACCCCCCTCCGCTTCCTCTCCCCCACTCACCGTGCCTTAATCACGCACTGGCGTGCGTTACCGAACCCAAACGGCCGCCGCCGGCCATTGATGACCGGAGACCTCGCGGCGGCTCGATTCTGACCCCCTCCGCACCTATAAACCCCCCTCGACACGGTCCTGCCCTGCCACCTCTTTCCCACTCTCTCCAGCTCGCTCGCGATCACCGGAGCCACCCCCCCCCCCCCCCCCCCCCCCGCCGAGCTCCGACCACCGCCGCCACCGAGCTGTGCTGCCGACCCCCTCCCGGCCTTCCCCGCACCCGCGCGACCTGCCGGTGAGACTCCCCTCTCTCTCCCGGGACCCTCGCGGCGAGGAATGGCTGGCCGGAGCGCCGTTCCGGCCAACCTCCGGCGAAGCCCCGCCGTGCGCCGCACTTTATTTCTGGCCGTTGGATCTTGATCCAACCGTCCAGATTATATACCCCTTCGGGGTATGTACTCGGTCCACCGTGGACCCATGGACCCTCGCGGCGAGGAATGGCTGGCCGGAGCGCCGTTCCGGCCAACCTCCGGCGAAGCCCCGCCGTGCGCCGCACTTTATTTCTGGCCGTTGGATCTTGATCCAACCGTCCAGATTATATACCCCTTCGGGGTATGTACTCGGTCCACCGTGGACCCATGGACCCTTCGGTCAACGCCAGTCCATAGAGCCATAGACCCGGTCCACGAATTTCCAGTTTAAAATTAATTCAATAATTCCTGGATAATGCTGGCACTTTTGCATTTAGGCCCCTGTGCTTAGTTTAAATTAGAATTATGCCCCTGTTTTTGTGCAGAACCATTATAAAATTGGTTTTAAGCCCCTGAACTTTATAATAATTATTTTTAGCACTGAATTTTTATAGAAAAGCCCCTATACCTTTAAGAAATTATATTTTTGCCCTGTAAATTGTAAAAAAAACCCCTGAAATTGTTTTAAAATTATATTTTTATCTAGTCTTTTTATACTTTAATCTTTATTAATTGTATAAATATTATTTAGCCCTAGAAATTTATAGAAACATCCCTGTACTTGAATTTAATTATATTTTGGCCCTATCTTTTTACACTTAGACCCCTGCACTTATTATTAATTATGTTGAAGTCCTAAAATTTTGCAAAAACAACCTTATACTTTTTAGTAATTATTTTTCAGTCCTAATAATTTACACTTTAGTCCCTATAACATTATAAAATTACAAATAGGTCCTTAAAAGCCCCTGTTTTTACACTTTTGCCCCTAAAACTTCAAACTAGCATAACTTTTTACTCGTAACTCCAAATTAGGTGATTCTTGCGCCAAAATTCTCGTAGGAGCATGACCTTTTGGATTCATTGCATCTACATATTGTTTTTTTTCTCTATTGCATAATTATGTATTGATTTTTGTATGTTCTGCTTGTGTTGGTATTTTATTACGTAAAGGCGAACATACACAAGGACCGCCCTACGAGGACTTTCAAGAGCAGGAATTCGAAGGGTTAGAGCAGCCTTCTGTGCAGGACGAAGGCAAGTGTCCTTGATGCATATTGCACCTATTGAAATGTTACTATAGAATTGCATGCTTGTGTCAATTTATTGGGAACCTATTGTCAGGGTCTTCCTTAGTAATTGTTTTTACCCTGCTCCTTGTCGCCTTGAACCAATGGGGAATTGTGGGAAGAAAATGCTTAAGATGGCTTATGGGATGTGGGTTAATATTAATTTTGATTAATGAACAATGTCACATGGGAAATGTTTGGTAAATCTTTTAGTAACATGGCTTAGGGATCTATACGAGCCAGGTGGAAAGGATGTGGTGCCGTGGGCACATGCTTGTGGTGGTAGGCTTGTTGTAGATCCTAGGAACCGGTTCTTGGAGTGACAACCCAGGAAAACAGTACCAACACAAGACCGACATGGGTAAGGCTTGGCCTAGTAATTAGGTGTTCTCCCAGTGTCGGTGCAGCATTTGGTGGAGCGGGGAATGGAAGTCGAGAGGACTGTCCTTGTATCCGAATGGCTCAAGAGGGGGCTCCTGGGGTGATGAGCTGCCTGTTGAAGGGCTATCACTTATGGACGGGAGTGGAACCTTAGTGGCTAGCATGTACTGGGAGGCCCTTTGGAAAAGCCTCGTTGTGAAACCCTGCCACACACCAAAGGAAGTGTGTAATGTGGGTCGCGTCCACGGGCACCAAGGGAATCACGACTTGTGGGTAAAGTGGTACAAACTCTGGAGAGTATCAAACTATCATGATAGCCGTGCTCACGGTTAAGAGCGGCCTGGAATCCTCACAAGATTAGTTGTGAATGGGTTGATATGGTTGGAAAGGTGGGATGGATTGAGACTTGGTTAGTATAGCACCTTGTGGAAATCATGTTTGGGATGACCCCACATAGAAATAAGATGTTTAGGTTAATTAAAAGCTCATGCAACCCACTCTATAAAGCCTTCTCTTGACCATAGCCCCATGTCATCTTTCCCCCCACTTGCTGAGTACGACATGTACTCACCCTTGCTATACCCCGTTGATATTCAGCCCAAGGAGAAGACTGGAGCCAATACGAAGATGAAGGAAGTGAGTACTAGGCGATGATCCTCCAATCGATGCCTGTGGAGTTTGGGACATGTACACTAGCTACTTTCCGCTGCATTGATGTACTTTTCTTCTAGACCCACGAGTCATTTTGTAATAAAGATACGATGTAATAATTAAAAGGATATGGATAATTATTCTGTTTACCACTGATGATGTACCGTATGCGTGTGTAACTTGATCCTGGGCACACGTATGGATACACTCATTTTGCTTCTTAAAATGGGTGTTACAGAAGTGGTACCAGAGCCATATCGACTGCAGGATGACAGCCTAGATAGCCATGAACGTATTTAGGGACCCTACTTTGTCTTACATCAGTAAAAACTATTTTAACAAAATATTAATCCTTGTCATTTCTTATTTTGTTGCTTTTGTTTTTCAGATTTCCTTAACCATTGCTTATTCATGCCTTGTGATTTTAAAATATAGATGGCCCGCACCAAGCAAAGCGCTCGTAAGAGTACGACTAGACGCCACTATGGACTCCTTGCCCCTAGGCGTGTTCAAAGGGAAGAAAGTGAAGAAGCAAATCAACCTGAACGCGAGAAGACCCAGTAAGGGATGAGACGTTTCCAGAGGAACCACAAGAAGACCCTGAGGAACCTAAAGAAGAAGAAGAACCAGAAGAGTATGAGCAAGAAGAGGACCCTGAGGAACCTGAAGAGGAAGAAGAAGCAGAAGAGTATGAGCAAGAAGAGGACCCTGAGGAACCACAAGAGGAAGAAGACCAGAAGAGTCCGAGGACCTCGAAGAGCCTAAGAATGGTGATAACTCGGATGAGGACGAAGACCTAGCTGTCCGTATGGCCGAGAAGTACCGCTCTTTTCGACTAGAGGGTGAGACCTTCTCCAAGACTCTGCGAAAGCTACTTGAGAAGGTTGGCATCACCAACAAGCCTCAGTACTTCATCAAGAGAGTGGATCGTCCTTCTCTTGAGGAATGGACAGCGGAGGTCAACATCTACGACGGCGACCGCGTCATATCTACGCACCGTGGCCGCACCCCTAGGGCTACTCGTGGGGCTGCAATAGACGATGCTGCTTGGAGGGCTCTCACTAGCCTCTGCTACACTCACCGCCATGGAATAGCAAGGACAAGTTTTGCACACATTCCCCCTCGGAAGACAGGCACGGAGAAGTACACCGTCGCTCCTACAGAATGGTATGTCAGCACCAGGGAGATGGACGAAACTCAGGGAATAGCGGTGGACTTAAGCCGCACTATGGAGGCACTACAGAGGGAGAACCACACCCTTCGGAAGAGTGTGTGAGAGCCGGGGAGAGGAAGGGGAAGTGAGTGCCGGCGCTCGGGGGTGCTCGGGAGGGTGTGAGAGCCGGTTGCGAGTTGAGAGAGTGAGGGAAATGAGGCTGGTGTGCTGCTGCTGCCGCTGCTCCCCTTTTGACTCGGCCGGTGGAGTGATGGCCGAGAGCGGGTGAGAGAGAAAGAGAGAGGAAGGGAGGGTCGCGCTGTCGGCAGGGGAGTGGCTGTCGGCGGTGCGCGGCTTCAATTCCCGGCCGGTGGCATAGGGCGGCGAGTTGGCAGCGCAGTGGCCGGCATGGGGCGACAGGAAACGGTGGTGGCAACAGTGTCCGGTGTCGGGTTGGAATTGGCCAGGGGGAGAGGAAGCTTGACCCGATTTTTGACCCTAGACCCCGACTCGGATTTGGTGAATTTTGCCACGTTCCCATGTTCCAAATTGGACACAAATTTTTGTGTGGGCTCAGGAAAATGTTTACTCCAACTTATCTTTTGGGTGCACCAGCTAAATCTTCTTTGATAAATTATGAAAAGTCCAAATCCGAATTACACTTTTCTGACTTTGGGGGAATTTTTAAGGGTATCAATTAGTTACCAAAACTTCTCGTAAAATTCTCAAAATTCTCTTTTGTGGTGGCCATTCAGAATATGCAAAAAAATTGGGGTACTTCCTTGGGTTTTGGTAATGTTTGTGAATGACCCATATTTGATTATTCTGGAATTTTATTAAATAGTTTTCCTCACTTTATTCTTTGGCACATGGGTTAATTATACTTTTGCTTTGCCCTTGCTTGAAGTTAGGTTTAGAAAATTTCATATTGTGACATGGGATGTCATAGGATGAGAGAGGTGGCGAATTCAGAGTGGAGCCCATCGTCGCTACCAAGCTTGAAGGATGGAGATGGGCGCCAGATCTGGGCAGCAGAAGCCCATCGCCGCCACTGAGCTCGATGGAGTGGGAGGGGTGGCGAATCTAGACGGGAGGATCCCGCCGCTGCTGTCGATCTTGGTTGAGGGGGAGGGGTGTCGGATCCAGATGGGAGGAGCATGTCACCACTGCCGAGCTCGAAGGTGGGGGAGAGGTGGCGGATCCGGATGGGTGGAGCCCGCCGCCGACGCCGAGATTGAAGGAAAGGGTGGCCTACCGGATCCAGATGGGTGGAGCCCGTCACTGCCACCGAGCTCGAAGGAGGGGGAGGGGCGTTTGATCTGAATGGGAGGAGCTCGCCGCCATCGTCAGGCTTGAAGGAGGGGGAGGGTCACCGTCACCGAGCCCGAGTCATCGGGGAGGGGAAGCGCCAGACCTGAGAAAGAGGGGGAGGAGCCCAAGTGTCGGATCTCGTTGGGCATAAGAGAGAGAGAGAGAGAGAGAGAGAGAGAGAGAGAGAGTAGATGCACCTAGGGGCTGGATCCGAAGAAGGATGAGAGAGGCGCCAAATTCAGAGTGGAGCCCACCGCCACCGCCAAGCTCGAAGGAGGGAGAGGGGAGCTAGATTTGGGCAGCAGGAGCCCGTCGCCGCCGCTGAGCTCGATGGAGTGGGAGGGGCATCGAATCTAGATTGGAGGATCCCGGCGTTGCTATCGAGCTTGATTGAGGGGGAGGGGCATCGGATCCAGATGGGAGGAGCATGTCGCCACTGCCGAGCTCGAAGGAGGGGGAGGAGTGGCGGATCCGGATGGGAGGAGCCCACCGCCATTGCCAAGCTTGAAGGAAAGGGTGGCCTGCTGGATCCAGACGGGAGGAGCCCGTTGCCGCCATCGAGCTCGAAGGAGGGGGAGGGGCGTTGGATCTGAATGGGAGGAGCCCGCCGCCATCGTTAGGCTTGTAGGAGAGGGAGGGTCACCGTCGCCGAGCTCGAGTCATCGGGGAGGGGAAGCGCCGGACTCAAGAAGGAGGGGGAGGAGCTCGAGCGGCGGATCTCGTTGGGCATAAGAGAGAGAGAGAGAGAGTCGATGCACCAAGGGGCCAGATCCGAAGGGGGATGAGAGAGGCGCCGAATTTGGAGTGGAACCCATCGTCGCGGCCAAGCTCGAAGGAGGGAGAGGGGCGCCAGATCTGGGTGGCAGGAGCCCATCGCCGCCGCCGAGCTTGATGGAGAGGGAGGGGCGCCGAATCTAGATGGGAGGATCCCGCCGCCATTGTCGAGCTTGATTGAGGGGGAGGGGTGTCGGATCTCGATGGGAGGAGCATGTCACCACTGCAGAGCTCGAATGAGGGGGAGGGGCATTTGATCTGAATTGGAGGAGCCCGCCGCCATCATCCGGCTTGAAGGAGGGAGAGGGTGGCCTGCCGGATCCGGACGGGAGGAGCCCGTCGCCGCCATCGAGCTCGAAGGAGGGGGAGAGGCGTTTGATCTAAATGGGAGGAGCCCGCAGCCATCGTTGGGCTTGAAGGAGGGGGAGGGTCACCGTCGCCGAGCTCGAGTCATTGGTGAGGTGAAGCGCCAGACCCGAGAAAGAGGGGGAGGAGCCCGAGCGGCGGATCATGTTGGGCATAAGAGAGAGAGAGGAGAGAGAGAGAGAGAGAGAGAGAGAGAGAGAGAGTCGATGCACCTAGGGGCTGGATTTGAAGGGGGATGAGAGAGGCGCCGAGTTCAGAGTGGAGCCCACCGCCGCTGCCAAGCTCGAAGGGGGGAGATGGGCGCCAGATCTAGGTGGCAGAAGCCCGTCGCCGCTGCCGAGCTCGATGGAGTGGGAGGGGCGGCGAATCTAGAGGGGAGGATCTCGCCGCCGCTATCGAGCTTGATTGAGGGGGAGGGGCATCGGATCCAGATGGGAGGAGCATGTCGCCACTACAGAGCTCGAAGGAGGGGGAGGAGTGGCGCATCCGAATGGGAGGAGCCCGCCGCCGTCGCCAAGCTTGAAGGAAAGGGTGGCCTGCCGGATCCGGACGGGAGGAGCCCGTCGCCGCCATCGAGCTCGAAGGAGGGGGAGAGGCGTTTGATCTAAATGGGAGGAGCCCGCCGCCATCGTTGGGCTTGTAGGAGGGGGAGGGTCACCGTCGCCGAGCTCGAGTCATTGGTGAGGCGAACCGCCAGACCCGAGAAAGAGGGGGAGGAGCCCGAGCGGCGGATCATGTTGGGCATAAGAGACAGAGAGAGAGAGAGAGAGAGAGAGAGAGAGAGAGAGAGAGAGAGAGAGAGTCAATACACCTAGGGGCTAGATCCGAAGGGGGATGAGAGAGGCGGCGAATTCAGAGTGGAGCCCACCGCCGCTGCCAAGCTCGAAGGGGGGAGATGAGCGCCAGATCTGGGCAGTAGGAGCCCGTCGCCGCTGCCGAGCTCGATGGAGTGGGAGGGGCGGCGAATCTAGAGGGGAGGATCCCGCCGCCGCTATCGAGCTTGATTAAGGGGGAGGGGCGTCGGATCCAGATGGGAGGAGCATGTCGCCACTACAGAGCTCGAAGGAGGGGGAGGAGTGGCGGATCCGAATGGGAGGAGCCCGCCGCCGTCGCCAAGCTTGAAGGAAAGGGTGGCCTGCCGGATCCGGACGGGAGGAGCCCGTCGCCGCCATCGAGCTCGAAGGAGGGGGAGAGGCGTTTGATCTAAATGGGAGGAGCCCGCCGCCATCGTTGGGCTTGAAGGAGGGGGAGGGTCACCGTCGCCGAGCTCGAGTCATTGGTGAGGCAAAGCGCCAGACCCGAGAAAGAGGGGGAGGAGGCCGAGCGGCGGATCATGTTGGGCATAAGAGACAGAGAGAGAGAGAGAGAGAGAGAGAGAGAGAGAGAGAGAGAGAGAGTCAATACACCTAGGGGCTAGATCCGAAGGGGGATGAGAGAGGCGGCGAATTTAGAGTGGAGCCCACCGCCGCTGCCAAGCTCGAAGGGGGGAGATGGGCGCCAGATCTGGGCAGTAGGAGCCCATCGCCGCCGCCGAGCTCGATGGAGTGGGAGGGGCGGCGAATCTAGAGGGGAGGATCCCGCCGCCGCTATCGAGCTTGATTGAGGGGGAGGGGCGTCGGATCCAGATGGGAGGAGCATGTCGCCACTACAGAGCTCGAAGGAGGGGGAGGAGTGGCGGATCCGAATGGGAGGAGCCCGCCGTCGTCGCCAAGCTTGAAGGAAAGGGTGGCCTGCCGGATCCGGACGGGAGGAGCCCGTCGCCGCCATCGAGGTCGAAGGAGGGGGAGAGGCGTTTGATCTAAATGGGAGGAGCCCGCCGCCATCGTTGGGCTTGAAGGAGGGGGAGGGTCCCCGTCGCCGAGCTCGAGTCATTGGAGAGGTGAAGCGCCAGACCCGAGAAAGAGGGGGAGGAGCCCGAGCGGCGGATCATGTTGGGCATAAGAGACAGAGAGAGAGAGAGAGAGAGAGAGAGAGAGAGAGAGAGAGAGTCAATACACCTAGGGGCTAGATCCGAAGGGGGATGAGAGAGGCGGCGAATTTAGAGTGGAGCCCACCGCCGCTGCCAAGCTCGAAGGGGGGAGATGGGCGCCAGATCTGGGCAGTAGGAGCCCATCGCCGCCGCCGAGCTCGATGGAGTGGGAGGGGCGGCGAATCTAGAGGGGAGGATCCCGCCGCCGCTATCGAGCTTGATTGAGGGGGAGGGGCGTCGGATCCAGATGGGAGGAGCATGTCGCCACTACAGAGCTCGAAGGAGGGGGAGGAGTGGCGGATCCGAATGGGAGGAGCCCGCCGTCGTCGCCAAGCTTGAAGGAAAGGGTGGCCTGCCGGATCCGGACGGGAGGAGCCCGTCGCTGCCATCGAGGTCGAAGGAGGGGGAGAGGCGTTTGATCTAAATGGGAGGAGCCCGCCGCCATCGTTGGGCTTGAAGGAGGGGGAGGGTCCCCGTCGCCGAGCTCGAGTCATTGGTGAGGTGAAGCGCCAGACCCGAGAAAGAGGGGGAGGAGCCCGAGCGGCGGATCATGTTGGGCATAAGAGAGAGAGGAGAGAGAGAGAGAGAGAGAGAGAGAGAGAGAGAGAGAGAGAGAGAGGGAGTCAATACACCTAGGGGCTAGATCCGAAGGGGGATGAGAGAGGCGACGAATTCAGAGTGGAGCCCACCACCGCTGCCAAGCTCGAAGGGGGGAGATGGGCGCCAGATCTAGGCAGTAGGAGCCCGTCGCCGCCGCCGACCTTGATGGAGTGGGAGGGGCGGCGAATCTAGAGGGGAGGATCCCGCTGCCGCTATCGAGCTTGATTGAGGGGGAGGGGCGTCGGATCCAGATGGGAGGAGCATGTCGCCACTACAGAGCTCGAAGGAGGGGGAGGAGTGGCGGATCCGAATGGGAGGAGCCCGCCGCCGTCGCCAAGCTTGAAGGAAAGGGTGGCCTGCCGGATCTGGACGGGAGGAGCCCGTCGCCGCCATCGAGCTCGAAGGAGGGGGAGAGGCGTTTGATCTAAATGGGAGGAGCCCGCCGCCATCGTTGGGCTTGAAGGAGGGGGAGGGTCACCGTCGCCGAGCTCGAGTCATTGGTGAGGTGAAGTGCCAGACCCGAGAAAGAGGGGGAGGAGCCCGAGCGGCGGATCATGTTGGGCATAGGAGAGGGAGAGGAGAGACAGAGAGAGAGAGAGAGAGAGAGAGAGAGAGAGTCGATGCACCTAGGGGCTGGATCCGAAGGGGGATGAGAGAGGCGCCGAATTCAGAGTGGAGCCCACCGCCGCAGCCAAGCTCGAAGGGGGGAGATGAGCGCCAGATCTGGGTGGCAGAAGCCCGTCGCCGCTGCCGAGCTCGATGGAGTGGGAGGGGCGGCGAATCTAGAGGGGAGGATCCCGTCGCCGCTATCGAGCTTGATTGAGGGGGAGGGGCGTCGGATCCAGATGGGAGGAGCATGTCGCCACTACAGAGCTCGAAGGAGGGGGAGGAGTGGCGGATCCGAATGGGAGGAGCCCCCCGCCGTCGCCAAGCTTGAAGGAAAGGGTGGCCTGCCGGATCCGGACGGGAGGAGCCCGTCGCCGCCATCGAGGTCGAAGGAGGGGGAGAGGCGTTTGATCTAAATGGGAGGAGCCCGCCGCCATCGTTGGGCTTGAAGGAGGGGGAGGGTCCCCGTCGCCGAGCTCGAGTCATTGGAGAGGTGAAGCGCCAGACCCGAGAAAGAGGGGGAGGAGCCCGAGCGGCGGATCATGTTGGGCATAAGAGAGAGAGAGAGAGAGAGAGAGAGAGAGAGAGAGAGAGAGAGAGAGAGAGAGAGTCAATACACCTAGGGGCTAGATCCGAAGGGGGATGAGAGAGGCGGCGAATTTAGAGTGGAGCCCACCGCCGCTGCCAAGCTCGAAAGGGGGGAGATGGGCGCCAGATCTGGGGCAGCAGGAGCCCATCGCCGCCGCCGAGCTCGATGGAGTGGGAGGGGGCGGCGAATCTAGAGGGGAGGATCCCGCCGCCGCTATCGAGCTTGATTGAGGGGGAGGGGCGTCGGATCCAGATGGGAGGAGCATGTCGCCACTACAGAGCTCGAAGGAGGGGGAGGAGTGGCGGATCCGAATGGGAGGAGCCCGCCGCCGTCGCCAAGCTTGAAGGAAAGGGTGGCCTGCCGGATCCGGACGGGAGGAGCCCGTCGCCGCCATCGAGCTCGAAGGAGGGGGAGAGGCGTTTGATCTAAATGGGAGGAGCCCGCCGCCATCGTTGGGCTTGAAGGAGGGGGAGGGTCCCCGTCGCCGAGCTCGAGTCATTGGTGAGGTGAAGCGCCAGACCCGAGAAAGAGGGGGAGGAGCCCGAGCGGCGGATCATCGTTGGGCATAAGAGAGAGAGAGGAGAGAGAGAGAGAGAGAGAGAGAGAGGAGAGAGAGAGAGGGAGTCGATGCACCAAGGGGCCAGATCCGAAGGGGGATGAGAGAGGCGACGAATTCAGAGTGGAGCCCACCGCCGCTGCCAAGCTCGAAGGGGGGAGATGGGCGCCAGATCTGGGTGGCAGGAGCCCGTCGCCGCCGCCGAGCTCGATGGAGTGGGAGGGGCGGCGAATCTAGAGGGGAGGATCCCGCCGCCGCTATCGAGCTTGATTGAGGGGGAGGGGCGTCGGATCCAGATGGGAGGAGCATGTCGCCACTACAGAGCTCGAAGGAGGGGGAGGAGTGGCGGATCCGAATGGGAGGAGCCCGCCGCCGTCGCCAAGCTTGAAGGAAAGGGTGGCCTGCCGGATCCGGACGGGAGGAGCCCGTCGCCGCCATCGAGCTCGAAGGAGGGGGAGAGGCGTTTGATCTAAATGGGAGGAGCCCGCCGCCATCGTTGGGCTTGAAGGAGGGGGAGGGTCACCGTCGCCGAGCTCGAGTCATTGGTGAGGTGAAGTGCCAGACCCGAGAAAGAGGGGGAGGAGCCCGAGCGGCGGATCATCGTTGGGCATAGAGAGGAGAGGAGAGAGAGAGAGAGAGAGAGAGAGAGAGAGAGAGAGAGTTGATGCACCTAGGGGCTGGATCCGAAGGGGGATGAGAGAGGCGCCGAATTCAGAGTGGAGCCCACCGCCGCTGCCAAGCTCGAAGGGGGGAGATGGAGCGCCAGATCTGGGTGGCAGAAGCCCGTCGCCGCTGCCGAGCTCGATGGAGTGGGAGGGGCGGCGAATCTAGAGGGGAGGATCCCGTCGCCGCTATCGAGCTTGATTGAGGGGGAGGGGCGTCGGATCCAGATGGGAGGAGCATGTCGCCACTACAGAGCTCGAAGGAGGGGGAGGAGTGGCGGATTCCGAATGGGAGGAGCCCGCCGCCGTCGCCAAGCTTGAAGGAAAGGGTGGCCTGCCGGATCCGGACGGGAGGAGCCCGTCGCCGCCATCGAGCTCGAAGGAGGGGGAGAGGCGTTTGATCTAAATGGGAGGAGCCCGCGCCATCGTTGGGCTTGAAGGAGGGGGAGGGTCACCGTCGCCGAGCTCGAGTCATTGGTGAGGTGAAGCGCCAGACCCGAGAAAGAGGGGGGAGGAGCCCGAGCGGCGGATCCGTTGGGCATAAGAGAGAGAGAGATAGAGAGAGAGAGAGAGAGAGAGAGAGAGTTGATGCACCTAGGGGCTGGATCCGAAGGGGGATGAGAGAGGCGCCGATTGCAGAGTGGAGCCCACCGCCGCTGCCAAGCTCGAAGGGGGGAGATGAGCGCCAGATCTGGGTGGCAGAAGCCCGTCGCCGCTGCCGAGCTCGATGGAGTGGGAGGGGCGGCGAATCTAAGGGGGAGGATCCCGTCGCCGCTATCGAGCTTGATTGAGGGGGAGGGGGCGTCGGATCCAGATGGGAGGAGCATGTCGCCACTACAGAGCTCGAAGGAGGGGGAGGAGTGGCGGATCCGAATGGGAGGAGCCCGCCGCCGTCGCCAAGCTTGAAGGAAAGGGTGGCCTGCCGGATCCGGACGGGAGGAGTCCCGTCGCCGCCATCGAGCTCGAAGGAGGGGGAGAGGCGTTTGACTAAATGGGAGGAGCCGGCGCCATCGTTGGGCTCAAGGAGGGGGGAGGTCACCGGCACCGAGCTCGAGTCATTGGTGAGGTGAAGCGCCAGACCCGAGAAAGAGGGGGAGGAGCCCGAG